>CM035416.1:176881178-177256178 GCA_020310875.1 Ceratopteris richardii
GTCAAGTGCATACAAGCATGTGCACTTCCATGAGTAATGCATCCAAAGGTCAAGCAAATATGTACTAAGAGTGAGTTACCTCACACAACCACCTTCCATACTTAGATATGCACCACAACACCTATAACAATAGGAAATACAAAAATAATGTTTTCTCTCAACTCTTATGTCCAAATGTAGCCAATAATATAGTAATTTCTTTTGAATTTCTCGACAGGATGCATCTATTGAAAGTGTTCTAAAACTTATATTTTGAGTTTCCTGTGAAATGTTGTGGTTAAAAAGCTATGTGTTAGGAATCACCTACCTACACTCCAAGACTCCCTACACCTCAATTGATCAAGAAAACAATGAAAAAAAGGGGGGGGGGGGAATTGAAAACACTTCTTAGCACACATTCCAATCCATATACATGCACAAAGGCACACAAGGAATGAGAAAAGAGGCCAAGAAGATGAAGTTATGAGACTACTCTTCTTCAAATTAGTTCCCTTATTCAAAATGGCAAAAGTCCTTACAAAAGAGTAAAATATGACTTATATACATGTGTCCATAATTGTGTCCTTTCACATTCTGGATGGGAATTGAAATAATACTCCTCTTCCTATTAGTTAGTTCACTAGTCTACATTGCTGGGAGTGTGACACGAGCACTCTAAGTGCAAAATTACAAGGCTTTGGGAATCCATGACTGTTCTTAGAACATGAGGATATTTTGTTCCAAAAAAGAATGAGATTCTAGGGCCCCATTTTTTTCAACCTTCTTTGCACTAGCCTCCATCACTGCTTTCTCTTTTCTTTGTCTTCTTTTCAACTACAACACTCTCCCCCTCATAGTATATGTTGTCCCTAATAGAGCATCATTTGGGTTTCTCTAACATGCCATGTGGGTCATGATGATACGACCTTTGTGTTGTATGTATTCTTGAGGTACTCGAGGAAGCACCTTCTTCTCCACCATCTGATCTTCTAAAAGCTTCTTGATTATGTACTTCAAGACTTCATCCATTGTAACTTGGCTTATTACCTTGATTGCTTGTGTGTTTTCTTGATTCTTCTTTTCCTTGTATACTTCGAGGATAATATGTGTGCACCTGTGGATCCTAGGCCTAAGGTCTTTCTTTTTTATGGGCTAGATTTACATACAAACCTTCCTAAATTTTGAGGAGTTGTTCTATTCTTTTTTAGCCTTCTACTCTTCTTCTTCTTATTATTACACTCAACGCCTCCCATTGTTATTGGGAATGTTGCCTCAACCTCCACATGCCCCCCTCCTGAAATCTATCATCCTTGATAGCTCAAGTTTGACAACATACATATGAATGGTAGATCACTTGTTCTTTGTGATTTACATCCATTGAGTGCTTGATCAAAAATTCGTGCCACTATTCAAGTTTTATGCATTGTCTCGAACTTGTTCATTAACTCCAAAAAATGTAGTTTATATGCTACAAGTCACACATTTATATTGGAGGTGATCTTCTACTAATTAGGGGCTTGGAAAAAATATTAACATAGAAAAATAGGTCATTAGTGTTGCCATGTTGGGTGTTACTGATAGATCAAATAATAGTGGTCTGACCCCTTGTTTTATCCCAATGAAGGCTAAAGGGGAGATTGAAAGACCCTTCAAAGTTGGGTTCATTGTTCCAATTCAATACTTGTAATTTTGTGATAATCCCCATAAGACACTACAAGCAATATGAGTGCATAGCGACGGTTAATGCGACACAATTTCATCGCTATAAAATTGCATAAAGTGTCGCAACAAGCATCGAGCACATAACATCAGTTAAACAATGAAAACTCTGATGTTTTTATCGATGTGTGGCATGATGTGATATGCAACAGTTACATTGACTATGAAAAAGCGTTACATAAGAGATGGTATTTTGCATCACATAAGCGATGATAATTTGCATCGCATATGTGATGCTATCCGGACAAGAGTTTACGACACTTTAGCATCGGTTACACGATGAGTTTTTGATGAAAAAAATAAAAACTTTGGATGCTCTTTGATCGGCATCTACATGCATCTAATCGAAGATCTCCTAGCATGGAACCTTGGATTCTTTGCAAGGTAGATACTTGAGATATTATCCCCAAGAAATGGAACAATGCCAACATGAATATCCAGATCTTTTAAGAGTTTTAAAACCATATTATCTCGCATGTGAGTTGAGTCCTATATTCTACATCTATGGAAGACAATGCAACTATGGGTTATTTATTTGACAAACATGATACACAACTCTTCCCAAGCATCATTATGTAGCCTGAGGTACTCCTTCTATCATAATTTGAGTTATCCCAATCAGCATTTGCATGATCCTTTCGTTCCAAATCACAATCATATGAATAGTAGAGGCCTTCATTAATTGTACCTTTGATGTACCTCAGAACCCTCCTACCTACATTCAAGAGATCAAGTGTGAGAGAATGCCAAGAACATTGAGCCCATCTAGCTGTTGAGAGAATCATATCTCTCAAAAGTCTCTAGTTTGACTACCTCATTCATCATGAGTCTATTGCTTGTGTAGATATTTGTGTTGTATTTTTCAAGCAGGAGAAAGAACTCTGAGCAAGAAGAAGCACCAAGTAAAATGCGTCAACCTCAAACCTTTGATGTGCGTCATCCAAGAACCTCTCTTGGGCAATGTGGAAGTGAAGTCGAGGGAAGTTGACATAAGAGCCAATCTCCCTTCAAGGAGTATAAATGGGTGTTGAGAAAAGGGGAACAACAAACCCTAACCGCCTCACATGGAAGTGAGAGGTTTCTCCAAGTTGGGGCAAAGAATGAGAGGAGAGGTTCACCCATGCTCATGGACCAATGGCAACAATGGCCAACGTCACAAGGAGCAAAGGGGAACATCCTCCCAACCATGCACACACACATGCAAATCCATACACCAAGATCATCGCCTTGCACACAAGGAAACAGGAGAGTAACAAATGACACCTTCTTCCATTACCAAAATGGAGGCCAAGGCCATGGCCAAGGGACCTCCTTTACAAGAAGTGAGCCTCTATTTATAGGCTCTGCATAATTCCCCATGTGCTCATTTGGAAAAGTCAAAAAGTAGCACATGGTCATATATCTCTAGATTCTTTCTAACAACCCACTCTTAAAGAAATGGGCGCGTGGAGAGTTTCCTACGTGGGAATTTGAACTTGTGCAAAAAGGAGGTTCAAGGAAAGGGCTTCAATACCATAGTCTAAAGCAAATATCAAAAAGGGGCTTAGGAGAGTGTTCATATGGACATCTCCTAGATACAAGGAAAAAGGTATTTTTATGAGGGCTAAAGGATGCCATAGCATGAGAAAAATTATGGGCAACCCTTAGAGCAACACTCCTCCCCCTCCTAGACTTTGTCGCCCTCGACAAAGCTAAGAAATGAGATGCATATATTGCTGGACTGGTCCAAGTTTTGAGTCTTCTGCTCAGCTACTCTGCAATTGTTCAAATCTGAATTGTGCAAAGCTGCAAATCTTTGAATCAGCAAGTCATCAATCTTCAAGTCTACAACTCCATATTGCTGAGCGACACAATCCCCTTGGGGGGCAATCAGCCCAGCATTCCTCCATTGTGTCTTCTCTTCAAAGCTCCAATACCTGAAATTTAACATACATAACAAGTAGACTTATATTGAAAAGAACCAACCACAAAATTTCATTTTTAGTTTCCACTTTAGAGACATCTTTCACTTAAAACTTGCTCTTCTAATGAGAAGAGCTCCTGAAAATCTTTCACTTATCTCCGAGTGAGTGTGACATATCACGTTTCATAGCATGAGATGAATATGATATCATGATTAACATGCATTCCTACCCTCATTTAAATTATGCTCCTAGTCAGTCTTGCAATTTCATGAGTTTAATGTGCTCATAGAATGAACAAACAATAGTGCAACACTGAGTCCTATCCTTTTACAAGCATTCAGGAAATTAAGTCAGCTTATCCAGCACTATTCCTGCAAAGCACAGTTTCAAATCATCTGTGGGAAGTAAAAAGAATCAATGCTGAAGTTCCAAGTCATTAGCATAAGATAGTAGAAGCATATCATTTGATCAAGGCCTAAGCATACAAACGTACAACTAATGTGGCCCAATTCAGAAGGAATCCTTTTTGGACACAATTATGAAAAGGCCATCTAGAGTCAAAGTAATCTTTTAAGTGAACAGTAATCCAAAGATAACTCCTCAAGCACTGCAGCCATTTCTGAACTTTCCCAATCCTAGGTCATACAAAACATCATTCAGGAAACCAAGGTCATGAACTCAAGGTTTATGTAGATGCTACAAACATAATCATTTTTATTGCAAGACTAAGAGGTCCTATAGTTCAACCGAATGCTTGCAACCATAAGAAACAGACACTACCATTTCCTTTCGTAGGAAGTTTGGACACAATCCCTGAATAGTGTAGTCACATACTTCATCCACATGATGCCACAGTTTGTAATACGCAATTTCTTGCAATGCAAATGAAGATGAAAAAGAAACATTTCCTATCCTCCATAGAGCGTACAATAGATCCTTTCAAGACCTACAATAGTTATGGGCATGATGCAATCATCATAGATCATTATAATTCCATTAGCTTAGCCTGATAGCAGGATGTGTGGCCACCATTTAAAGACACCATGCCACCCATTGGAACTAGTCATCACGTCATTGAGAGCACCAGGTCTGTGATTTTGCAACACACACAGAACACCACTCACAAGCAGCATTCTGATCTCAAAGCCCCTTCAAATCTCAGGGAAATGCCTTAGGCTTTGCCCGATGTGTTCTTTATTACCTGTGAAAAACTAAAACCAAATGTGGACCATCAAATCACTTTCAACAAAATTGGTAAGTTATGTTGCTTAGTCTCTCAATAAGGTAAAAAGATTATCAAAGTCTGTAGCGTCACGGAAATCCCATAGATGGGTTATCTAATCGATACACTGGATGGGGATGACTTTTTTATGCATCAAATGTGCGTGGCCAAAAAGGTTCCAAGCAACAACATTAAGTTCTCAAAACTGCACACATAACTTAACATCTCAACTACAGTCAGTGCTGGTATGCCAACGTCTACCTAACACTAATGTTTGAGGACCACTTTCACCAAAAAAATCATCAAGCTATTAGCATGTGTGAGTCGTGCCTATGAGGACCACTTCAGACCACTTTCACCAAAAAAATCATCAAGCTATTAGCACTAATGTTTGAGGACCACTTCAGACCACTTTCACCAAAAAAATCATCAAGCTATTAGCATGTGTGAGTCGTGCCTATGATGAAGTTACTTTTCACGTCGTACTCCAGTTTTTAAATGAGTCCCTAAGTGCACATGCCTGTGTAACTGATCAAGTTGTGGAATGAGCATGTGATATTAAAGTTTTGAGTGCAGGATTCACAAAATGAGCATACATCAACAGTTATGAAGGGCCTAACATATGGAATGAAGATATAGAGCATCATAGGTTATGATGATCTCAACATAGAGAGTACTTGTGAACAAGCATTCTCAAACAGGTTACACCTCAGTGCATACAGGAGGACCTTTGTCCAGAATTGCCCTTTTTTACAAAAATGCCTCTTGATTTTGAAGCTTGGATGGGAACCCCAAGAGAGGCATTCACGACCACTGTTGTCACTTCAGCCTATCATCAAAGGAATTAAAAACCACAACAGTATCAACCATTGATTTAACTCTCTCAAACATGAAAAGGATCACCTTATGGGAATAAGTACCAGAAACCCACGCAAAGAAACAACACAAATAGAATCATGAAGCTCAAGGTAATTGTGAGATCCTGCCAACTTCAACATTCGAGGAGTGAGAGCATTGAACAAAACCTTTCCTATGAAAATCACAAGCAAAACAGCCACACACATTCCATACTCAAGACATCATTAGAGTAGAGCCTTGCATAGACTCAATTCTAGGCAGGACATGTGCAATTTATTCATTTCCAATGATCATGACAAGCATGCAATAGAAACTTTGCAAGACCAGGAATCACCCTCCTCATTATTTCAAACCTGTATACTCAAAATCGAGAGAAATTCAGCACATAGTCTAGCAACTGAAGATAAGCTTCTTAATTAAAGATCAGCAAGAGAGAATTCAGTAACCCCAAAAAAACTTTTAATCATCACAAGGGACTCCTTCCCCAAGGGGAAGAATCAATATACTCCAGTCACATGCAAGCTTTCCATCCAGCAAGAAGATCACACATAGATATGATGTGCCTAAAGGAAACTCCAAGAATTAACAGAAAGCACATGTAGCTCTTGATAGCAAGTGAACCAGGTGGCATCCAAGTTTAACACATGCAACATGTTTTACCCTTTGCACAAAACCATAGTGAAGATCATACTTTGCTCATAGATAACAAAGTCAGGACTGCATAACGTGCAAAATATAAAAGATCTTGGCACATTCGAACCACAAGAGCAACAAGTCATACTTACGCTTTCCATTTTGTGATGGCCCCAAACTTATCAAGTTTCTGCATCAATTTGCTTTTAGCGATCATATCAATCCAAAGCATTAATATTTTATTTTGAACATCTTCTAAGTGAAGGTTGGAGAAAGCTACTCTCGTAAGGGCGTGTCCTTCAAACCTCCACTCACGGAATGGCCAAGGCTGTTGGGGGTCATTGCTGACTTTAGTATAAGCCTATCCTTTTGAAACTCAAGAATGGTTAATAGAAAAAGCCAATCAATATTACGTGCTGCTATAACATTACATTTGTATGCTTTTCTGGAACTCAAGTGCAGACATTTCAATCAGTCAACTCTTTAGTCACAACTCTATTTATGGACTATGGAGTGTTGGACCTAACCCTGTTTGGATGGGTTGTTACAGCACCTTATGTCAACATTTCTCTAATAACATGAAAAGAACAATTTTGCAACTCTGCAACTGGCTAAGGCATGTGAAAACACAAATCTTGAGAGACTCCCAAGGTCATACTGGAAGGTTTTTACAGAATCCCTTGCCAAACCAAGATGATGTCCACCTCAAAATGATGGAGACGATTGCCTGCAATCCCTTTGCCATTATGAAAACAAACATGTAGAGAATATTAAACAGGGAACGAGTCTTGAACCACTCATTATTCAATTATAGAAGGATAAAACCGCGTAATATAGCCAATGGTACTCAATGAGCAAGTCGACAATGTGCACCTTTTGGATAGAGACAAAAAAAAAAAAAAACAGAGTAACCTGTTCTTGTGTAGAGCATATATTGCAAGAAACCTTCCGTATGTCTCAGAGTCTACCACTATCTTAAATCAAGTTCGTCCCTAACTATTTCAAAACATTTCAAAGAGAAAGCTCGCGCCATAAATGCCCTAGCAATGGAGAAGTACCACATGGACTATATTGATAGGAAACCAAGGGAAATTGGAAATGAAGCCATTTACCGAACCACAAATCTTGAAGCTTGGACCGCCATGAGAATTTTGAACATCCTCATATTGTAAAAGCATCCATTCACCTGACACTGCTATAAAGTGGAACAAGACTGATAGCCCCCCCCCCCCCCCCCCCGAGTTTGAGAGTACACAATAGAAACAACAAAAGCAAAACTTTTTCAACAATAGTATTTTTTTGCATACAGATTCATGGCTTCTGCATTGGCAACCACAACAATTAGCTGAGTATTAGAGGAACACATAACCGATAAGCAACAAGGTTCCGAGAAACAGTGAGTCCAGCTTTCGAACAAACATACCAAAAACGTCAACCATAGAGGAGGCTAGATGGTATCTCAAATCGATTACAACATCGAGCGAAACAAGCAATCAAACAGAGGGTAAGCTACACCACGGTATCTGCAAAGGAAAGATGTGAGACCTGAATTGATAAAAATAATGCTTGGTCCCAACTGTCTATTACAGGGAGACGAGAGGGGGAATGTGGCCAAAGAGTCTACCATGAAGGGAAGGAGTTTTTGAAGAGCACGACATAATATGCAAGAGAGCAGCAACGGACAGGTACCCTGCAAGAAAATCCACAGTAGCCACCTCAAACAAGAAAATGCAAATCCATATGGAGGAGCAAGGCTTTGACTCTAGTGCTCTAGCAACGATAAATGTGGGGATGAGCCGAGCCATAACACACCCTCCCAAGGCGCAGAATGGTCCACACAGATGGGGAGTAGGATGGTACCACCCCGAAAATGGTTTAGCGAGGAGAGGCACGAACAGAATAAGTAGGTGGGGCTCGACTCGGTAGTGTGTGAAGATGGGAAGTTCACGGCAGTTCGACCTTGACAGAGATTGGAGAAGGGCGTTCTCCCACCATTAGAGCTCTGCCCAACAGTAGATGCCTCTGGAATGCAGCCAACCAGGAGTGTAGATCAGTACGATTGCAGGTATTGAGAGGCAACCCCCGCCACACAGTAGGAACATATGGGGGAAGTTCATCCTCGACACGATGCTGAGAGAACACCAGTGTAGCTCGGCATGGAGCGTAGCTCAACATGCAAAGGGAACGACAGGGAGCTTAGGACGTAGGAAAAGAGAAGTAAAATGCTACGCAGAAATAGTTAGTGCACACCATATCAGCGCAATCAATAGACCTCTCCTACCCTCATAATGGAGAAGGGACGGGAGCAAGCGCATTCCATCCCACTTCAAAGCCATAAAGAAGATTTCAAGAACAATGCGTGCAACTGTATGCTACGTCAGAAGTATCCAATGGGCTTTCAAACTCAATCAACGACTAGGGGCGCGGAAAAAAAATTTATATATATATATTTTTATTTTTTTAATTTCTTTTTTAAAGTGAAAAGAGGGAGAGAAAGAAGTGAGAAATGTCCATCCCCCTTCTCAAGGGCAACCCTGAAAAAGAGATGAAAGAGATGGAGATAGATGCCCCTTGGTGTGTGTGAGAGATGTGTATGTGGAAGTGTGAGAGAGAAAGAAAGAAGGGGTAAGGAGGTGTTTTGGTGAAACAAACAGAAAAAATGAACCAAAACTACTCAAAAATTAAAAGAAGAGAGGTACCCTAGGCCAACCGAAGGCCACATGTATTCATCCTCCTCCAAGTGTCAAGGTGCATCTCACGAAGTATGGACACGCAAACTTGGAAAATTCAACGGCTAAAGGCCGACGTCCCCGGCAACGGCGCCAAATTTGTTGAGAAAAGGGGAACAACAAACCCTAACCGCCTCACATGGAAGTGAGAGGTTTCTCCAAGTTGGGGCAAAGAATGAGAGGAGAGGTTCACCCACGCTCATGGACCAATGGCAACAATGGCCAACGTCACAAGGAGCAAAGGGGAACATCCTCCCAACCATGCACACACACATGCAAATCCATACACCAAGATCATCACCTTGCACACAAGGAAACAGGAGAGTAACAAATGACACCTTCTTCCATTACCAAAATGGAGGCCAAGGCCATGGCCAAGGGACCTCCTTTACAAGAAGTGAGCCTCTATTTATAGGCTCTGCATAATTCCCCATGTGCTCATTTGGAAAAGTCAAAAAGTAGCACATGGTCATATCTCTCTAGATTCTTTCTAACAACCCACTCTTAAAGAAATGGGCGCGTGGAGAGTTTCCTACGTGGGAATTTGAACTTGTGAAAAAAGGAGGTTCAAGGAAAGGGCTTCAATACCATAGTCTAAAGCAAATATCAAAAAGGGGCTTAGGAGAGTGTTCATATGGACATCTCCTAGATACAAGGAAAAAGGTATTTTTATGAGGGCTAAAGGATGCCATAGCATGAGAAAAATTATGGGCAACCCTTAGAGCAACAATGGGGCATGCGGAGGAGTGTGGCTCAACCCTGTAGCTTGGATCCATGCACAATGCCAAAGAGGAAGAACACGCCAACCATGACCTCCCAAAGTGAATGCCTAACCCAAGCATCCGAGGAGATCGTTAGGAGATTTCAAGTACGTTAGGATGATTCATGCAAGGATTTGTGTGTCGAGTAAGGAACCCGATGCAAAACTAAACATGAAGAATTGGGGGAGCATGATTGGGCCCCTTTCACGCATGGGGAAACCATAGCTCACCCCTGACAAGTAGGTCCTGCAGGTGAGAAGGGAAAACCTATAAGGGCTCAACCTCGGAAAATAGCATAGAGATAGATTGGGAAGGAGGAAAGAGCCTCCCCCCACCAACCCTAGTTTGATATGTCAGCACATTAATTAGAGAAAGAGAGAGAGGAGCTAATGCCCCCCTCCACTTAATGAGTGAATTCATTGCCCTTTAAAATATGAGAGAAACAGAGAGGGATCCTCCCAAATCAATGCATAAATAGTTGTCTTAAAGTCTGAATCCATTCTAATGATAAAGAAAAGGCATCAAAGGTTTTGTTTTAGATTAACATTTTGATTGTATGGTTTTGTAAAAAAATGAAACTTTTCAAACTAAATACTTGTGTACCTAAGCCAAGATGTCTTAGGGACTTGTGATAATTGAGACCATACCTCAATTACCAACAAGTGTGTATAGTGGTGGACTAATACATGTTTTAATTTATCAATCCCTGAAAAGTACATGTATTAAGTGTATAAGGACACATGCATACATAATGGTAAATGAAGTGGATGTGCAAACAATGCATGAAAATTAGGTAGAAGAACCTCTCAAGTCACTTGTTTTCCAGAAAGTTTGGAGGCCCATTGTTGGCAGTGGTAAGGGCAGTCAAGGATTTACAAGACAAGGGAGCCAACAAGAAGGGCCAAGCAGGCAAAGCAGTCAAAGAAGATCTGGCAAATAGGCCTATCATTTTTCTTGAATTAATATTTCCCAAATGGTGATTTTAGTCACTCCACACCATTATAAATACCATTCCACCTTTTTGTAAATGGACACTAGGTCTGGACAGGGCCAAAGCTAGTCAAAAACTATAAAAAGAGCTAGAGAATTGAGTTGTAAGAGCACTTTTGAGTAATCTAAAAGAACTCCATTGTCTCTCTCTTTGTTCTTGACGTGTGTGCACGTGTGTGTATGTGTGTGCATGTTAGTGTGCTTCTCACTCACACATTTGTGCCATCACTTGTTCGAGGTCTTCATACCATCCTAACGTCTTCCCGGATTGACATTAAAGGAGGTGCTACTCATCACTAAGCTACACCAAACTTTTGGCACCGTTGCTGGGGATCGAGTGTTGAGGACGAGCGTGTGATGGTAAGACGTAGAGTTGTGACGTTGGCGTAGTAGGTAATTTCTTTACTTTTTCTTACTTTTGTCTTTCTTACTTCACCATCATCATCCTCACCATCTCCCACCTCCATCTCCATCATCGCCAAAAATTTCAGTTTTTTGGTCATACCTCCTTCCCCCTTCCATTTCCACCATTTCACTTATCAGAGAGAGCAAGAGAGCGATTTGCGTGCACTGTTCTTGTATGTTTCTTGAGTGTTCTTGCAGGTTTTTTCTATGTCATCATCTCCAGCAGGCTGCACAGGTACAAAAATGTGAAGAAATGGATAGGTATGTGCTTGAAGATGAAGAGGTGTTGCAAAATCCTTGATCTACACCAGCCAAATGAACTCCAGGAGTATATGGTGGGCCCTTTTAGCTTGCCAATGGATGTATTAGACACCCTATGTACCTTGGAAGATCACTCTCAAAAAGATAGATCAAAACATATAAGTTGGAGTTAGCTCAGAGGTGAAAACTTGCTATTCTTGGTTCATACACCTGTCCAGTGTTTTACATAATTCTTTGAGCACAGCAGCAATTAGATTAATTCCTCTTGGGGAAGTCTAGTTACCTTAAAGAGCTAACTTTCAAGAGTAACCTCATCAAAAATAATGAACCACACACTGAGAATGAGTTTTAACAAGTGATGACATCATTCCGATTTTCACGAGCTGCTACAGTTTGAGACCAGTGAGCAGAAAAGTAAACATAACTCCAAATGTAGGAATCCAATGATTATGAACATTTGTATGGTTATACTAGACAGTAAGTTGAATCCAACACGCTTTAAATCATTGAATTTGGATAAATAACCACTGAGAAATGGCTCCGACAAGGTGAGTGAAAAAAATCGGGTACCTGACAGAGAAGTGAAGATGAACAGACCTTGTTGACTTCAAATGAACATAACTAAAGATTGCAACATCCAAATTACATGACAATTTGTAAGCATATAGTAGACTTATAGAGCTAACTTTACCAAGTTAAATTACTAAAAATGATTCACCAAGCTCAGAGAAAACATTTCTGCAATCTGACTGAGAAAACTGAGAGTAATGGCAGTGAATATTACACTTCACTAGAACATGGAAATATGCATGGAAATATGAACCCAAATAATCATGAAAATGAAAGTATATTGCTTGTAAAATACAATGACTTACTGATACATATGTGTGCCTTGTAATCACACCTTGATATGACATAAAGCTCAGCTCTTGGAGGTCTTCACATAGGTCTCTCTAACCACGACTAAAACTGCCATCTATTTATAGTTGAGTTTGGGAGGCTAACTTCCCTCAATCACTCTCCAATCAATCAATGATTGATTTGATTCTCTACCTACCACAAATCATGAATTCGTGGCTCCTCTTTCCATTCTTGATCAAGTGGACTCAACCACTTAAGATTCTTTCACTTTTACATTAAGTAAACTCTTCAAAAGTTACAAGAGGTAGTTCACAAGTGAACTTTACATAGTCTTCATTTTAAAGCTTTTTTCATGACTTTGTGGGACTCAAGCCAATACTTAGGCTTGTCATAGACTTGCTCCAACAGCTCCCCCTCAAGCTAAGTATGCTTGAGGTCTTCAATCTTCCAAGATTACCTGCAAACCAATCATAGCCTTAAATTTGCAAAGCTTTGTACCATCCAATGCTTTGGTTAGAATATCTGCACATTGTTGATGAGTGGACACATATGATATTTGAATCTCTTTGCTTAGAACCTTCTCTCGTACATAGTGATAATAAACTTCAATATGTTTAGTCTTTGCATGAAAAATAGGATTAGCAGCTAAGTGAATAGAACTCATATTGTCACCAAAAATAGTTGGAGTTCCAAACTCCAATCCAAGATCTTTGAATAATGTCTTCATCCACATAGCTTCCTGAGTAGCTATGGCAAGACCTCTGTATTCAGCTTCAGTAGAAGAGAGAGCAACTGTGGGTTGCTTCTTGGATGACCATGAAATAATCTTTGAACCTGCAAAGGTAAGATAACCTGAAGTGCTCCTTCTATCTTTCTTGGAGCCAGCCCAATCTGCATCAGAAAATAGCTTCAAACCTAAATCAAATACATAAGGATAATAAAGTCCTTCATTTATGGTTCCTTTGAGATACTTGAGAATCCTTTTGGCAGCATCCATATGTGGTTTCCTTTGTGTGTGCATAAATTGACTTAGCACACTCACACTGTAACATATATCTACTCTTGTCAATGTGGCATAGTTGAGACTACCCACTAGACTTTGATATGATGTGATGTCCTCTATGAGTTCACCTTCATGTGAGCTCAATTTGTGATTGACCTCCATTGGAGTACCTGCAATCTTACAATCTTGCATCTTGAATTTTGCCAACATGTCCTTAATGTACTTTCTTTGAGTGAGAAACAAACCATGATCTTTGTAGACAACTTCCAAACCTAGGAAGTAGGTAAGTGAACCCAAATCACTTATCTTGAACTCTTCTCTCATCTGATCTTTGATCTTCTTCATACCATCTGCATGATTTCCTGTCAATATAATATCATCTACATATACACATAAGTAGATGACCTCTGAATTACTCTTTTTAATAAAGAGTGAAGGATCTGCCTTGCTTGGTTGAAAGCCTTTGTCTTGCAAGAATGAAACAAGTGTGAAATTCCAAGCTCTTGGAGCTTGCTTGAGACCATACAATGCTTTGTTAAGTTTACACACATAATCAGGATAAACTTGATTCTCAAAACCAGGTGGTTGTGCCATATATACCTCTTCTGTTATCCAACCATTCAAGAATGCATTCTTTACATCTAGTTGAAGTACCTTCCAATTCTTGGAAGAGGCAATACTAAGCAAAACCCTAATAGTAGGCATCTTTGCCACAGGAGAGAAGGTCTCCTCATAATCAATTCCCTGAGTTTGTGCAAAGCCTTTTGCTACAAGCCTTGCCTTATACCTGTTCATGGAACCATCAGACTTCTTCTTGAGTTTATAGACCCATCTTGAGCCTATTACCTTCATGGATGAAGTCTTGGGCACCAAATCCCAAGTGTTGTTTTCCTCAAGTGCTTCAATCTCTTCCTTCATTGCATGCTTCCATTCTGTTTTTGCTTTGGCCTCTTCAAAGGATGATGGCTCCTCTTGGTTTATGTCCTGTGCTATGTAGATAGAATGTTTAGTTACTAATGAGGTGTCAAACCCATACCTTTCTGGTTTTTTCTTTTCCCTCATAGATCTTCTTAGGCCATGATGTGATGATTTTGCCTCATGTCCAAGTTCCTGCAATTTTGCTTTACCTTTAGACTTCCATGCTTTGATCTTTTCCATTTGAGATTCTTCATCATCCTCCGAGGTGCCTTGTTCTTCAATCTTTGGTTGTTCTCTACCAAGCTTTGGAAAATCTTCTTCAAGATCATATGGTAAATTGACCTTCCTGCATGAATCTTCATACCATGAATTGTTTTCATCAAAAACTACATCTCTGCTTACCAAGAATCCTTTGTTGGTAGGCTTGTATAACCTGTAGCCCTTTTGATTGTTGTCATATCCAATAAATACACACCTTTCTGCCTTTGGATCCATCTTGCCTCTAACCTGTGAAGGAACATGAGCAAAAGCAATACATCCAAAAATTTTACAATGATCTAAGCTTGGTCTTCTTCCATTCCAAGCCTCATATGGAGTCATCCCATCAAGGGATTTTGAAGGCAACCTGTTAATCAAGTAAGTGGCTGTAGATACAGCCTCAGCCCATAAGTAATTAGGTAAATGCTTTTCATTTAACATAGACCTTGCAGCTTCAACAATTGTCCTATTCCTCCTTTCTGCCACTCCATTTTGCTCAGGAGTGTACCTTGTAGTTACCTCTCTTTTGATTCCTCTTTCTTGAAGAAAAGAGTCAAACTCATCGGAGAAGTATTCTCCCCCTCCATCTGACCTTGGCCTTTTTAGAGATTTACCTGTTTGATTCTCCACAAGAGACAAATATCTTTTGAAACATGAAAAAACTTCATCTTTGTGTTTCATAAAGAATAGGATAGTCCATCTGCTGCAATCATCAATAAAGGAGACATAATACCTTGATCCAGATATTGAAGCTTCCTTGCTAGGTCCCCATACATCTGTATGAACCAACTCCAAGAGATCTCCATGCATATAACCTTTCTTCATGAATGGTAACCTGTGAGACTTTCCAAATTGACATGCACTACACTTATAAATCATATGCTGTTTTGACAAATTAGGGATTCCAAGTACACTTTGGTCCCTGCAAATTTGCTTTAATGACCTTTCACCAATATGTGCTAACCTTTTGTGTCATACTTCCAATTCTGTGAGTGTCTGACTACCATAATTAAAGAGAGCAATGTTTCTAGTGTCCTGTAATTCAAATGTGAACAATCTACCTGTCTTTTCACCTTTTGCAATTTTTCTGAATCCTTGACTTGGATCTTCAACAAATGCTCCTGCTTTTGTGAACCTGACTTGCAACCCTTTCTCTACTATCTGCCCAACACTTATCAAATTCTTTGTAATAGTAGGGACATAGAGTAACTTACTGAGTAGGTTTATGTTTCCATCAGGTGCTTTGACATTGCCTATTTTCTCCACAGGATGTTTTGTATCATCTCCTGTTTGTACCTCATGCTTATTCCTTGGATCTTCTAAATCTGATAGGAGTGCCACATTTCCTGCCACATGATTTGAACAATCTGAATCTATGTAGAAAACATGCTCATCAGATTTACCTTGTGGCATAGCCATGTTCATGATCAATAATGAATCCTCTTTGTTTGAGTCTTCTGTGTACTTATTGTAGTCTCTCCTTCCTTTGTAGCCTCCTTGATAGTTTGAATGATTGTAGTTGTTGTAGTTGCCATGATAATTGTTGAACCTTCCTCTTGAGTAGCCATAACTTCCTCTATTGCATCCTCTTCCTCTTTGATTCCTCGAATTCCTAAAGAAATTTTCAGTTGTATGATTAGTTAGTCCACAAATAGAACATGGGTTGGAGTCTTGGGATCTCCCCCTGCCTTGTCTACCTCCTCTTCCTCTACCTCTGCCATGTCTTCCTCTACCTGCATAGTTAGCTTGATATGTACCTGCTTCATCATCCACTTTCTTTGCCTTTCCTTTGTTATCTTTGGACTTGCTTTTATCAGTGTATAAAGCTGAAGATTGATTACCTTTAGAGCTTTCTCCATTTTTGATAAGCTTTGCCTCTTGAGTAAGTAGTTGTCCAATGAGTGTATTGAAATCAGG
Source organism: Ceratopteris richardii (assembly GCA_020310875.1). Lineage (NCBI taxonomy): Eukaryota > Viridiplantae > Streptophyta > Polypodiopsida > Polypodiales > Pteridaceae > Ceratopteris > Ceratopteris richardii. The sequence goes on from CM035416.1 coordinate 176,897,597, forward strand.
TACATGCATGTCCATGTACAAATCCATAGCTGTGGTGAATGCTTCCCACTTGTCATCTGCCTTCAAGCCATTGATGACCTGCCTTACAATTTTCTCTTCATCTATTACCTCTCCAATGCTTCCCAACTGATCTGCTATGTCCTTGAGCTTTGTGACAAAATCAGTCACATTTTGTTTGGGAGCCTTCTTGAGAGTTGTGAAATCCAGCCATAGTTGATGCTTCCTAGCTTTGGTACTTGAAGAAAAGAAAGCTTCAAGTGCATCCCACACTTTCTGAGATGTCTTACAACTTCTAATGTGAGGCGACAAAAAATCTGAGATAGAGTTGAGGAGATAAGACCTTGCAAGTGTATCCTTGGAGCACCATGTGCTCAATCTCTCTTGCTCTTCTTGTGTTGGTTGACTTTTGTTCCTGAAACTTGGCATAACTTCATCTCCAGCCACATAACCATATAAACTTCTACCTTGGAGATAAGCTTCCATCCTTAATGACCAAGCTGAGTAATTACCTCTATCCAATTTGTCAATTGATGAAGGAAATCCATCTGCCATGTTGTCCAACCTTGCTCTGATACCACTGTGAAGAGATGGATAGGTATGTGCTTGAAGATGAAGAGGTGTTGCAAAATCCTTGATCTACACCAGCCAAATGAACTCCAGGAGTATATGGTGGGTCCCTTTAGCTTGCCAATGCATGTATTATACACCCTATGTACCTTGGAAGATCACTCTCAAAAAGATAGATCAAAACAGATAAGTTGGAGTTAGCTCAGAGGTGAAAACTTGCTATTCTTGGTTCATACACCTGTCCAGTGTTTTACATAATTCTCTGAGCACAGCAGCAATTAGCTTAATTCCTCTTGGGGAAGTCTAGTTACCTTAAAGAGCTAACTTTCAAGAATAATCTCATCAAAAGTAATGAACCACACACTGAGAATGAGTTTTAACAAGTGATGACATCATCCCGATTTTCACGGGCTGCTACAGTTTGAGACCAGAGAGCAGAAAAATAAACATAACTCAAAATGTAGAAATCCAATGATTATGAACATTTGTATGGTTATACTAGACAAAAAGTTGAATCCAAAACGCTTTAAATCATTGAATTTGGGTAAGTAACCACTGAGAAATGGCTCGGACAAGGTTAGTGAAAAAAATCGGGTACCTGACAGAGAAGTGAAGATGAACAGACCCTGTTGACTTCAAAAGATTATAACTGAAGATTGCAACATCCAAATGACATGAACATTTGTGAGCATATAGTAGACTTATAGAACTAACTTTACCAAGTTAAATTACTGAAAATGATTCACCAAGCTCAGAGAAAACATTTCTGCAATCTGACTGAGAAAGCTGAGAGTAATGACAGTGAGTAGTACACTTCACAAGAACATGGAAATATGAACCCAAATAATCATGAAAATGAAAGTATATTGCTTGTACAATACAATGAATTACTGATACATATGTGTGCCTTGTAATCACACCTTGATATGACATAAAGCTCAGCTCTTGGAGGTCTTCACATAGGTCTCTCTAACCACCACTAAAATTGCCATCTATTTATAGTTGAGTTTGGGAGGCTAACTTCCCTCAATCACTCTCCAATCAATCAATGATTGATTTGATTCTCTACCTACCACAAATCACAAATTCGTGGCTCCTCTTTCCATTCTTGATCAAGTGGACTCAACCACTTAAGATTCTTTCACTTTTACATTAAGTAAACTCTTCAAAAGTTACAAGAGGTAGTTCACAAGTGAACTTTACATAGTCTTCATTTTAAAGCTTTTTTCATGACTTTGTGGGACTCAAGCCAATACTTAGGCTTGTCATAAACTTGCTCCAACAAAAAAAGCTCGAAACTGTCTCTGCGTCGCTGACCTCTATCGATCGCGATCGACAGAAAATTTCAACTTTTGGTAAAACAAAGTACACCAACATGACACACATGAGGAGCACATTCTAAATCACAAATCACAGTAAAAAAATTCTGTGTTTCTCTGTCAATCACGATTGACCGCGATCGACACCCATGATGGATAGATCTGTCAATCGTGATCGACACCATCGATCACAATCAACAGAGACGACCGACAGACCCTGTCAATCACGATTGACACCGTCGATCGCGATCGACAGCCACAATCGACACCTCTGTCAGTCGCGATTGACACCGTCGATCGTGACTTATTGAAATTTGATGATTGACAAAAAAACTTGCGTGCCCACGTGTCCATTCGGATGGACACATCTTCGATCAACTAAAATCATGGCGAAAATTGCAAAAAAAGTGTGGATCGCGATTGACACCATCGATCGCGATTGACACCATCGATCGCGATTGACACCATCGATCGCGATTGACACCATCGATCGCGATTGACACCATCGATCGCGATTGACACCATCGATCGCGATTGACAGACCCCACGACCGACTCTGTCGATCGCGATTGACACCGTCAATCACAACAGCGTGTCGATCGCAATCGACAGGCGCCGACGGACACCTCTATCAATCACAATTGACGGACCTGTCCATCGCGATTGACAGCCATTTTCGGCCAAATATTTAAGGTTTTTATTTCAAGATATTGGGCTAATTTGTGACATGAAGATTGGGCTATAGGGCACATAAGGAGGCTATAAGCAAATAGTGTGAGAAGACCCTGTTTGCCTGTTAACCTGTTTGAACCTTGTTTTAACCCCAGAACCTTGAACAGTCATAACTTCCTCATACAAAATCCGTTCGGAGTGATCTTAGGCTTCTTGGAAGAAATTGACCTTATCTAGGGGGAAGAAAACTAAGGGATCTCTAGAATTTTTTTCCATAAAGACACAGTGCAAATTGATATCTGAATTACATGAATGAAAGTGATTTGTTATGTCATTTGAAATTAAGTCTTGAGCTAACTTTGGGACTTTTACAGGTCCATTTAGAGCACTAGAGAGTATCCAAAGCAAGGGCATTCAGCAAGCTTGAGAACAGGGTTCTTGAGCACCAAAGAGCAAGGGATTAGCAAGTGAGGTTGGATCATTCTCAACTTCCTTTGTCAATTCCTAGCTTAGGCAAGTAAGTCAGTGCAACGATAGGCATCTATCAAGTTGAAGACTACCTAAGCACTCAAGTTCAAGCTGAAACATAATCTCTTTGTGATCAAAAACTTAAAAGCAAAAGAACTTAAAGTGGTACGTTCAACTTAAAGTGCAGAAAATCACTCAAATATTCATGATGACGCGACATCAAACAAGATCATAAACATGATAATCAACTAAAAAAGAACCAAGTGACTGTTATAAAGTGATCTGAAATGAGGTTGTACCTTGGGTAAAAATAGGGATTGTTCATTCGAGCATATGAACCTTAGATTAGGACGACACCTAGGGAGAGATAGACAGAGTCTTAGGTCTTTAGAGGCTAGTGTCAATCATACTGTGAGGTCTTGGGCCCAACAGTTGAGCCATTATTCGCACTATCCTAGCTCTGAAGCTAGCGAGTCTGAGATGGCTCATGGTATAGAGAGACCCATAGGAAGTTCATGAAAGAACTTGGAGAAGCTTGTAGAAGGCAGAAAAGTGTGTTTCGAAGCGACAAAGTTTGGTCAAGCCAACTGGCACGAGACTACCCCTTGAGCTTATGGACACTCAAATAAACTTTATAGGCATGTGATAAGTGCAAAGAAATGCACTATGTACTTTGGAGCATCAAGGAGAATGAGTCGATACAAAAAAGATAGGTTCGTGGGTCGACTTGCTCAAAAAACCTACTATCTATGGAAGAGACAATGAGCTTCAAATACCCATAGCGACCAGCATGATTACAATTAGAAAAAATCCTTTTATGGGAGTGATTCACATAGGGTTGAGTGTATGGAATGCACAAAATTATAACGAATAAGCAAAATATGCTATAGGAATGAATGCGACATTCACCGGTGGTACTTCCTATTTTTCAGGAATACGTAGAGATTGACCCTGAGACAGAAAAATCCAGATTTCTCCCAATATACTTAACCAAATGCTATGAAAATGTATAGGCATAAACTAGACACTAGTTCCTTTCCAATGCATCATCTTGCACTCAATTTGGAGCTCTGGAGAGAGAGCAACAGCCTCTGCAAGATTACTGTTGGTGAAAAAGATGATGTAGAGAATTGAAGGAGCAAGACAATGATGGTCACAAGTGTATGTATATTGCTTCCATGTAATGTACAAGTGCTTTCAAGTCCTTATATAGCCTCTAGGAGTGTTCCAAGACTTTTACAAGTTGAATTTGAATTCAAATGAAGGTGGGAATGGTTGTTGGAGGGAATCAATTCACTTTCCTACAATCTAGGAAAAGTGAAGATCTAGTTTGATCTACTTTTAGGTGATTTGATTTGCTTGATTGAATGCAACTTCAACCACCACAAATTCGTGGGATTTGGGCCTATCTTTCTACCTTTACATGTGTAAAGCTCAAGGCTTTTACAACGGTAAATGAACCATCAAAAATCTCTCAAAAAAATACAATAAATGAGCATATGAAAAAGAACTCTCTAATGGATATTCTTTCGACGTGATAGCCTTTGATGTAGATCAAATCCACCTCAAGCATAGTGTAAGCTTGATGTTCCAACAGCTCCCCCTCAAGCTAAAGTATGCTTGAGTCTCCATTCTCTGATAGGTCGAATTCCTGCCATAGCTTTGAATCTACAAAGCTTTACTCCATCAAGTGCCTTCGTCATCATATCTGCTACTTGCTTTTCAGTAGGAAGAAAAGAAATGTCAATCTCCTTTGCCATGAGCTTCTCCCTGATGAAGTGGTAATGAACTTCTATGTGCTTGGTTCTCGCATGGAAAATAGGATTTGCTGCCAGATGCATGGAACTTACATTATCTCCAAATATGTGAGGTTTGGAACTCACTAGTCCCAAATCTGTATACAATGCTTTTAACCATATTGCTTCTTGAGTTGCTATGGTCAAGCCTCTGTACTCTACTTCAGTTGAAGATAAAGCAACTGTTGGTTGCTTCTTGGAACTCCATGACACTAGCTTTGAACCGGAAAATGCTAAGTAACCAGATGTACTTTTTCTATCATCCTTAGCTCCTACCCAATCCGCATCTGAGTAGATTTTGATATCCAAATCTGAAGAATAAGGATAGAATATACCTTCGTTGATTGTACCTTTGAGATACTTAAGTACTCTCTTAGCCGCATCCATGTGTGGTCTTCTCGGTGAGTGCATGAACTGACTAAGCTCTCCCACACTATATGAGATGGCTGCCCTTGTATGAGTAGCATATATCAAGCTACCTACCAAGCTTTGATACTCTTTAATGTCTTCAATTTTCTCACCTTCATAAACACTAAGTTTATGATTCATCTCCAAAGGTGTACTTGCAGGTTTAGTGTTCTCCATTTTGAACTTGAGAAGAAGATCCTGAATGTATCTTCTTTGAGTCAAATACATTCCTTCAGCTGTGTATATCACCTGCATACCTAGGAAATATGTGAGCTCACCTAGGTCACTGATTTTGAACTCCTCTTGCATGTGTCTCTTGATCCTTTGAATGCCATTTAGATCATCACCTGTCACAATAATATGATCTACATATACACATAGATAGATAACCTCATTGTGATCCCTTTTGATGAATAGAGAAGGATTTGAGCTGCTAGCTTTGAACCCTTGATCTTGAAGATATGTAACCAACCTGTAATTCCAAGCTCTTGGAGCTTGTTTCAATCCATACAATCCTTTCTTAAGTCTGCAAACATAAGATGGATGATTAGGGTTTTCAAAACCTGGTGGTTGTGACATGTATACCTCTTCACTTATCCAACCATTTAAGAATGCATTTTTCACATCAAGTTGGAGGAGTCTCCAATTCCTTGCAGCACCTACACTTATCAATGTCCTGATTGTAGTCATCTTTACAACTGTTGATAATGTTTCCTCATAGTCTATACCATGCGTTTGTGAGCATCCTTTGGCAACTAATCTTGCCTTGTACCTGCAAACTGATCCATCTAAATTTCTTTTAACTTTATATACCCATCTGCAACCAATTACCTTTTGATTCGGTGACATTGGAACCAAATCCCAAGTGTCCATTTCCTGCAATGCATCCATCTCTTCTTTCATGGCCTTTTCCCAATTAGGGTTTCCCTTTGCCTCTTCATAGGTTGAGGGTTCCTCTGAAATAGAGTTTTTTGCCAAGTATATTGAATGCTTCGTAACAAATGTGGAATCATATCCATACCTTTCTGGTTGTTTCTTCTCTCTTGCTGATCTTTTAGGTGCTTGTTTTGAGCATTCTCCAACCTCTCACATCTTTACTTTGCCTCTTGACTTCCATAGCTTTTAATCCCTTTGTCTTTCATCTTGGTCATCGTTTGTATCACTTCTTGGATCCTGGACCTGTGTATCATGCTTGCTTCCTAATTGATGAGAATCAGAATCAAGATCATATGGTAGTGTTACCTTTTGTTTGTCTTCATCATACCAAGACCTGTGTTCTTCAAACACAACCTCTCTACTTGTAGTAAATTGCTTGGTTGAAGGATTGAAGAACTTGTAACCCATCTGAGTTGAATCATATCCAATAAACACTGCCTTTGTTGCCCTTTCATCTAGCTTACCTCTTATTTGTGATGGTACATGAACATAAGCTAAACAACCAAAAGCCTTGCAATGTCCAAGACTAGCTTTTCTTCCATGCCATGCTTCATAAGGAGTCATACCTTGAAGTGATTTGGATGGTAGTCGATTGACAAGGTACACAACAGTTGAAATAGCTTATGCCCATAGATAATGTGGCAACTTCTTCTCTTCAAGCATTGTTTGGGCTGATCCAACCAATGTCTTGTTTCTCCTCTCTGCAATTCCATTTAGTTGAGGAGAGTACCTAGTAGTCACTTCCCTTTTGATACCTTTTTCTTGCAAGAACTCATCAAACTCTTTTGGAGAAGTATTCTACCCCTCCATCAGATCTGAGCTTCTTTAGTGATCTACCTGTATGATTCTCCACATGTGCAAGATACTTCTTGAAACAATCAAAAACTTCATTCTTACTCTTGATAAAGTATAGAATAGTCCATCTACTATGGTCGTCAATAAATGAGACATAATACCTTGATCCTGCCAATGAAGGTTCTTGACTTGGTTCCCATACATTTGTATGTACTAAGTCCAATAAGTTGTTGTGGATGTAGCCTTTGTGGTTGAATGGTTGTCTTTGTGCCTTCCCAATCAGACATGCATCACACCTGTTGATCATGTGTTGCTTTGATATGTTCCGCAGTCCTAGAACACTTTGATCCCTGCATATATCCTTCAAGGTTCTTTCACTCACATGAGCAAGTCTCTTATGCCACACTTCAAGCTCACTTAGGGTTTGAGACCCAAAGTTGAATAGAGCTATGTCCTTGGTTTCTCCTACCTCAAAAGTAAAGAGCCTACCATGCTTCTCACCTCGCGCTATCTTTTTGAAGCCTTGACATGGATCTTCCACAAAAGCTCCATGTTGGGTGAACCTAACTTGCAAGCCTTTTTCAACTATTTGGCCTACACTTATTAGGTTTTTAGTGATAGTGGGTACATAGAGATCCTTACTCAAAATGTTTGTCCTGCCATTGGAAGCTTTGACATTACCAATCTTCTCCACATTGTGCTTTGTGTCATCCCCTGTTTGCACTTCATGTCTATGCTTTGGACTTTCCAAATCAGATAGAAGAGCAATGTTGCCTGCAACATGATTCAAACATCCTGAATCTATGTAGAACAAATGATCATCATCTTTACCTTTTTTGTGGCTTAGATTCATAAGAAGCAATGAGTCTTCATGTGGTTGATCTTCTGAATAATTGTTGTAGGCTCTTCTATTATAGCTTCTATTGTTATTGTTGAATTTGTGTCCACCTTTGCCTCTATTGCTGCCATATCCACCTCTTCCACTTCCTTTCTGGGTCTTCCCATTGAACCAGCAATTCTAAGTGGTGTGGTTGGTCTTATCGCATATGGCACAAGGTTGAACATTCTGCCCTTTGGCTTTGTCTTGCTTTGGTCCTTTCTTCTTCCATTTCCACTTGCTCTTGCTTGCGAAGTTGGCTTGAGAAGTCTCTTCTTCATCTTCTTCCTTCTTCTTGCCTTTCTGCTTGTTATCCTTCTTATCTGCATATAGAGCACTAGTTGAATTACCATGATAAGAGTTACCTTCCCTTATGCTATTGTTGGCTTCTTGATTGAAGAGTTGTCCAAGAAAGATGTTGAAGTCTGGAGTTTGCACATTCATGATGAGATCGTAAGCCCTCATGAAGGATTGCCATTGCTTATCACTTCGAATGCTGTTGAGAATTAGCCTCATGATGACCTCTTCTTCAATCAACTCTCCAATGGATGCTAATTGATCTGCAACCTCCTTGACTTTGGTAACAAACTCTGTGATGGTTTGTTTAGGTGTCTTCTTCATTTGGTTGAACTCGTTCCAAAGATGATTCTTTCTTGCTTTGGTACTAGTAGAAAAGAAAGTCTCGAGGGCATCCCAAGTCTCTTGAGATGTCTTGCATCCTCTAATATGTGGTAATAGAAAGTCAGAGATAGAGTTTAGTATGTACGACCTTGCTTGAGCATCCCTTGCGCACCAAAGTGTGAGCTTATCTGTCTCCTCTTGTGTAAGTCCTCCTTTGGATCTTGGAATAGGCATAGCTTCATCACCTGCTACAATTCCATAAAGATTTCTACCTTGCAAATAGGCCTCCATTCTAATTTGCCAAGCCGCGTAGTTGTGTCGATCAAGCCTCTCGATCATTGAGGGAAAGCTCTCACCCATCTTGATCTAGCTCTGATACCACTGAAAGAACTTGGAGAAGCTTGTAGAAGGTAGAAAAGTGCATTTCGAAGCGACGAAGTTTGGTCAAGCCAACCGGCACAAGACTAGCCCTTGAGCTTATGGAGACTCAAATAGACCTTATAGGCATGTGATAAGTGCAAAGAAATGCAATATGTACTTTGGAGCATCAAGGAGAATGATTCGATACAAAAAAGATAGGTTCATGGGTCGACTAGCTCAAAAAACTTACTATCTATGGAAGAGACAATGAACTTCAAATGCCCATAGCGACCAGCATGATTACAATTAGAAAAAACCCTTTTATGGGAGTGATACACATAGGGTTTAGTGTATGGAATGCACAAACGTATAAGGAATAAGCAAAATATGCTATAGGAATGAATGCGACATTCACCGGTGGTACTTCCTATTTTTTCAGGAATACGTAGAGATTGATCCCGAGATAGAAAAACCCAGATTTCACCCAATCTACTGAGCCAAATGCTATTAAATTTTGTAGGCATAAACTAGACACAAATAGCTTTCCAATGCGTCATCGTGCACTCAATTTGGACCTCTAGAGAGAGAGCAGCAACCTCTGCAAGATTACTATTGGTGAAGAAGATGATGCAGAGAATTGAAGGAGTAAGACAATGATGGTCACAAGTGTATGTATATTGCTTCCATGTAATGTACAAGTGATTTCAAGTCCTTATATAGCCTCTAGGAGTGTTCCATGACTTTTACAAGTTGAATTTGAATTCAAATGAAGGTGAGAATGGTTGTTCGAGGGAATCAATTCACTTTCCTACAATCTAGGAAAAGTGAAGATCTAGTTTGATCTACTTTTAGGTGATTTGATTTGATTGATTGAATGCAACTTCAACCACCACAAATTCATGGGATTTGGGCTCTGTCTTTCTACCTTTATATGTGTAAATCTCAAGGCTTTTACAATGGTAAATGAACCATCAAAAATCTCTCAAAAAAAATACAATAAATGAGCATATGAAAAAGAACTCTCCAACGGATATTCTTTCGACCCGATAGCATTTGATGTAGATCAAATCCACCTCAAGCATAGTGTAAGCTTGATGTTCCAACAGTTCAGGCGTGCCATACTTACAAAGGGTTGAAATCCCTTACAAGACGCAGCTCGAATACCTTAGGACCAACCGATTAGGTGCTTGCATCTATGAGGACAGCCTAGGAAGATCTGTGGTCCAGATTAAAAACCCAGATCAACCCATTGGACTAGAACATCCAGCAGTCAAGTTTGAAAATGGAGCATAACTAGACAAAGAGGGAACCATATATGTAGTCACCAGTCACCTAGATAGGACAGATGAATTTGGTAACGTGATCCTAGAAATGGACATAGGTGACCTAGAGCAAGGGAACTTAGGGAAAGAGCCTAGAACTCCTCGAGGCAAATTAGTCCTCACTAGAATTATCACGCTAGAATGGGTTCCCCAGGACAATAAGAGCATAGATCTGCTCGTGAACTGAGAGACCGATGAAGCCTTTTGGAGATATAAGCCAGATCAGCCGAATGAGATAGGAACGATCACAATAGATCCTGATTGCCCAAGCAAAGTGACCTATCTAGACAATACTTCAGAGAGGATCTTTGTGGTTACGGAACATGGTAGGCATGCCTACACTTGGAAGGGCGAATTCATTTTTCCCCAACCAAATCTAATGTCTCGTATGGCCACCAAGGAGTTGGAACGTCCCAAGGTCATGGACTCCAAAGGGATAGAAGTAGAAACAGACCAGAGGTAAGTTTTGCCAACCCCTTGGGAAGAGAAAGGATGAGAACAGAGATGGATAGAGAAGAAACCGAGAGACCTACAGCCCCAAGGAACCTAAGAAATGTTGAAGATTTTCCTTTTCCAAGGCCTAGAGAGCACACGAGGACTTTGAGGCCTACATAGCTAGTTAAATCCATGAAGAACTACTTCGATCACATTGGAGACCCCTACGATCATGTGGCCGAGTTTAGGCAAGTCTTGAGAGCTGAACAAGTAGAGGACATATTCACGCAGTACAATGATTTTGGCTAACCCTTAGGAACAAAACCCTTACGTGGTTTCAACCACTAAATGAGAGACAGTTCAGGAACATAGAACAACTTTTGGAGGCATTCATTATTGAATTCTCTAAGAGTGGCATAAGGCATAACACTTCCTCACTGATTCATAGTTTCAAGCAAATGCCCCAAGAGATGGTTAGACTGGCAGGAAGAAGGTTTAGACAATACCTAGAGTGATGTCCCATTCCCGAGCTACCCACACCAGCCAAGCAAGTGGCCTTGTTCTTAGACAGATTGCTAAGTACCAAGTTAAGATCATATGTGTACCTAAAGGACCCTAGGACCATAGAAGAGTATGTACACATGTGCATTGACATTGAAGATAACCTAGGGGAGGAATTAGAACATTCAAAAATCTACAAAGATTCAGATAGTTCTATTAGCCTCTCATCCATGCAATCCACATCCATTGAGGAACTCACTGAGAAAGTAGCTCAGAAGTTAGGAGTCTCAAGCAAACAAATACCAAGGTATGTCCTAGTGAAAAGATGCTATACTTGTGGAGGTGACCATATGGCGAATGTATGTCCCATTATGGCTCAACCCCAGGTGAATCTTAGTAGCCAGTAATACACCATAGAACGGAGATACACCAATCACACTGCACAAGATTGCCCATACAATAAGCAAGCAGTTAGGCAAATGTACCCACAACCATACCCTCAACAAGGAAGATACCAGAATCAATATCCACCTCAACAATATGGTAGACCACATCAACCCTATCAAACCCAACAAAGGCCTCAACCTGTGTTAGCGCAACAACCCCCTGCTCCAGCCAATGTGATTCCAGTCACGTACGCATCTACAGAAGAGAACCTAAATAGAGCCATAGTCCCAGTAACACCATTGCTTTTAGAAAGTGACCGAGTGATCATAGTTTTGACTCGACTCACATGGATACCCCACATGCTTACTACATGCAGTCACCTGAGCACAATGAGTCATATTACTCTGAAGATCCGAGTGAACCTAGTTGGTAGCCAGAGTATGCAAATGTCATGTACACAAATCCCAACCGTAGACCTCAACCTAGGCAGGTGAGACCCCCATTCCCTAGAGGACCATGCTACAGATGTCAGGGAGATCACCTCATTCGTGATTGCCCAATGCCTGCCCCTATACAACCTCAATCTGTGACAATTCAAGGCTTTTGTCAAGATTGCAATAAGGAGCATCTCTTACGAGACTGCCCAAAGAACCCCAATAACATGCCAAAAATCACTCCTATTAACGTTATTGGGTTGGTAGTAGATTCCACAGGAAGTGTAACTTCCACTGCACTAGTGCAAGTGGTCACTAGACCTCAAGCTGCTCAACAAAACCAAGGATTAGGCCAAGAAAAGAGTTTCGAGGTTAGCAAAACTCAGAGCACAACCAAGAAGAGGACTAGAGCTTGGAAGGATAGCCGTGAGAGAATGAAAAGACAATGGGCAAAGAAGATGAGCGAACTCGAGTAAAGTCTAAGAGAAACGAAAGCTAAGATCATTGAACTCACATCTCAAACTCCCTCTCACACTACTCCACCACCACCATTCCATCTCAATCCAATCCACCACTTTTCAACCCATCACCCCCTAGAGTAGGATCAGTTCTAGCAGATCCCACTCCTGAAGACCTAGACATGATGCTTAAAGCATATCAAGCTAGAATCCAAGAAGGGCCAAATGTAACAGATCATGAAAAATGTTACCCTAGAGCTGAACTAGAGCTTGAACGAACTAAAATTTGCGCCAAGATGGTGAAATTGGCTCAAACCATGTTTGAAGCCAGTCGTCTCTTTAACATCTCTAGTTCCACTAAGATGCAGTTGCACTTTGATGGACTGCTAGAAAGATTGGAGAGGCTAATTGCACAATCAAAAAAGGATCCTACCTCTCAAAGTAGGACGTTCATGTAAGAGATTCAAGAAGAGAAATGGGCCAAAGAAAGTGAAGTCTCTCCTCCCATTGAACTTGTGGATGACGCGCATGATCAATTCCCACAAGACATTCCTTCCATTTATGAGGAGCAAGAGAGTGTCTAATCCCAGGAAAGATTAGACTTTGAGTCTAATTCTTTACAGGAACTACCCCATTTCACAGGCCCATGGGAAGCTAAGTCTACTTGTAAGAGAGCAGCCACGGTCATGGTAAGAAACAAAGATTCAGTCATACCTAGGAACACAGTAGTGAAAAACATTAAAGTGCAGTGAAACCTGACTTTAGAAGAACTCCTCAAGGTTAGGCCAAAATTATGGAAGCATGTAGCTAATCAAGTGCCAAAAGTAACAAAACCTCGCTCCCAGGTAGGATCTCATAGAACAGTGCCAAAAATACCTTTGGACAAGATAGGAGACATGAGCGAAGGAGAAGAAAGAAACACCTATCTTCCCATTACCCATCAAGGATACACTATTAAGGCAATTTTGGATTCAAGCGCAGAAGTTGCAATTGCTACCACTTCCTTATGGAAGCGTTGGGGCAAGCTGGCACTCAGGCCAACGAGAATGAAGTTGCAAATGGCTAATGGTCACATTGAGAGACCCTTAAGATTGCTAGAAGGAATAACTCTCACTACATGTGGCATGGAGTTTGAGCATGCCTTTGCCATATGTGACTTTAGCAAAAATCAGGCCTATGAGATGATTTTGGGAAGACCATTTTTGCGACAGTTGAAAGTGGTACAGGATTGGGGAACCAATTCCTTGTACTTGCAACACTTAGGTGTCACGACCAAAGTTAATCTCAAGGAATACTCTCATAGAGATGTCCCTCCTATCCAATGGAATCCCATCCATAGAGCTAAAGATGATACTGAGTCAGTGCATTCCATAGGATCAGGATCCTCATGGATGCATGAAGACACCCACTTATGGATGTGCAAAGTAGCTGTAGAAGAAGAGAAGAGGGAAAAAGTCAGAGAGGTAGGTGCGAAGGAAACCCATAGATCAATTCAAGACCCAGCCTATGCACCTGTAGTATTTCCTGACGAAGAATTTGAACCTCACAGCTGGGCGGAAATTTTAGCAACAATGGATGTAGCCATCAATGAAGAACAATGGACACCCCACTGTGATGAGGACGGCTATGACATTTCAGTCTTCTCCATAGAGCCAATCATGGGAGATTCGGTTCTGAAAGAATGTGAACCTAGTACTGATGCATTCGAGGATGCAAGTGACTCATATTTGGAGTCAATGATTATGGACCCACCCTTTGCATCTGATGAAGAATACTTCTATGAAGTAGAAGATCACCCTCAGAGACATCCAGAGATTACAAATGAGGTGAGATTAACCACCCAAGTGACCGCCAAGAGCGAAGGCAAGAAGAGGAAGAAGAAGAAGGCAATCACACCAGAAGAGGAAGAATCTTTGTTTGAGGTCCCTGAAAATTGTAAGAAGTATGAGATAGATGATAGGAGAGTCATGGTAAGAATGCCTAAACGTGAGGCTCAATTAGGGGAGGCCTATGATAACAAAGAAACCACCAAGAAAATAGGTGTGGCTATAGAAGAGGGAGAGAAACATGCACGTACATAGGACATGACCTAAGTAAGGATGAGGAGCAAGAGTTGATAGCCTTGATAAGAGAATACAGAGATGTATTCGCTTGGAGTTATGAGGACTTGAAAGGTGTCGACCCAGACATATGCTCACACACGATTCCCATGACCTCATAAGCTAAACCCTCTAAGCAGAAGCCATACACATATAACGATAATTATGTTGCTAAGATCAAAGAGGAGATAGATAGACTGATAGAAGCTAGATTTATCTATGAAATTGAGCACACTGAGTTGGTGCTCCCCCATTGTAGTGGTGCCCAAGAAGAATGGAAAGCTACGTGTGTGCATTAACTTGAATAAGGTTAATGCAGCCACTATTCGAGACAACTATCCGCTGCCTATCACTAAACATCTCTTGGAAAGAGTAGCAGGGAAGGAAGTGTACAACTTCCTTGATGGATTTTCTGGCTACAATCAAGTAGCCATTGCTACAGAAGATCAGCATAAGACAGCTTTTGCCACTGAGTGGGGCATATTTGCTTTTCGGGTAATGCCATTTGGGCTTAGCAATGCTCCTGCAACCTTCCAAAGACTGATGTGCCATGTGTTTAAAGAATTCCTGAGAAAGAATTTAGAAGTCTATGTTGATGATCTTTGTGCTCATTCCAACATTAGACAGACACATATACCTGAACTCAGGCAGATCTTTGACAAATGTAGAGAATATCAGGTTTGCCTGAACCCGGAAAAGTGTGTTTTCATGGTCAGGCAAGGCAAGATTCTGGGACACATAGTTTCAAAGAACGGCATATCCATGGATGAGGAGAAAGTAAGAGCCATAGCAGAGCTACCTAGGCCCAAGAATGTCAAGGAAGTGCAAGTTTTCATGGGGCATTGTGGCTACTACCGACGCTTTATACACATGTATGCTGTCATTGCAAAGCTGCTGTATGCTCTTTTGACTAATTTTGAGTGGAGTGATGAATGTGAGAATTCTTTCAATGAACTTAGACGACAATTATGTTCAGCACCGACATTGACAACACCAGATTGGAACAAGCCATTCCATGTGAATGTGGATGCATCCAACTATGCTATTGGGTGTGTGCTTGCACAACCTACTTGTGAAGGTAATATGGATCTTCCTATTGCGCATGCTAGAAGACAGTTGAATGCCACTGAACAAAAATATACGACCACCGAATGAGAAGGATTAGGCATGGTATATGTGCTTAAAAAGTTTAGACACTATTTTCTTGCAAATAAGTTTAATTTTTTTACAGACCATCAGGCAATGTTGTATTTAGTGAACAAGCCATGCAATATAGGCAGATTAGTAAGATGGTTCCTCTTGCTAATGGAATATGACTTTGAGATAGTAGTAAGGGAAGGCAGGACTCACTTGAGAGCAGACCATCTCTCAACGCTCACATCAAGAGAGGCCCCAAAAGGAGTATCAGATGATCTTCCTGATGCTTACTCGTTTAATTTGGAAGTTGTACCTTAGTGGGCTAAGACACTAGTGCTAGTATTGACATACGGGCCTAAACACCCAGCAATAAACACTCAAGATAGGGAGCTAGTAAAATCCCAGAAGTACCATATCTTGGTAGGGAGTATGTACAAGCATACAGATCAAGGGATATTAGCCTGTTTTGTGGAAGAGGACGAGTACGCTAAATGGTTGCAATTAGCACATGTAGGTGCATTAAAGCAACACTACCCGAGGCAAAGAACCCTACAGACACTAAGGAGACTCGGGGTCCACTGCCTACTATGGAATCAGATGTTCATAGGTTGTGCAAAGAATGCCCAGTCTGTAGTATTAAACCACCTGTGGAGCATGCTACATTGTACCTAGTGTCTCTAATACCAGATTGGAGCGAACCATTAGCAGCTTTCTTGAGGACGAAAACATTCCCTCAAGATATGACTCTAGCTAGGAGAAGAAGCTTAGAACAAGAAGCCCTAGACTACTCACTCATTGGAGATAACTTATACAAGCGTGGTAAAGATGGTTACCTTAGATTATGTGTCCATGAGAGTGAATATCTTAAGATCTTGGAAACTGCTCACCAAGGTGTAGCACGAGGACACTTTGATCCAGATCGGGTAATCAAGGCAATACTATTTGTAGGTTTTTAGTGGCCAACCCTTCATATGGATGTACACACCTACATGAAGAGGTGTGATGTCTGTCAGCGGACTCAGTATCCTATACGCAAGGATGAGATGCCATTGAAACCTATGATGGGTGGACGTGCATTCTCTAAGTGGGGAATAGACTTTGTCGGTCCTATTAACCCCCCAGCTAAGAGTTCTCATGGGGAGTACATCATTGTGGCCACAGACTATCTAACCAAGTGGGTAGAAGTAAAAGCCACAACGAAAAACGATGATCAAATGACTGCTAAGTTCTTATTTGAGAATGTGTTCACTAGATATGGGCTACCTATCGAGCTAGTAAGTGATAGAGGCACTCACTTCTTGAATGAAGTTATTGAAAATCTTCTCCAAGAGTTCTTCATAGTACACAAGAAGTCTGCCCCCTATCACTCACAAGGTAATGGACAAGCCAAAAGCACCAACAAGATTCTTTGCAATGTGTTGACCAAATTAGTGAATAATAAATGCTCTGATTGGGACAAACAACTACACCATGTTGTTTGGGCATACCGAGTTGCCTATAAAACGGTACTCCAAGCCACACCCTTTCAAATGGTATTTGACCAAAATATAGTGCTACCATTGGACTTCCTGATAACTACGTTGAGAGTAGCATAGGAGCATGAGTGGACAGGCCATGAGCTCTCATCTGGACTCTTTGACCTTGAACGGATTAGGTGAAACAAGATTAAGAGCTGCAACAAGAATTTATGCAGCCAAGAAAAGACAAAAAGCAACAAGAATGACTTTAAAAAGAAGAATACAACAAGTGCAATATATAAAGATCAGTACATAAGGAAAAATCTAATGTCCGCGAATGAGTGCGCTGGCAAGAAACAAATGTGCCATCACTCTCGGTAGATAAATCTAATAAAGCTCAATGAAGTATCCCTGACATATACAGGCGTGACCACTATACATGTTAGAGAAACAAAAAACTGGTACGTGTCATCCTGGATCATCACATGTTGAGCTTGATATCTCAACACTCCCCCTCAAGCTCAACACCATATCTTGTAATCCAAGTGTTGCTCTAGCACAATGGTGAGAACCACGTTAAGAAGCTCCACCTCCTTAATGTCAATCCGCGGAAGAGATAGGAGTGATATGAAGATCGTGAATGTGAGATGAAGTGAGAGTGAAGGTGAGAAGCATAGAGATGCACACACACATACACACACACTACGAAGAGACAAGCAAGACACAATGGAAGATGAGAGAATTAACTCTATTGCTCAAAATCTCAATTACAAGCTCACAATAGCTCTAAGCTCACACTAACCAACAAGCTAACACTAAATCACCTCAAAAATGAGCTCTCTAGCTCTTTTTATAGTTTCTAGACTAGTTTTGACCGGTTTCACATCTAGTGACCGGCATAGTTAAAAAATAGGTTCTATGCGCTATTTGAGAGGGTAAACGGTGTCTAAAAATAACCAAAATTGATACGCTCATTCTACCTAAGCTCCTCAAGCTCGAGGACTCCTAGGCTTGCACAAAATGGAGTTGTGGATTACAAAAAGGGTTTTTTTCTATGTTACATATGTTACAATAGTGATGAAAATCACTGTTGGAGGTTTTGAAGAATATTTATAAAACATAAATCTTTGCAAAATTGATTCGACTGACTCCCTGCTCTGTCTTTACATGCTTCCGCGTCTTCTGTGCCTCTGGCTACTGCCAACACCCCCCTCCCTCTCGCTTCTGTCGTCCTCGACAGAACCTTGTTGTGCGGACTGTTCTGTAGGAGGTCTTGAGCGAGGGTGTGCTCTGATATTCGAATACCTCAGGCCAGATCTGCCTCGAGTTTCTCCCAATCAATTGGTTGTGGTTCATCGGGTGGTGGGAGTCGATAATGTGTGGAATAAACCATCTGTTCACAGGCGAATAATTGAAGCAAGTGGGTGGGCCTACTGATGAACACTTCTGAATGGTATTCCCAGAAACCGGTTGTGAACATTTCTTCGAAGTTTTGCTTGTAGCACGCCGGTAAGTATTTGATTCTGCAATGCCAGGCGTAACACACCCGTAGCGATGGCATTGTACTCATATCGTATGCAAGATCTAGATTGCCATGCTCGAAGCCCGGGGTGTTAACATGGGGTGCCTTGACGCTTCTGAAGACTTTAAAAACCATTTGCATCATGTCAAAGATTTTGACAGTCATATGCGCTGCTATATCGTCCATATGTTTCAAGCGAGGGAGCCAGTGGCGAATCGTGGCCATCATATATCCGATTGTAGGTGGTCCTGTAGGTGGCCTAAAGTATGGGTAGTTTAACCAGTCCTGGCATAATGCCTTCCAGGAGCGGCGATGTGGCACTGGTCCCCAACATGGGTTATACTTTAAATGTAGTGGTGCCTTGGCCCATGTACTCATCATTTTAGGATATTTCTGTAAGAGATCCTTGCACCATTCAGGTTGATAGATCTCTCCTTGCTGCGCATCTAATGGCAAATCTTCCGGCTCAAATTGAGTTGTGTGGGAGGGCTTTTTGCCTGTTTCTTTCTCTATGTCTAACTGATATTCTGCCATCAACATGAAATAAGTTTCATACTGTAGCTCGTGCCGTGATATGTATCTGCGCGAGGCCAAGTGAGCAAAGTAGGGGGACTGTAAAATTCTTTCCTCAATCATCACCATTGCGTGTAACTGCGCCTCTACCCTTGCTGAGTGGGTCGTTCCAAGCTCTTCAATTGTCTTCATCCATGCGGGAGTAGGAAGTTCGTAAGTCGTCTGGCCTTCAGCCGTGACGCGTCCGCGTAGGATGAGTTGGGGTTCGTATGCCTCTTCAAAAGTCTCCTCCACCGGAATAGTTACATTTTCTTCATGAGCTGGGAGCTCTGGTGGGGAATCTAGTCTTGGTGGTGCTTCAGATACTGCTATCCTTGATTCAAGAGTAGATACCTAGGCCCGTAATGCGTTGAGTTCCTCTAGGATGTCAGGAGATGGGTCCGCAAGAGGTGGTAGGCCTTGTGGTATTGGTGCTCGTAACTGCAAGATCTTGTTTTCATCTTTGAGTTTCTGAAACTACTAGTTCATGCTGTCGTAATCATCTAACAATCTGATATGATCTTTTAGTAACATTTTCATTGATTCTGAGGTCACGGATTTAAAGCGACTAGGGCTTAGCGGTTGGTCTGGCTGATCTAAGGCAACTTCTAGATTCTCTCTATTTTGTTCTTGTAAACGCTGGTTTTCTTCTTTCGTGGCTGCCAAGTGTCGTCTAAGTAATCCCATATTACGTGTTAACGTTGCATTGCAAACGGTCTGTGCCCGTAACAAATTATCAAGATCAGTAGTGGCCTCTTTGGTTTTCTCTTCACTTTCTAGTTCTAGTTTGTGGTATGCCTCACAGAGTTCTTGGTATCTGGTGTTGAGGGAGGCATTCTCGATGGTCAGTGAATTTAACTGCGACTGTAAATCATTGGTTGTCCTCTGCAGCTGCTGATAATTATTTCCCAGAGATGTGAACTCATCTTTGACTTGAGTCATACAGGTGAGCATTTGTCGGAATGCAGTATCTACAGTGGGTGATAATACTAACGATGTGCTAAGCGAAGATGCAGTAGGTGTAGATGCAAAGGGAATGGGGAATGGGGGTGGGAAAGTGGATGTTGTGGTGATTGTGGAAAATTGTGGTGTGCTTAAATATTGTGGTGCCACAATTGAAGTGAGTGGAGGTGCAGTGGGTGGTGATATATCCATATCGCTGGATGTGGTGTCGAGTGCAGTGACTGTGAATAGTGGTGTGATCGTGGGTAAGTGTGTGGGTGTAAATACAGGATTTACAAAGGTTGAAGAGTAATTTACAGAGGGGTTGTCTTAGACGGCTTGGTGGAAAGGGGAAAGGGGAGTTACGGTGGGTCGGGGAGGTGAGACTGGGGAGAAGGTTAATGGAGGTGGGAATGGAAAAAGGGGTCTTGGAGGTGTGGGGAATGACGGAAAGGATGGAGGGAAAATTGGATTGGATAGGAAGGTGGGTGTGCTAGGTGGTAGACTAGGTTGAGTGGGTGCGGGAATGGTGGGATGAATGGGAGTAAGGACGACTTCTGCTACTCTATCGGAGAAGGAGGATGTTGTTGTGGGGGAAGGAGGGTGTATGGGGGAGACTGGATGGATGGGAGGTGACGGAGGAGAGGTTGGGGTGGTCGGTACTTCGACAACTGTGGTGGTATGTACAACGGTAGTACGGGATGGGGAGTCGACGATAATGGTGTCTCCTGCCACTGAGCCTTCAGGGACGAGACGTGCTTCCCTGGCTTGTTCTAAAGATTGTCCACCGGTGGGTACCCGAATGTATTCACCAGGTTTGGTTAGTAGACGGATTCTACGCGGGTCATACTGCGGTAACGGTTTCCTCTGCAAATATCGTAAGGCTTTTGTGGATCCCACTGATTTGACAAGTTCTCGGAAGCCTCTGATATATACTTCTTCGAATCCGCCTGAGATAAGTTCCTATTCTATAAGTGCTTGACTCTCTTCCTTAATCAATTTCTTGCGTGCCCAAACTTTCTCCATGGTGCGGTATAGCTTCTTGATGGCTAGCGTATAAGCTGCTGCTTTGAATGTTTCGTCTTCATGTGTGCTAGTTTTCCTCTAGGTGTCGGTGTGCTGTCCTTGTTCATTTTTCTGTCCATGCTCTTGGGATTCGTGAGTGCCTTGGCTGGTTTTGTCATCGCCTTCATCTTCGTCGGTTTCCGTTCTTTCTTCCTCGGAACTAGACACTATTTGCCCTTGTGGTTGGTCTCGGGGCATGGTCGGGTAACTTGGCCGCTCGTATTCTTGAGAGAAGATCTGACCTTCTGAAAACTGAAATTCATTCGAGAAGGCATCCTGCATTTCAAAATCAAAGGTTGTATCCAGTGGCTCTGCTTCCATGTTTGGTATCGGAAAAGAGAAAGCTTCCGCACCAATAGTGGTGGGAACTTTTGCTGTAGTGGTGGCAGGTCCTGGGACGGTGGCTGCTTGAGGAGCAACTGTGCTGGTGGTGGCCTCCATTATAATTAGTCTTGATAACCGTATGCGAATAGGTTGTACAGATGGAGTGGCTTCTATCGGGGATTGCTCTGGAGAGGGTTGTGGTGAGGGTGATTCTAGCACCTGAAGGCAGGGGATAGTTCCTCTCATTCGCTTTCCTGCTCTTCCTTTGCTAGGCTTTCTAGCTTTCTTTGTGGTTCCTTTAAACGCTTTCAGCTCCTCACTTGTCATTGCTCACTTAATAGGCAAGTCATATGCTAACCACATATATACAATTCTAGTCAGTGTGCAGCATCCATTGATGACCTTCTTTCTTTCCCATCTGTGTTGTGCTAGGTAGAGCTGATCAATGATCTAGCTTGCTAGATCCACTGTCTGAGGTCCCGTACATGCTAAATACAAACCAAACCATATGCGTTTGTGAGGCATTGTGAATCTGTCCTGAGCTGGAAATGCAAAATGCTGCATACATATCCGTAGTGGTTTTGAAAGCTCAGGTGTGATCGCCGAAATCTCTTCCCACTTAGTAACGTCTCTACGTTTCATTGGCTCTGGAACCAGCCGTTCTTATTCTGTTGGAGTGTGCGTACCATGGATCTTGATTGCAGCGCGAATCAAATCTTTAGAAAGATAAAACCGCTTATATGGCGGATCATTCACTAAGGATGGCAAAATAAAAGTGTCAGGCAGATCCTTGTTCTCTAAAGCTATCAAAGTGGTGATTAAGTAATAGCATATGTAGAAGTCAGGTTTAGGCAAAGGGTCATTGAATTACTCTGTAAACCCTGCTCTTGCCCAAACGTGCGTTAGATCTTCCGTGTTCTGTAATCCTTCAAACTCTCGTGAGAAAAACTGATATTTTCCCCAGGTACGGTCATGAAAAGTCAAATTAGCCTCAAATATAAACTCAGCATCCGCCAGTGGTCCTGCTAGCCCTTGAAACCAGTGAGAATTACAATGAATCTTCTTAGTATACCCTCTAGGAGGATCGTCAATAGGCATGGGTCCTGGAAATCCCTAGAACTCTGGTGGTTGAGCCGTAGGATGGGGCTCCGCTAGTAGTTCACCAATATTAGCCCTGGGTACACTAGGTCCAGCTTCTGATGGTCCTTCTTCGGTTTGCATGGTGATTGGCGTGCTAATGGAAAAGATCTGCTACAAAAGATTAGCACATTAGTATGGAAATTAGTTATGATCCCATTAAGGTGAGACCGCAATCCCTTTCCATAGCCGATGTGTAACCCGTGTAGCCAAGTGTTGTGATGTGATTGATGCAATGCTTCTTGCATAACTAGTGCAGGTCTCTAGACACCTATATGTTTTCAGATATTGCATGCAGTTCTTTGATGAGATGTTATTACAGGTGATGTTGGGTAATAATGTGTGGATTTATACAAGTTTCAGTCATGAATGAGTTATTACAAGGTTGTAGATTAGTCGGGGTGGTAGTTATGTTAAACAAAGGGTTAGGAGAAGACTTCTGGATACGTTTCGGTATCCACTTCCTAAGAGTTCGTGTGCGGGTAATAGGTTTCTTCAGAGGGACAAAAGGTGATATCGGGTGTAGTGGGGTTGAAGGGTGAAGAGATTTCTGAGGGATATATATTACATGGCTTGAGGGTTGAGCTATAATACACTGTTTGGGTACCCAAATCTGCGTGGGTGTGGGTCAGTTTGTAAGGTACTTCTTGGCGATCCAAATTTGTCGAGTGTTCGTACTCATAGGACAGGGTCGAAAAGATGTTGGATATTGTATCTGCTTCAGCTGAAACTTCTTCTTGTCATTGTCTGCATTGTTGAAATCAATCGGTGCTTTCTGTCCTTTTGGTACCCATATCTATCTTGTGCCTCTTGCTTTGTAATGCTGATACTGTTGCTATAGCTCAGTGATGAGTAGCACCTCCTTTAATGTCAATCCGGGAAGACATGAGGATGGTATGAAGACCACGAGCAAGTGGAAGCACAAGTGCGTGAGTGAGAAGCACACAAGCATGCACACACATACACACACACGCGCACACACAGTAAGAACAAAGAGAGTAAGACAATGGAATCACTTCTATTGCAAGAAAGTTCTCATACAAGCTCAAACTACAAGAAGCTAGCCTCAAAAATGAGCTCTCTAGCTCTATTTATAGTTTTTGACTAGCTTTGGCCCTGTCCAGACCTAGTGTCCGGCCTAGTTAAAAATTAGGTTCCGGGGCTTATTTGAGGGCCCAATCGAGATCTAAAAATTATGAAAATTGACAGGCAACTATATCTAAGGCTCCCCAAGCTCGAGGACTCCTCGGCTTGTACAAAATGGAGCTACAAAAAGGTGAAATGATATTTACAAGGGTTTGTAGTGATGAGAATCACTTTAAAATGATGTGAGGGTTTTGAAAAAAATGAAGGGTTGCCTCAGTGCTAGATCTGCATGTGTGTCTATATTTGCTTCTTCCCGCATCCTATCAACACTCTCCCCCCCCTAGGGTCTGTCGCCTCTGACAGACCTCTTTTCCACCGTTTGATCAATGTATTTTTGCAGGAGGTCGGTTGCCAATTCTTGTTCTTTGATTCTTAAACCTCTGATTAGATCTCGTTGCAAGGCCTCCCAATCCACTGTACCAGGCATGTCAGGTTGTGGCATCGTGTAAAGCTCGGAATGCATTGTTTGCTCGCATGCAAAGAGATGGAGTAAATGCGTAGGCCGTGGCGCGAATACCTCTGAATGTGCTTCCCAAAACCCCGTGGTGAACATATCGTCGAATGTTTGCTTGTAGCAGGCAGGGAGATATCTTATGCGTGCATGCCATGCGTAAGCCACTCGTATGCTCGGGGTTGTGCTCATATCATATAGCAGGTCGTAGTTACCATTAATAAACCCGGGAATAGGAGGTTGAATACGGCATACATTGCGAAAAGTTTTGAGTACGACCTGCATCATATCGAAGATCTTGAGCATCATCTGGGCAGCCACATCTGGCATAGGGTGGAGGCGTGGTATCCAATGTCTGATGGTTGCAATCATGTATGACACTATGGGAGTACCGGTTGGGGGGGCGATAGCGGGGTAATTGAGCCATTCTTTACAGTTTGCGTTATTCTGAACCTTGATGGCAAAAGCTTTCCATGATCTGCGTCTTTGCACTGGCCCAAAACACGGATTGTACTTCAAATGCATGGGGGCATGATCCCATGTTCGAAGCATTTCTGGGTAAGTTTCGAGTAACTTCTGCCTCCACGTTGGTTGGAATATGGCCCCTTTTCGTGCCGCTTCTGGTTCGAACTGTGTGGCAAATGTTGGGCATTTGTTGGTGACCCTTTTGATTTCTACATTGTAGTCAGCCAACAATACAAAATAGGGCTTGTATTGTAATTCTGAGCTAGTGATAAGGCGTCTAGGGGCAATGTGCCTGAAGTACTCTGAGTGAAGGATGGTGTCCTCAATGGCCTTCATTGCCAGCATCTGAGTGGATATCCGTTCCTGATGAGTTTGCCCCATTTCCTCTACCTGTTTCATCCATGCCGATGGGGGTTCCTCATAGGTATCTTGACCTTCTTCTGTTACGCGTCCTCCTGAGAATGGTTGAGGCTCGTAGGTGTCGTCGAATGCTTCCTCCACTGGGATAGTAACTGCTTCTTCTTCTAACGGTTGCTCTGGTGGGGAAGGAGGTCGTTCGTACTGCATCAACTTCAATTTTAATTCTGCGATCTGTTGCCGTAACTCCAGTACGTCGTTGGTCGTTGAATGTTCAGGTTCGGTTGAAGTAGCAGCGTCGGTCATTTCTTTAGGTTCCTGTCGGTGTGGTGTAGACTCTTGGGGTCTCTGTAGGTCCTTCAGCTGGTCGGTAAGCTGATCATGTGCTTCTAAAAGATTGGCATAAGTTTCCAAGATTTGTTGTATGCTTTCTGAGGGAACAGCTTGAAATTTAACCGGGTCTATGGGTACTCCCGGGGTGTTCTCCATGGCCGCCTCGAGGTTCTCTTGGTTTTGTTGTTGAAGCCGTCTATTCTCTTCTTGCGCTGCTGCCAGATGTCGTCGTAGCAAAGCCGTGTTTCTTTGAAGCCTTGCATTGCGGCCCATTTGATCTCGCAGCTGTTCCTCCATGGCTTTGCTCTCTTCTATATGCCTCGCTTTGAGTTGCGCATTTGCCTGTTCGAGGGTGGATATCTTGTTTTGTGACTCCGTATGAATGAACTCCAAAGCATTGACACGCTCTTGGAGTGTTGCTGAGAGGGTGCAAAGCCCTTTGTTATTTTCTTCCAATAATGTATATTCCTGCTTAAGCTGAGTGGCAGCTTCGAGCATCGTGTCGAGTGCAAGACTAAATGAGGTGGATGCGGGGGTAAGGATGGAAGATGCAGGGGGTTGGGAAGTGGGAATGGGAAAAGTCGATGTTGTGCCTATCGTGTGTGGAAGTGGTGATGTGAGTGTAATAACCTGTGATGGTGTTGTGAGAAGAGTGGTAGTGGGTGACCCAGCGGATGGTGAGATGTCCATGGGATCGGACATGAGAGAGTGTGATTCGTGAAATGTGAACACCGGGATGGTGGGTGGTGTGCTAGTGGTGGCTGTGAATGTGGGGAAGTGAATTTGGGGAAGGGAATTTTTCTTATGTTCATCAACCTGTTGAAGAATGTTTACAAGTTGGGTCCAGAAGGAGGGTTGGGTGATTAGTGTGGTGCCCGAGGCAGTTACAAGGGAGGGGGTAGGTAGAGTTTGGGAGGGAGGAAATGGAGGGGTGGAGGGTAAAGAAATGGAAAGAGTCTGACTAGTGACAGATGGTTGTCCAAAGGCATGGGGGAAGGAAGGGTGACCTAGTTGGGGTTCAAAAATCTGAGTGACAGAGATGGATGAGGGTGAAGGAAGGAAAGTGGAAATGGGGGTGTGTACAATGGTCTCACTATAGGAGGAGAATGGTTGTGTAGAAAGACACGTGGAGAGAGGCTCTGAGGGTGGGATAGGAGATGATGGGGGAGATGGGGCATGCGTAATTTCCTCCGGTTCATCATTGGGCCTAGGGCTAATCATGTGCACATCTTCTGATGTGGACGTAGCTAACGCGGTAGATACTTCCATCTGAATCATCTTTCCTTGTCGAGGCCGTGTATCAATTCTTCTTTGATCATAAGCAGGGTTCTCTTGATAGACCAAGGTTCTCATTGCTTCACTGATGCCACAGGTGTCCGCCAAAAGATTTAGCGATTCTACAAAATGGGGGTCGATATGCTCTGACTGCAACATCTGGTTTACTAGGGCCCTATTTGCTTCTTCTGACATTTTATGGCGTCGTTGTACTTGCTTGATTGTTTGGTATAGTCGTTTGAGCTGTGCCGTATATGCAGGGGCTTCTTCTTCACTCTCTTCCGGGTTATCTCTTGGTGCCTTTCCCTGAGCTTGTGCGCTTAGTCCTTGAGGAAGTTGTGCCACTCCTATCTCCTGTACACTGCTTGTCTCGCCTCGTGCATGTTCTCTTTGGGTTGATGCCCCCGGATCGACGTTGTCAGGGCAACCTTCACTGTCTGATAGATGAGCCGTCTGCAGAAATGTTTCAAAATCAAAATTTGGGTCCTCGGTGAAGGTGGCCATCGCTGCAAATTCTGCATCGGTAGGTAGCGGAGGGGCAGAAGGAGTGGGCTGTACCACCTCTCTTGGTTGAGACTCCTGGAGATGGATTGTGATAGGTGCCACCTGGGCTTCCTCTCTAGTGGAGACTTCGGCGGTGGATACGGGAGGGATCAGGACCTGTGAAAGGGATCCACGCATTCTTTTTGCAGGCTGACTCCCTGACTTTCGCCCTTTAAACAGCTCCAGGTGTGCATACTTTAGGGCTCGAGCAACTGGTACATCATACGCCAGACATCTGTAGATGATTCTCGTCAACGCACAACAACCATGTAAAGTGGGCTTCCTCACCCCCCGCTTGCCTGCCTCATACGCCTGATCTAAGATCCATACCGGCATTTTAATGGGCAAGCTTCCGGTCTCTGCTAAATACAATCCGTACCATATCTTCTTGTGAGGCTGAGTGAAACGGTCCTGAGCGGGAAATGCGAAGTGCTGGAGGCACATCCGCAGAGGTATGGCGATGTTGGGGGTGAGGGCGCACATTTCTTTGAGCTTCTTGACTCTATTGCTTTTCATTGATTCTGGTATCAAGGGGTCCCGATCTGAAGGCACATGAGTTCCATACATTTGAAGGGCTTCCCTGATTAACGTTACATTTAATTCAAACTTCCTCATCTCCTCCAGATTAGATAAGGAGGGCACCCAGAAGGTGCCTGAATGATCTTTATCCCCGGTAGGTTTCAACGTAGCAATCAAGTAGTAGCACCTGAGGAAGTCAGGTTTAGGTAGAGCTGCACTGAAGTAAGTTTGAAGTCCTGCCTTTTGCCAGATATCTTGAATTGGAGCTGCATTTTGTAAGGTTTCAAATTCTCTTGAAAAGAATTGGAAGGTCCACCAAACCCCTCCACACTCCATCTTGGACTCCCAGATGTGATCTGCGTCTCCCAAGTCCCCTGGCATTTCATTGAACCAATGGGAGTGCCCTTTTACTCTTTCTGTTAGTCCACTGGGTGGATCTGGAATAGGAATCCTTCGCACATTCAGGAATTCTTCAGGCCTAGCTGTTGGTGGAGCTTCCACTGGCATGGCATCCCAATTGATAGGAGCACCAGATCCTGCCTGAGAGCTTGTGCCTGCCGCTGTTGCCATGAGATTAGGTTGCTTATCTGCTGGGAGACGAAAGGCACATTAGTGTTGCATAGGAAACAAGATGTAATGGTGTTCCCTTCACAATACTAACATGACAAACCCGGAGGTCAGTGGTTAGTGGTGAGGTGTTTATGATATGTGTGAGTGGTGATTAAAGGTCAGTGTCATCCTAGATGTATACTTTGGTTATGCAATGGCTCAAAATGCTCCTGTGTTAGTGTGGACGGATTTACAGAATAGGGTCAGGGGGTTTAGTACACAGTTTAATTCTCCACACTTTGATAGAGGAGTAGTAGCTCTTAGAGCTAAGGACAGGTGAAGATTTCGGTCTGAGAGTGTGATGTATTTGGGACCTTGTGGGTACCCATTTCCAGACATTCCTGGGGTTGATGGGAGTGGGGACAGTGAGAGGTATAGGCATCTTGTCACTTTCTGAGTTGTTGGCCAAGAGTGCTTGTGAAAGCTGCTTCATCCTAGTGCCTGAAGGTGAAGTACTTTGGGCTTGTAAGCAAGCCTTGGGCACCCATATCTGTCTAGCATTAGGGGTGGCCTTCATTGACCGCTTAGGAACCCAAATAGAAATGGTATGCCTAGGGGTTATCCTAGGGGGCTTCTTCACTTTGTTCCTTGATGGTGAGGCTCGTTTCTTGTCTCCTTGAGAATCTGCTATTGGAGCTGTGGGTTTCCCATCCTTGCGTATCCAGATCTGCTTCACGCCACGAGACGCTCCATGTTGTGCGGGTTGGCGCTCCTGCCTCTTGATCAGTGGCCTCCTTCGTGTAGAGTGATGTTCGGCCCGTTCGTTTAGAATCTTCCTTGGATCAGTTAGGAGCTCCTTCTTGACTTCTGAACCTTCAGTAAGATTGACATTCCTCTGCACCATAGAAGTTTGGACAAGCACAACGTGGTTATCTTCGTGTGGATTCCTGGAGGGACCAGGAGTTGGTGCCTGTTCTATTGGTTTGAGCACTTGATTTTCTAATTCAATCGTGAGACGACTTTGGCCTACCCAAGCCTGAAGAAGTCCACTTCTTAGGTTCAGGTTGACTGCATGATCATAGATCCAGTTTTGGCCCAAGATAAGCGGTTCGGTCAGATCCTCGTCTTCACACACGAGCACTTTTACTGGCATGAGGACCTCTTGTATGTAGAGGGGAAGATCCACCTCTCCCATGCAAGGGGTTTCAACACCTCCTAATCCTATCAGATAGGCTTCTATGGGTTTTACCTCCAATTGCAGTTGCTGGCAATAAGAAAGCCGAACTGCACTTGTGGCTACTCCTGAATCAATTAAAGCCCTCACGCTTGTTGTGCTGTCTTTTTGCCCTATTTCTAGGGTCACAAAAGGTCGTCGATCTACTATCTTGTGGGTGCGTTCACCTGAAGCCTCACACATGGCCATGTGATAGCCTGGAGACTCTTGAGTGTCAGTCATAGGCTGGTCCCTTCCTTGTCTCCTCAACTTCATTCGTCTGATACGCTCTAAGGCCTCTGCATGTGCTTCTTCTCGAATTCGTTTTTCCTCCTCTTTACGTTGCTTAGCAATATTGAGTCGGCTTAGCATCTCCTTCGTGAGGGGTTCCTGATACAGCTTGACTCTGCATCCGCTAATATAGTTTGGGAGGACATCCCCCTCTAAAGTGGCTAGTTGTATTGCTCCACTCGTGGAGATCCTATTAATGATCATAGGTCCGTAGCCTCTCTTTTCTAGCTTCCTTGCGTGTTGTTTCAATGTGTAGACTAATACTAGATCTCCTGCCTTCAAGCCCTTATCCTTCACATGGGCATCAAAGTATGCCTTTTGCCGTTTCTTTGCAGCATAGATACCTGCTGCTGCTCGTAGCCTCGTCTCACCTAAACGCTCTAGATCCAAGATCCTAGAGGACAACTCATGTCCATTCCACTCATGCTCTTGTGCTATTCTTAAAGCTGGAATTAGGAAATCTAATGGTAGCACCGCATTTTGTCCGAAGACCATCTGAAATGGGGTAGCATTGAGTACCGTTTTGTAGGCAACTCGGTATGCCCAAACAGCATGATGAAGTTGTTTGTCCCAATCAGAGCGTTTATTATTTACAAGTTTCGTCAATACGTTACATAGGATCTTATTCGTGCTCTCGGCTTGTCCGTTAGCTTGTGGGTGATAGGGGGCAGACTTCTTATGTATCACCATGAATTCTTGAAGGAGATTTTCGATGACCTCATTCAAGAAGTGTGTACCTCTATCACTAACCAACTCTATTGGTAACCCATATCTAGTGAACACATTTTCGAATAAGAACTTAGCCGTTGCTTGAGCATCATTCTTTGTCGTGGCCTTTACTTCCACCCACTTCGTAAGGTAATATGTGGCTACAATAATGTATTCTGCATGGGAATTCCTAGCTGGGGGGTTGATGGGACCGACAAAGTCTATACCCCACTTTGAAAACGCACGTCCTCCCATCATTGGTCTTAATGGCATTTCATCTTTTCTTATCGGATATTGGGCACGTTGGCATGTGTCACAACTCTTCACATAAGTATGTGCATCCATATGAAGAGTGGGCCACCACAGTCCTGAGAATAGAATGGTCTTAATTACTCTGTCAGGCCCAAAGTGTCCACCTGCAACACCGCTGTGTGCCGTTTCTAAGACTTTCAAGTAGTCTGATTCATGTACGCACAGTCTTAGGTAACCATCCTTGCCTCTTCGATATAGGTTGTCCCCTACTAAGGCATAGTCTTGAGCCTCTTGCTCCATGCTCCGTTTTCTTGCAAGACTCGCCTGATTGGGCAATGTTCCCGATCTCATGAACTCAACCAATGGAGCACTCCAATCTGGGGTTAATGACACGTGATAAAGAGTGGCATGCTCCACTGGGGGTCTCTTTTGGCATACTGGACAATTGTGGATCCACTCTTGTATTTCTTTGTCCATGCTAGGCCAATACACTCCTAAGCGTTTTAGATTCTGCAATGTTCGTTGTTTAGAGTAGTGATTCCCTAGCAATCCCTCATGGGCTTGTTGCAACCAACTAGTATGTTCATCGTCCTCGACACAACATGCTAATACGCCCTCGGCATCTTGCTTGTACATACTTCCGGCCAATATTTGATACTTTAGTGATTTTACAATTTCCTCTTTGCTTGTTTTCACATTCTTATTTGCAAGCCCGAAGGTTAGGACTGGTACCAGCTTATTTGCCCATTTAGGAACAACTTCTAAATTGAACAGATAAGCATCGGGCAATTCGTCAGACACTCCTTGCGGTGGCTCTCCTGAAGTGATGCGAGAAAGATGGTCTGCCCTAAGATGGGTTCTACCTTTCCTGACAACAACTTCAAAGTCGTATTCCATTAGTAAGAGGAACCATCTTACTAAGCGACCTGTATTGCAAGGTTTATTGACCAAATATAGTAACGCTTGATGATCAGTGAAAAACTTGAACTTATTGGCCAATAGATAGTGTCTAAACTTCTTCACAGCATATATCATGCCTAAGCCTTCTCTCTCCGTTGTGGTGTAATTTCGTTCAGCTGCATTTAATTGCCTACTAGCATATGCTATCGGCAAATCTAGGTTTCCTTCACCTGTGGGTTGTGCTAGCACACATCCTATTGCATGATTGGAGGCGTCTACATGGACGTGAAAGGGTTTGCTCCAATCCGGAGTAGTCAATATTGGTGCTGTGCACAACCGTCTCTTCAGTTCGTTGAAGGAAGTCTCGCATTCCTCACTCCACTCAAAATTTGTTAACAACCCATAGAGAGGTTTAGCTATGATGGCATACATGTGGATAAACCTACGGTAATATCCACAATGGCCCATAAAGGCTTGTACCTCTTTCACATTCCTTGGTCTGGCCAATTCTGCTATTGCTCTTACCTTGTCTTCATCTGTTGATATTCCATTCTTAGAAACAATGTGACCTAAGATCTTCCCTTGGCGTACCATAAACACACACTTCTCTGGATTCAGACACACTCGATAATCTCTACACTTGTTGAAGATTTGCCTGAGCTCAGGGATGTGGTAACTTCTCTCTTGGGAATGAGCGCACAAATCATCCACATATACTTCTAAGCTCTTTCGCAAGAACTCTTTGAAGACATGACACATGAGTCTTTGGAATGTAGCAGGTGCATTGGTGAGCCCAAATGGCATCACACAAAATGCAAAGATTCCCCATTCTGTGGCAAAGGCCGTTTTGTGTTGATCTTCGGGGGCAATGGCTACTTGGTTGTAACCTGAAAATCCATCAAGGAAGCTGTAAACTTCCTTGCCTGCAACACGCTCCAAAAGATGTTCGGTGATTGGAAGTGGATAACTATCTCTAATCGTAGCTGCATTGACTTTTTTAAGGTTAATGCACACTCGCAATTTCCCATTCTTCTTGGGCACCACTACAATGGGGGACACCCATTCAGTGTGCTCAATCTCATAGATGAATCCAGCTTCAATCAGCCTATCAATTTCCTCTTTTATTTTGGCCGCATAATTGTCATTATATGTGTAGGGTTTTTGTTTGGTGGGCTTAGCATCAGCAGTCATCGGAATCGTATGAGAGCAAATCTCTGGATCTACTCCTTTCAAGTCTCTATAATGCCATGCGAACACATCCCTATATTCCCTTAATAGAGCTACAAGCTCTGCCTCTTCTTCTGCACTTAGGTCGTCTCCTATGTACGTACATCGCTCTTCGTTCCCTTCAATGGTCACTACAATTTTTTTGGTCTTTTCTTTATTGTCATATGCTTCTCCTATAATGGCCTCTCTCTTAGGCATTCGTACCAAAATTTTCCTGTCTTCCACTTCATATTTCTTGAAATTTTCTGGTACTTCAAACAATGATTCTTCCTCTTCTTGTCTTACTGCTTTTCTTTTCTTTTTCTTTTGACTTCCTTCACTTCCTTTCTTTGAATTTATCGTTTTAATACTCGCAAGGGGTTCTTCTTCTTTTTGGGTTAACACTCCTATGTCTTCTAAGTAGTGTTTCTTTGAGTCAAAGTAAGTATCCATCACAATGGATTCTAGATCATCGTCACTTTCTTCTCCTTCTATGGACTCACTAGGATCACACTCTTCCAACAAGGGCTGACACATGAACACTGAAATATCATAACCCTCCTCATCACAATGGGGTGTCCATTGTTCCTCATTGACTGCAATGTCCATGGTAGCTAAGATTTCTGCCCAACCATGAGGCTCAAATTCCTCATCTGGAAATATCATTGGTGTATAGGCTGGGTCTTTTATTGGTCTATCTCCTGGGGAAGTTCCTTCTTCTCTCGCTTTTAGGCGCTTTTCCTCTTCCTCTGCGACCTTGCACATCCACAAGTGAGTATCTTCATGCAACCAGGATGGTTCAGGTGAACTTCCAGAATGCACGGAGATAGAGTCTTCTTTCGCTTTGTGGATAGGATTCCACTGTAGGGGTGGTACATCTCTGAAGGTGTGATCCTTCAGATTGACCTTGGTGGTGACCCCTAAGTGCTGTAAGTACAAGGAGTTGGTTCCCCAATCTTGTACTATTTGTAATTGTCGAAGGAAGGGTCTTCCTAGGATCATCTCGTAAACATTATTCTTCTCAAAGTCACATATGGCAAACGTATGTTCAAACTCTACACCACAAGTGGTTAGAGTTATCCCTTCAAGCAATCCGAGAGGTCTTTCAAAATGACCATCTGCCATTTGAAGTTTCATTCTCGTTGGTCTTAAGGTGGGTTTGCCCCATCGCTTCCACAGGGAGGTGGTCGCGATAGCAACACCGGCACCCGAATCCACAATTGCTTTGGTTGTGTAACCTTGATAGGTGATCGGAAGATAAGTGTTACCTTCTTCACCTTCGCTCATGTCTCCTATCTTGTCGAGAGGTATCTCGGGAACTTTCTGATTAGAGCCTACTTTTGGTATATTGGATTCAAGTTCTGGAACCTGATCTTTCACATGATCCCAGAGCTTAGGTTTTGCCTTGAGCAGCTCCTCTACAGTGAGATGACATTGAACCTTAGTGTTCTTCACAACATCAGTGTTCCTGGGAATCACTAAGTCTTCATTTCTCACCAATATAGTGGGAGCTCGGATCTGGAGAGATTCAGATTCCCATGGGCCTGTGAAATGAGGCAACTCTTGTAAAGAATTAGATTCAAAATCTAATCTCTCATCCTCTTGTTGCTCTGCTTGATCCCCATAGATAGAGGGAATGTCTTGGGGAAATTGATCACGAAGATCATCAATCTCAGGAATGGGAGGGGAATCACCCTTCTCCTTGGCCCATTTCTCTTCTTGTATTTCCCGCAAGAACTCTGGAGAGTACTGTTGTATTGAAGGAGGTATTCCAGCATCCGTAGAATTAGGAACATAAGCTCCCATTTGTGGTGAGCTTCCTCTTTCCACAACTAGTTGAGCCTGTGGAGGTAAAGAAACTTGTGATTTGTTTACCAACTGCTCTAATCTTTCTAGTAAGCCTTGGAAATGCAAATCCGGCTTGACAGAGTTGGTCTGATTGAACTTTTGACTAGTCTCAAGTATAGCTTGAGCTTGTTCTACCATTTTCATGCACATTTTCATCCGTTCAATCTCTAAATCTGCTCTAGGGTAACTCTTGTCTAGGTTTGTAGCTGTTGGCCCTTCTTGAAGTCGAGCCTGGTAGGCTTTGAACATCATGTCCAAGCCTTCAGGAGTGGGGTCAGCTAATACTGATCCTACTCGGGGTGGTGGGTGGGGTACGAGGGGTGTGTTAGAGGGTGGAGAAATGGAGGGTGATGGGGATGGTAGTGGTGGAAGTGTGTGGGAGTGCGGTTGAGATGCGATCTCTGTGATTTTTGCCTTGGTTTCTCTCACGCTTTCTTCAAGTTCGTTTATCTTTTTTGCCCATTGCCTCTTCATTCTTTCACGACTATCCTTCCAGGCGCTAGTTCTCTTTTTGGGTATGCTCTCTGTTTCACTCACCTCGGGGCTCTTTTCGGGACCAACACCTTGGTGTTGTTGAAGTGCCTGGGCTCTTGTGATCACCTGCACAGATGCAGTGGAAGTCACACTCCCTGTGGAGTCTACAACTAACCCAACGACATTGATAGGAGTGATTTTAGGCATGTTATTAGGGTTCTTCGGGCAATCTCGTAGGAGATGCTCTTTCCCGCAATCTTGACAGAAGCCCTGAATGGTTACTGGTTGAGGTTGTGTAGGGACAAGTAGTGGACAATCACGTACAAGGTGATCTCCCTGACATCTGAAACATGGCCCTCTAGGGAATGGGGGTCGTACCTGCCTAGGTTGAGGTCTAGAGTTGGGGTTTGTGTACATGACATTAGAATGCTCAGGTTCCCCACTATTTTCACTTGGGTCCTCATAATAGTATGACTCGTCATGCTCGGGTGACTGCATGTAGTAGGCCTGTGGGCTATCAATATGTGCGGAGTCAAAACTATGGTCACTTGGATCACTGTCCGATAGCAATGGGGTGACTGGGACTATGGCTCTATTCGGATTTTCTTCAGTAGATGCATATTTCACTGGGATCACATTGGTTGGAGCAGGGGGTTGCTGTACTAGGACTGGTTGAGGCCTCTGCTGCCCTTGATAAGATGGCCGATAAGTTTGCTATGGTCTGTTGTATTGTGGTGATGGGTACTGATTCTGGTATCTACCATGTTGTGGATATGGCTGAGGATAATTTTGTCTAACAGTTTGTTTGTTATATGGGCAGTCTTGTGCCGTGTGATTGGTGTACCTGCGCTCTATGGTGCAGTACTCGCTACTAGGATTCGCATGTGGTTGGGCCATAATGGGGCATACACTTGCCATATGTTCGCCGCCACAATTGTAACACCGCTTAACTGGGGCAAATCTCGGAATTTGCTTGCTAGAGACACCTAGTTTTTGGGCTACCTTCTCTGCAAGTTCCTCGATGGATGTGGATTGACCAGATGTCTGTGTGCTAGAGCTATCAGAATCCTTATAGATTTTTGATAGTTCTAACTCCTCACCTAGATTGTCCTCAATGTCTATGCACATGCGCACGCACTCCTCTATCGTTCTAGGGTCCTTCAGGTACACATATGACCTGAGCTTAGTGCTCAACAATCCGTCTAGGAACAAGGCCACTTGTTTGGCTGGTGTGGGTAACTCCGGCATAGGGCATCTCTCCAGGTACTGTCTAAATCTTCTTCCAGCTAGTCTGACCGTCTCTTGAGGTGTTTGTTTGAAGCTATGAATTAGTGAGGAGGTGTTATGCCTGATTCCACTCTTAGAAAACTCAACAATAAATGCCTCTAAGAGTTGGTCTATGTTTTTGAAATGCCTCTCATTCAGGGGTTGGAACCACGTAAGGGCAGTGTTCCTAAGGGTTAGACCGAAAGCATTATATTGTGTGAATAGGTCCTCCACTTGTTCAGCTTTCAACACTTGTCGAAATTCTGCCACATGGTCATAAGGGTCTCCCGTGCCATCGAAATAATTCTTCATGGACTTCACCAGTTGGGTTGGTCGTAGGGTCCTAGTGTGTTCTCTCGGCCTTGGCAAAGGAAAATCATCAATGTCCCGGTGATTCCATGGGGTTCTATGTCTCTCCGGTTCTACTCTATTCCTTTCAGTTCCCGTTCTTTCTCTTCCCAGGGAGTTGGCAAAACTTACCTCAGGTTTGTCTCTACTTCTATCTCTTTGAGCTCCGTGACATTGGGAGGTCCCAGCTCCTTGGTGACCAAAGGACACATTAGACCTTGGTTGGGGAAAAACAAATTCACCCTTCCAAGTGTAGGCATGTCTGCCCTGCTCAATGACCACGAAGATTCTCTCTGATGCAGTGTCTAGGTAGGTTACTTGGCCTGGACTATCAGGGTCTTTAAACTCGTAGATTGTGAGGGCATTCACCTCCTGAGGTTGAGAAGATCTATATCTCCAAAAAGCCTCATCGGTTTCTCGATTTAAAAGCAGATCTATGCTTTTATTATCCTGTGGAATCCGCTCAGGAGTCATGATTCTGGTCAAGACAGACTTACCACGAGGAGTTCTTGGCTCTCTCTCTAAGTTCCCTTGCTCTATATCACCCATGTCGGTCTCCGCAATCACATTTCCAAACTCATCAGTTCTATCAGGAAGAGTGGTGACTACATATATAGTCCCCTCTTTATCTAGGTATGCTCCATTCTCAAACTTGACTACCGGGTGGTCTATTCCATGGGGTTGATCGGGGTTCTTAATCTGGACCACTGATCTTCTCAGTCCGTCTTCGTAGATGCGAGCACCTAGACGATTCGTCCTGATATATTCCAATTGAGTCTTATAAGGCCCCTCTGGCTTTTCTAGATAAGCCAACCCTGAACTACCTACTGGTCTCTCCATGTGATAGGACATTTCAGAATCATTGGTTTCTGGTCTGGGAGTGTATGGGTAATCACTCAACTGCTGGGCCCAAGACCTGGCAGTGTGATTGACACTAGCTTCAGAAGATCTGAGGCTTCGTCTGTCTCGGCCTAAGTGTCTGCCTGATCTAAGGTTCATATGCCTGATTTATTTACCCTCTGGAACCCAAGCACGCTCTCGTTGCAGGTTGATTTTGCACCAATCACTTTGTTCTTTTTAGTTGAATATTATGTTTATGGTCTTGTCTGAAATTGCGTCGTCAGGAGTACTTAAGTGAATTTCCGCACTTGATGAGTGATCGATTCCCGTTTACCTTTTGTCCCTTAGGGTTTTCGCACTTAAGACCTATTTATTTTCTTGCACTTGGTTGATTAATTCTCTTGGACTTGATTCGTGCCTAACGTTGCCCTAGTTAATTACCACACCTAAGTCGTACTTAGCCTAGGCTAGGAATTGACAAAGGAGGGTTATGAGATCTTCCAACCTCAATCAGCTGGTTGACCAGACAGCTACGCAAGCCCAGGAAGCCTTCTCCCAAGCTCGGTACTCACCCTTGCTAGCTTGCTTTGATTGCCTTGAGTGCCCACAAAGTTCCTGCAAAAACTCACCAGTTAGTATAGATTTATTGCCACAAGTATTTGAACGACACACTCCAATAATTTTAATCCCCTTGGGGTAGCTCACTGCACCCCCCTGACTCTGAGATTCACTTAGTTCCACCTATCTCTGGTTTCTAGGCCTTTTACCCACTTCCAAGGTTCTAAGTTATACCAATATGTCTAAAGTCAAGCTCAACTACCCTTTCAATCACTCAAAAATTAACTCTCAATTTTCCTGCGTTAAAGGCCGTGTATCGCGATAGGTCGGGTCGGGGTGTCGCGATAGGTGGGAAGTGTCGCGATAGGTGGGGAGTGTCGCGATAGCTCGAAGTGTCGCGATAGCTCGGAGTGTCGCGATACCTCGGAGTGTCGCGATAGCTCGGAGTGTCGCGATACCTCGAAGTGTCGCGATAGGTGGAAAGTGTCGCGATAGGTGGGAAGTGTCGCGATAGCTCGGAGTGTCGCGATACCTCAAAGTGTCGCGATAGGTGGGGAGTGTCGCGATAGCTCGAAGTGTCGCGATAGGTGGGAAGTGTCGCGATAGCTCGGAGTGTCGCGATACCTCGAAGTGTCGCGATAGGTCGGGTCGAGGTGTCGCGATACCTCGGAGTGTCGCGATAGCTGGGGGTGTCGCGATAGGTCATGGAGTGTCGCGATACCTCGAAGTGTCGCGATAGCTCGGGATATGGCGAATTTTTCTGTTCTATCTAGTGTTCCTGGGAGCTCTAGGCCTGCGCAGTGTCGTGGTGCACTCAGAATCGTGATTGGGTGATATTTTCGGAGTGTCGCGATAGCTCGAGCTCAACGCCTCGGGGACTGTGCAGAGAATTTCTGTACCTGCTGAGCTTGCTGGAGATGATGATGGAGCTGCCACCTGCAAGAAACATGCAAAAAAAACACACAACTACAAGCACGCACAATCGCTCTCTCTCAAACTCGCACACAACAAATGAGGGAATGATAAGGAAGAGGGAATATGTAGTGGAGAAGGAGGTGGAGGTGGAGATGAAGATGGAGATGAAGATGGAGATGGAGATGAAGATGGAGATGGAGAAAAATCAGAAATTTACCTACTACTTACCATTCCAACGCGTCCTCTCTACGTCTTACCATCACACGCTCGTCCTCAAAGCTCGATCCCCGGCAGCGGCGCCAAAATTTGGTGTAGCTCAGTGATGAGTAGCACCTCCTTTAATGTCAATCCGGGAAGACATGAGGATGGTATGAAGACCACGAGCAAGTGGAAGCACAAGTACGTGAGTGAGAAGCACACAAGCATGCACACACATACACACACACGCGCACACACAGTAAGAACAAAGAGAGTAAGACAATGGAATCACTTCTATTGCAAGAAAGTTCTCATACAAGCTCAAACTACAAGAAGCTAGCCTCAAAAATGAGCTCTCTAGCTATATTTATAGTTTTTGACTAGCTTTGGCCCTGTCCAGACCTAGTGTCCGGCCTAGTTAAAAATTAGGTTCCGGGGCTTATTTGAGGGCCCAATCGAGATCTAAAAATTATGAAAATTGACAGGCAACTACATCTAAGGCTCCCCAAGCTCGAGGACTCCTCAGCTTGTACAAAATGGAGCTACAAAAAGGTGAAATGATATTTACAAGGGTTTGTAGTGATGAGAATCACTTTAAAATGATGTGAGGGTTTTGAAAAAAATGAAGGGTTGCCTCAGTGCTAGATCTGCATGTGTGTCTATATTTGCTTCTTCCCGCATCCTATCAACAGTTGCTTTCTTTGAGTAGTCTGATATTGTCGTCGGTCTGGGTTCCTCTGTCGTGGTTGACTCTTTTGTGGTCGAGATTGAGAGGTCGGATGGACACTCTGCTTTGGAAAAGAAGGGAGGTCCAACACTTGCAAAACCTGCCCATTAGGAAGTGCTCCATGTTGTACTTTTAATCTAGGCCAGTCCGTAGTAAGTGTGGAAGGATGGGCACCGCAGGGTGTTTTGCCCATGTGGATGCTGATGAAGTCCACCTGACCGCTGATTGTCCCCATTTGTCTGTTGATTGTGCCCATTTGACCGCTGATGGTGTCCATTTGACCAAGCGGTTGGGTAATTGCCCCTTCTAATTTGCAGGAAGCCCAAGGGAAAATCTCTTGACGTCCTTTAGATTGACAATTATCCATCACCAAGCCCGTGTGGGTTGGTGTAGACGTGACGTGACTGATCTGACCAAAGATCTTTCGGTCTTTCGACGCAGATTGTTCATGGGGTCTAGGGTCGCGTACTTCAAGCGAACAATCGTTAGGGAAGTCAAGCGGTATCACTCGCTTCTGATCTAAGGTTCCAATCTGCAAGGAGCCTTGTCTAAGATTTAGGTCCACTGAGTGATCGTATAGCCAATCTTGGCCAAGGATTAGGGGGCTTTCATGAACACATTGTCTTAGGTATCCGTCTCTTCCTCTTTTGTATAGATTATCGCCAATAAGTGAATAGTCTTGAGCTTCCTGCTCTAGACTGCGTTGTCGCGCTAAAGTCATTCCTTGAGGGAAGGTTTTCGTCCTCAAATATGTTACTAAAGGTTCACTCCAGTCTGGTGTGAGAGACACGTGATATAACGTAGCATGTTTTATTGGTGGTCTTTCACAACAAACATGGCATTCTTTACACAACTTGTAGACATCTGCTTCCATCGAAGGCCAATATACTCCTAGTCTATGCAGAGTCTGCAAAGTATGATGTTTCGAGTGATGTTGCATCAATGCACCTACATGTGCTAATTGCAACCAATTTGCATGTTCTGATTCATCTACACAACAAGCAAGAATCTTTTGATTATCATGTTTATATATACTTCTTGCTATGATTTGATATCTTTGAGACTTTGTAATCTCTCCTTCCTTGATCCTTATCTTAGGATTCTTGGGTCCATACGTGAGAATAGGGACTATCGGCTTAGCCCATTCTGGTGCTATCTCAAGGTTAAACAAATATGCATCGGGTAATTCATCCGCTATCCCTTGAGGAGCTTCTTTTGAGGTTAATCTTGAAAGGTGGTCAGCTCTAAGATGTGTCTTTCCTTTCCTGACTACTACTTCAAAATCA
The DNA here is from genome assembly GCA_020310875.1 of Ceratopteris richardii. Lineage (NCBI taxonomy): Eukaryota > Viridiplantae > Streptophyta > Polypodiopsida > Polypodiales > Pteridaceae > Ceratopteris > Ceratopteris richardii. The sequence goes on from CM035416.1 coordinate 176,938,856, forward strand.
TACTCCATGAGTAATAAAAACCAACGTATTAATCGTCCTGTGTTACATGGCTTGTTGACTAAGTACAATAGGGCTTGATGATCTGTAAAGAACTTGAACTTGTTTGCCAACAAATAATGTCTGAATTTCTTTACCGCGTAGATCATCCCTAATCCTTCTCGTTCCGTAGTGGTGTAATTTCTTTCTGCTGCGTTCAACTGTCTGCTCGCATATGCTATGGGAAGATCTATATTTCCTTCATTCGTGGGTTGTGCTAACACACATCCTATGGCATAATTGGATGCATCCACATGTACATGGAATGGCTTGCTCCAATCCGGGATTGTCAATATAGGTGCCAAGCACAAACGTCGTTTGAGTTCATTGAATGAATTCTCGCATTCGTCTGTCCATTCAAAATGGGTCAAAAGAGAGTACAAAGGCTTGGCTATGATTGCATACATGTGTATGAATCGTCTATAATAACCGCAATGGCCCATAAATGCCTGTACTTCCTTTACGTTAGTTGGTCTAGGTAGATCGGCAATTACTTTCACTTTTTCTTCGTCTGTAGAGATTCCATTCTTTGACACAATGTGTCCTAAAATTTTTCCTTGTCTGACCATGAAAACGCATTTTTCTGGGTTCAAACAAACCTGATATTCTTGACATTTGTCAAATACTTGCCTTAACTCTAGGATATGCGTCTGTCTTACATTTGAATGTGCACACAAGTCATCGACATAAACTTCCAAATTCTTGCGTAAGAATTCCTGAAAAACATGACACATGAGTCACTGGAAAGTATCCGGTGCATTTGTTAAGCCAAATGGCATCACACGAAATGCAAATATGCCCCATTCTGTGGCAAAAGCCGTCTTGTGTTGATCTTTTGGAGCTATGGCTACTTGATTATAGCCTGAGAATCCATCAAGAAAGCTGTAAAATTCCTTGCCCGCAACTCTTTCCAATAAATGTTTTGTGATAGGAAGAGGATAACTGTCTCTAATCGTGGCGGCATTAACTTTTTTAAGGTTAATACACACACGCATTTTTCCATTCTTCTTGGGCACAACCACAATGGGGGATACCCATTCGGTATGCTCAATTTCGTAAATGAATCCTGCTTCTATCAATCGATCTATTTCCTCTTTAATCTTCGCAGTGTAGTTATCATTGTACGTGTATGGTTTCTGTTTCGTGGGTTTTGCATATGGAGTCATAGGGATTCTATGGGAACATATATCCGGGTCTACTCCTTTCAAATCTTTGTAACTCCAAGCGAACACATCTCTATATTCGTGCAATAGGGCAACTAACTCTTCTTCTTCTTCCTTTGTCAACTCATGCCCTATGTAGGTACATTTTTCTTCTTCTCCTTCTATGGCAACTATTACTTTCTTGGTTTTCTCTCGATTATCATATACTTCTCCAATGTCAGCTTTTCTGTTCGGCATTCGTACCATTATTCTTCTATCTTCTATTTCATATTTCTTGAAGTTCTCGGGAACCTCAAACAAAGATTCTTCTCCTTCTGACATGGTTTCTTTCTTCTTTCTTTTCTTACATTCACTCTTGCTAGTCACTTGTGTTGCTATTCTCACATCATTCATAATTTCTTCGTGTGTCTGAGGGTAAGTTTCTACTTCGTAGAAATATTCTTCCTCTGATGCAAAAGGTGGGTCCATAATAATTGACTCTAAATCAAAATCACTCGCATCCTCAAATGCATCAGTGCTAGGTTCACATTCTTCTAAAATTGAATCATACATGATCGGCTCTATCGTGAAAACTGAAATGTCATAGCCATCCTCGTCACAGTGGGGTGTCCATTGTTCTTCATTGATGGCTACATCCATGGTTGCTAGGATTTCTGCCCAACCATGGGGTTCGAATTCTTCATCTGAAAATACTACAGGTGCGTAAGCTGGGTCTTGAAGGGTTCTTGGATGTTGCTCTGCACCTAAGGTCCTTGCTTCTAACCGTTCTTCCTCTTGTATTGCCACTTTACACATCCATAAATGAGTGCCCTTGTGTAACCATGAGGGGTCTGACTCTAATGAGTGTACAGATTCAGTTTCTACCTATGTCTTATGGATGGTATTCCATTGTATTCGGGGTACATCTCTATGGGAATAGTCTTTAAGATTGACTTTAGTAGTCACTCCTAAATGTTGCAAGTACAAAGAATTAGTTCCCCAATCTTGTACAATTTGCAACTAACACATGAATGGTCGTCCTAATATCATCTCATAAGCGTGATTTTTCGCAAAGTCACAAATGGCAAAGGTATGCTCAAATTCGACACCACAAGTGGTGAGAAATATGCCTTCTAGTAAGCCTAATGGTTTTTCTATGTGTCCATCAGCCATTTGTAGCTTCATCCTGGTAGGTCTTAATGCTGTCTTACCCCAACGTTTCCATAAAGCGATGGTAGCAATGGCTACTCCGGCTCCTGAATCTAAGATGGCTTTCGTGGTGTAGCCCTGATGGGTTATTGGAAGATAAGTGTTACTTTCCTCTCCTTCACTTACATCTCCGATCTTTTCTACTAGTATTTCTGGTACCTTCTTGTGTGTTCCTATCTGTGAGGGAGTAGTAGCAAGCTCGGGGAATTGATTTGCTACATGCTTCCACAGTTCTGGCTTAACCTTCAATAATTCCTCAAGCGTGAGGTGACACTGAACTTTAGCGTTCTTGACCACTTCCGTGTTTCTAGGGATCACTGATTCTTCATTCCTCACTATTATTGTGGGTGCTCTCATGCTAATAGACTTGTCTGCCCAAGGTCCTGTGAACTAAGGTAATTCTTGCAAATAATTAGATTCAAATCCGGTGTGTTCACTCAGTTGTTCTTCCTCTACATCATCGTAAATAGAGGGGATATCTTGGGGAAATCGCTCCTACAAGTCATCTATTTCTTGAATAGGAGGATGGGCTCCTTGTTCTTTTCTCCACTTCTCTTCTTGGATTTCTCTCAGAAATTCATGTGAGTACCTATGTATGGAAGATAGGTTGTCTTGACTTTCTGTATTGGGTACTTGAGACAGGGATGGTGCATTCCTTTCCTGTGTCTCTGGGACAGTAGGGTTCCTATGCTGATTCTTTTTCTCTTTGCTTTCTATCAAGTATTCTAGCCTCTCCATTAGTCCTTCAAAGTGTAATTTTGGTTTTGCCATGTTATTCCAATAAAGATATCTAGAGGCTTCAAACATTGCTTGTGCTAATTCTACCATCTTCATGCAAAGTTTAGTCCACTCAATTTCTAGGTCTGCTCGTGGGTAGTTCTTACTCATTTCAGCTATTTGGGGTCCTTCCTTTATTCTAGTCTGATACGCACAAAACATCATGTCTAGATTTTCTAGTATGGGTTCTGCTAGAACTAATCCTGATTTCTGAGCTAGGTTCTCTTGATTCAATTCCTGTGAAGTCAATTCTAGTATTTTGGCTCTAGATTCCTTGAGACTTCCTTCCAATTCCGTTATTTTTTTACTCCATTTTCTCTTAATTCTTTCTCTAGAATCTTTCCAAGATTTTGTCTTTTTACTGCTAGATTCTCCAACTTCACTAGTTCCGGCTATTTTCTCCTGATTAAGTTGTTGGCTCTGTAAGAGCGGCTGGGCTCTTGCTATAGCTTGGATAGGCACATATGTAGGGTTGGATCCATCTGCATTGTTTACAATACCTATCACGTTGATCGGTGTCATAGTTGAAGCATTAGCAGGGTTCTTAGGACAATCTTTTATGATGTGCTCTTTACGACAATCGGCGCAAAAGCCTTGTATATTATAATACTGAGACTGTCCTGCTATAGGAGGATGTGGACAATCCTTTATGAAGTGATCTCCTTGGCACCTAAACCATGGTCCTCTAGGGCCCTGTGGTCTCTGTTGTCTCAATTGGGGCCGTGGATTTGGGTTTGTGTACATCACATTAGCATAGTCTGGCTCCCAACTAGGTTCCACTGGTGGATTATCATAATGATATGTCTCCACGTGTTCTGGTGACTCTGTGTAATACGCGGGTGGACTATCTACATGAGTAGAGTCAAAACTGTTATAGTTCAGATCACTCTTTGTGATCAAAGGTGAAGAAGGCACTAAGGCCCTACTTAGGTTCTCTTCTACATCAGCGTATTTCACTAAGATGACATTCGCTGGTGGGGGTGGCTGCTGAGCTAAAACAGGTTGAGGTCTTTGTTGAACTTGATAAGGGTAGTCTTGTGGAGGCCTATAATAATGAGGCTGAGTATTGTATTGGCCTTGATACCTACTTGGTTGCGGGTATGCTTGTGGGTAGTTCTATCTCACTGCTTGTTTGTTGTATGGGCAGTCCTGAGCCGTATGATTTGTGTATCTTCTCTCAATAGTATAGTATTGGCCACTAGGGTTGGCTTGCGGTTGTGTCACATTGGGGCATCTGTTTACTAGAAACTCCTAGTTTCTAGGCCACTTTTTCTGCTAGGTCTTCTATCGAGCTAGACAATTTTGTGGATGCTAGAGATGAACAATCCGAGTCCTTGTAGACTTTTGAGAGTTCCAACTCGTCTCCTAAGTTGTCCTCAATGTCTATGCATATACTTACACACTGCTCTAGAGTTCTGGGTTCCTTCAAGTATACATAGGAGCGTAGTTTAGAGCTCAACAAGCCGTCTAGAAACAATGACACTTGTTTGGCCAATGAGGGTAGCTCTTGCATTGGACATCTTTCCACATATTGTCTAAACCTATGTCCTGCAAGTCTAACTGTTTCCTGAGGGGTCTGTTTGAAACTATGAATCAATGAAGACGTATCATGCCTGATCCCACTTTTAGAGAATTCAGTGATGAATGACTCTAAAAGTGATGGATGTCTCTAAATTGCCTCTGCTGCAATGGTTCGAACCAAGTTAAAGTGGTGTTCTTTAACGTTAGTCCAAAAGCATTATATTGTGCGAACATGTCTTCTACCTGTTCTGCTCGAAGCACTTGCTTGAATTCCGCTACATGGTCGTAGGGATCTCCTGTCCCATCAAAATAGTTTTTCATGGATTTTACTGACTGAGTGGGTCTCAATATTCTTGCGTGTTCTCGGTAGACGAAAATCATCTCTACCACCTAGTATTCCATGTTCCCTTTGTCTATCCGCTCTATTAGTGTCCGTGGTTGTTCTATCTCTCCCTATGGGATGATTGAAGCTTACTTGAGAGGCGTGAGCTGAGGATGTTCCTGCCCCTTGTTGGCTCGCGTTTACGTTTGCTCGTGATGGAGGGAATACCAACTCACCTCTCCAGGTGTAGGTATTTCTTGCGTGGTCAGGTACCACAAATACTCTTTCTGAAGTTTCATCCAGGTATACAACCTTTCCAGGTGTATCCGGGTCCTTGAACTCGTAGATTATGATGGAGCCTACCTCACTAGGTTGTTCCGTTCTGTACCTCCAAAATGCTTCGTCAGTTTCTTTATTTACAAACAACTCTATGCTTCTGTTGTCCTGAGGGATCCATTCTGGAACTACTACTCGTGTCAGTAGAGATTTCCCTCTAGGTGTTCTAGGTTCTTCTAACGATTCCTTTCCTTGGGATTTTGCTTCCGTTTCTAATTGAATTACACCAAACTCATTCGTATTGTTTGGCTGAGTACTTAAGATGTACATCGTTCCTTCTTTGTCTATGTATGCGTCTCTTTCGAATTTCACCACTGGATGTTCCAATCCAATGGGTTGGTCCGGATTGTGCATTTGCACCACTTGTCTTCTCAAATCATCCTCATAGATGCGAGCACCTAAGCGGTTGGTTCGGAGAAATTCTAACTGAGTCCTATAGGGTCCTTCAAGTCTTTCTAAATAAGCTACGTTTGACCCTCCTTCTGGTCTTTCTGTGCTAAATGCCATTTCCGATTCACTCTTGCTGAGCTCTCGTAGGGATAACTAGTGTTCAATTGTTGAGCCCACGATCGTGCAGTAGTGCCTACACTTGCTTCTGATGATCTAAGGCTTCGTCGGTTTGACTTACCTATATGTTTGCCCGATCTAAGGTTCATGAATTTACTTCCTTGCACACTCAGTACACGCTCAGATCGTCAATGATTCTTTGTTCTCACTTTCTTGATTATTTTTAATTCCCTTTAGATTCTTGTTTAGATGTATGCGTCAGGAATTCGACTTTATATGGTACTTTGAGTTCTCGTTCCGTCAGACTTATGTTCTTTCCCTTAAGTTTTCGTATCACACACCTTTACTTTATTCTTGGACTTGATAATGTTAAATATCTTTGAACTTGAGGCGTTCCTATCCTCTTGAATCCACAATGCTAACGTTTATCTAAAGCTAAGAATTGACTGAGGGGGTTGAGTAGTCTTCCAACCTCGAGTCAGCTTTTTTTGGTTGAGTAGTCTTCACAATGGATGATCAAGCACCTGAGTATATACACCTTTTAATTTCCTTTCCCTTTTGCCCAAAACTTTTATGTTGCCCCCTGGCTTTCTTGTCCCAACTATGTCAACCTCAAATTATCCTCTCTAAAAAACAATGTATCTTTTATGAAAAAATCAGTTGAGGTTACGTAGTAGTCGTCACGAGCTTTCTAACGAGCTATAAAGCTCAAAAAACGGACTTCGGATGAAAAAGATATGACTGTTCAGGCCGTGGGGGTGAAAACTCACAAACAGGTTTTTCTTCAAATATGAGCTAAGGGGTCTCCTATGAGTGCAATGATCCAAAAATTTTCAAAAAATAGCCCCAAAATTGTTCAAAAAATCAAACCCTAAAATTTGTGTTTGGGTGAGCAATCGCGATGGTCTGAGATGATCGTGATGGTCTGGGATCGTCGCGATGGTCCAGGCGAATTGTCGCGATGCCGTGTGTGCAAACCGTCGCGATGGTGTGTGCGCGCATGTTGGAAGTCAATGTCCTCATTGGTCCAACAAATAGCTTCATAAGAAGCTTTCTCCATATTCTTCTATGCGGGCGCAACATCCATATAGAAGAGTCTTTCTAGACTCGTGTACAAGTGACGACGAGCGCTCATGTGGTCTAGTCCATACGTTCTAAAACGTTCTCCATCCACCAAGGTTCGAATCCCGTACGCGACAGCAGCGAAGAGTTCTTTTAGAGAATCATTGAACTTTGCTTTTAGGAGATGCACACGCACGGACTACGGAAGAGCTTTCTTTTTCGTAAGCGATCAATCACGATCGTTGTGCTTTCTTTTAGCTTTTCATGAGTACTCAACAACTATATAATAAGGCCCTTGGCTCCTTGTATAATCACTCACTCAAAGATCTAGAGCTTGGAGATCTTCTTGAAGACAGAGTGTTCTCACACTCTTGAAGGAGGTGAAGTTGTGGTGAAGGAGAGGCTACTCTCATTGCAGCAGGAAGTCTTCTACGAGGTGGTTGTAACTATCTTTTGTGAGTTAACCTTGTGGTTGATTTACAATTTCGTTACACTATTTTGTTAGCTTCGTTGCTTCATTCTCTTCACACACACTTAGATTATTTCGACATAATCTAAATTTTGTATCATCATCTTCTTATTCTTCCATTAGTGAGTGCACCACTTTATACGGTTGAGTAGTACTCCCATGTTGTAATTTGGACATCTATTATTTTTAGTGAAGTAAGCATCCAGCTTACGTTCCCTATCCTTGTCTCAAGATCTCTTTCTTTCTCTATCTCACTTATCATCTTGTCAATTAAGTTGTGTATGCTCAAGAGGTTTTAGTATTGGAACGATCCTGGGGCCCCAAATTCCAACACTTGGTATCAGAGCTTTAGGGTTTTGGTATCAGAGCTACATAATTGACATACACACTTAAGATAAGATGAGTGAGATTAGAATTGAGATTGAAGACAAGTTGGATGGATCTTCTAATTATCCCATGTGGAGTTTCATGATGATGAACTTGTTAGTGACAAAGGATTTATGGAGTATCGTCAATGAATCCTTAACAAGACCAAGACAAGAAGGCGAAGGAGGGTCTACAGAAGCTTCAAGAGGTACTGGAATTGCTATTACAGAACCAACAGAAGAGGAGGTAACCACTTCGACATCCAGAGTCACTGCTAGGTCTTTACCTAGAGCTCCTCCTACTGAAGATCAGGCAAGATGGGATGCTAGAGATGATTTAGCACTTTCATTCATAGCAATGAGTGTCAAAAAGCATGTTCTACCACAGATCAGATCTTGCAAAAGTTCTAATCAAGCTTGGTTAAAGCTCGAGAATCTTTTTCAGAGCAGAAATCCTGGTAGAAAAGCTCACTTGAGGAGACAACTGGCAAATACAAGGATGAAAGTTGGTGAGTCAATACAAACCCACATTACAAGACTCGTTGACTTGAGAAATCAACTTCTAAATGTAGGAGTTGAGATATCAGATGAAGAAATGGTAAATACGCTGATTAATTCACTTCCTATTTCATATCGATCTTTCATAACCACTCTTACCCTTACCACAAGAGATAGAGAGGTTACATTTGAAGAGTTAGAGTTCTTGTTACTTCAAGATGAAGATCAGTTGAAGGGAATGGAAGAGAATGAAGAAGCACTTTCATCTTCATCAAAGGGTAAGAAGAAGAAGGATAAGAAGAAGGAAAAACAATCCAAGAAGGAAAGTAGGTCCCTTTCACCTTCTACTTCAGATTCTGTATCTACGACATCTAGAGAGAATTCTTCTAAGAAGAAGGTAAAAATATGTTCTTTTTGCAAGAAACGTGGACATATTCAGTCAGAATGTTATAAAAGGATTGCAGCATAAAAGAAAAAGGCATCAGGTAATGTTGCAGAAGATGATAAAAAAGGGAAATCTAAAGGTGATTCTTATGCCTGTATCACTATTGAGGAAGTAGCTTTTGATCAAGCAGCTTTACAAGTTCTTTCAGCAAGTCCTTGGATATTCGACTCAGGTGCTACAAAGCATATGACAGGTTGTAGAGATGTATTTTCTTCTCTCTCCTATTCTTCAGGTAGAAGAGTTACTATTGCAGATGGCAATGATTTGGATGTTGTGGGAATAGGTACAGTAACCCTAAAGTCAAGAGAAGGTGGTAATTTTCAAATTTCAGATGTCCTTTATGTACCTGAAATGAAGAAGAATCTGCTATCTATATCTGCATTTTTAAGTGATGGTTTTAAAGTTGTATTTGAGAAAGATCTTTGTAAGGTCTTATCACATAAAAAAGACAAGTGTCTTTTACAAGGTAAGCATAAAGGAGGGGTCTTTGTTTTGTCAAAAATCAGTCAAGCATATGCAGTCAAATCTTCGTCACCAGTGGAAGATATGAAGCTATGGCATGAAAGATTTGGACATATCAGTTTTGGAGCTCTCAAGAATATCAAAGATAGAGGTATGGTTGAGAGTTTACCCTCATTCAAGCTACCTGATGATTCAGATATATGTGAAGGTTGTCTTGAAGGTAAGATGCATAAACTACCTTTCAAGAAACATGGTCATATTACAGCTACCAGGAAATTGCAGATTATTCATTCAGATGTGAATGGTCCTATGAGAGTAGACTCTATCAGGGTTTCAGGTATTTTGTCCTATTTGTGGATGATTTTACAAGATACTCATGGATCTATGGTCTTAAGTCGAAGTCAGAAGTCTTTCCTATGTTCAAGAAGTTTGTAGCTATGGTTGAAAATGAAAGTCAGGAAACTGTCCAGATTCTAAGAAGTGATAGAGGTGGAGAATACTTGTCAAATGAGTTCCAGACATTTCTCGATGAGAAAGGTATTACTCGACACCTTACTATTGCTTATACTCCTCAGCAAAATGGTGTTGCAGAAAGAAAGAATAGAGTGCTTGTTGAAATGATGCGGATTGAAATGATGCGGAGCATGATGGCGTCCAAGAGGCTTTCATCGAAATTCTGGTTTGATGCAGTACATACTGCTAATCACATTTTAAACAGGTCATCTACAAAAGCTTTAAAGGTAATCACACCGTATGAAGCTTATTATGGTAGAAAACCTAATGTGAGTTACTTCAAAGTGTTTGGATCACTTTCTTATGTACATATTGAGAAAAAGAACCGAGGCAAACTAGATGTAAAGGCAAAGAAAGCTGTTTTTATTGGATATCCTGTTGAAAGCAAAGGATACAGGTTTTATGTTCCAAAGACAGGTGAAGTTATTCTTTCACGTAATGCTTATATTGTTGAAGATAAGGTTTATGATAAAGAAGCAAAAATTCCGGAATTCATTAGTGAAAATGACTATGGAATTTTTAGAAAGATTCTGGATGTAGATGTTCAGTCATATCAGGAGGGAGTTAAAACTCAAATTCCTAGTATTCAAGAAAAACTTGAAGAAAGAGGAATTTCACAACCTTCTACAGAGTCAGTTCCACAAGAGACTTTGATTCCAGAAATGGAAGAAGTTAAAGTTCCAGAAAGTCCTAGTACATCGACAGGACAAGTTCCAGAACCTATGGAAGCTGAAAGTTCAGAAAGAGTTTCACCACTATTCAAGGATACACCTGCGTGGTTATATCAGACTTGGAAAGACAGTGGTATAAAGACTTTTACTGGAAGAACAAGGAGTCAGACTAGACAACAACAACAAGATCATGTAAGAACAAGAAGTCAAACTAGACAGCAAAAAGATCATGTAAGTTTTGCTGAAGACTTTGAGATTCATGATATTTTGGCACTTACGACTGTTGAAGATGAACCTACGTGTGTTAAAGATGCACTTAAAATTCCTATTTGGAGAAAAGCTATGCAAGAAGAGATTGATTCTATTCATAAGAATCAAACTTGGCAGCTATGTGAGTTACCAGAAGGAAAGAAGGCTATAGGTGTAAAATGGATCTTCAAAATCAAAAGGAAAGCAGATGGTACTATTAGATACAAGGCCAGGTTGGTTGTCAAAAGATATGCACAACAAAAAGGTATTGATTATGATGAGACATTTGCTCCTACATCTAGGATGACTATTATTAGGTCAGTACTTGCTCTAGCAGCACATTTTGGTTGGCATATATATCAACTTGACATTAAGACTGCTTTTCTAAATGGTGATTTACACGAGGATGTGTATATTCAGCAGCCAGAAGGTTTTGAAGAGACAGGTAAAGAACACTTAGTGTGTAAGCTTATAAAAGCTTTGTATGGTTTAAAACAGGCACCTAGAGCATGGTATGAAAAGATACATACATATCTTTTATCCATTGGTTTCCATAACTCAGATGCGGCTCCAACTCTTTATGTCAAAGCTGAAACAGGTATGATGATTATAGCAATCATTTATGTGGATGATATTATAGTCACAGGTCCCAGAGATGAAGATTTGCAGATGTTCAAAGAAGAATTGAAGCAAACATTTGATGTGAATGATTTAGGCATTCTACATTATTATCTTGGGATTCAGTTTCTGTTTCGAGATGAGTATATCTACATGACACAGCAGAAGTACATTGAGAAACTTTTGGAAAGGTTTCAGATGGGTGATTCTAAACCTATGCAAACACCTATGGATCAGAACACGTCTTTACAAATGGTAGCAGATGCAAAGCCATTTGATGCTACTCTATATAGTCAAGCAGTAGGTTGCTTGATATATCTTTGTAATACACGTCCTGATATACAGTTTGCAGTTTCTCAAGTATCAAGGTTCATGCAGAATCCAACAGTGTTACATTGGAAAGCAGTAAAGCGGATCTTTCGTTATTTGAAGGGAACTTCAAATTATGCTATGGTATTTTCGAAATCTACACATTTGTTACTAAAAGGATTTTCAGATTCTGATTGGGCAGGTGATAGAGACACAAGAAGAAGTACTAGTGGATTTTGTTTGTATCTTGGAGATTGTCTTATCTCATGGTTTTCAAAAAGACAACCCGCTATTGCCACTTCATTGTGTGAAGCTGAATATCGTGCAGCATTTATAGCTACTCTAGAGTCAGTATGGTTGCAGAAGATTTTTAGTTATCTTGATGTAAGAGTACATCAACCCATTCAGATATTTTCAGATAGCCAGAGTGCTATAGCTATAGCTAAAAATCCAGTGCATCATGCAAGGACAAAGCATATAGAGGTACACTAACACTATATTCGAGAGCAGATAGCTAAGAAGCACATTGAGCTGGTTTATGTTCCTACTTGTGAGAATATTGCAGATATTTTTACCAAAGCTTTGACTAGAGATAGTCATGAGAAGATTTGCAGGTTACTGAAGCTTGTACCAATATGACATTGAAGGAGGGATTGTTGGAAGTCAATGTCCTCATTGGTCCAACAAATAGCTTCATAAGAAGCTTTCTCCATATTCTTCTAGGTGGGCGCAACATCCATATAGAAGAGTCTTTCTAGACTCGTGTACAAGTGACGACGGGCGCTCATGTGGTCTAGTCCATACGTTCTAAAATGTTCTCCATCCACCAGGGTTCGAATCCCGTACGCAACAGCAGCGAAGAGTTCTTTTAGAGAATCATTGAACTTTGCTTTTAGGAGACGCACACGCACGGACTACGGAAGAGCTTTCTTTTTCGTAAGCGATCAATCACGATCGTTGTGCTTTCTTTTAGTACTCAACAACTATATAATAAGGCCCTTGGCTCCTTGTATAATCACTCACTCAAAGATCTAGAGCTTGGAGATCTTCTTGAAGACAGAGTGTTCTCACACTCTTGAAGGAGGTGAAGTTGTGGTGAAGGAGAGGCTACTCTCATTGCAACAGGAAGTCTTCTACGAGGTGGTTGTAACTATCTTTTGTGAGTTAACCTTGTGGTTGATTTACAATTTCGTTACACTATTTTGTTAGCTTCGTTGCTTCATTCTCTTCACACACACTTCGATTATTTCGACATAATCTAAATTTTGTATCATCATCTTCTTATTCTTCCATTAGTGAGTGCACCACTTTATATGGTTGAGTAGTACTCCCATGTTGTAATTTGGACATCTATTATTTTTAGTGAAGTAAGCATCCAGCTTACGTTCCCTATCCTTGTCTCAAGATCTCTTTCTTTCTCTATCTCACTTATCATCTTGTCATTAAGTTGTGTATGCTCAAGAGGTTTTAGTATTGGAACGATCCTGGGGCCCCAAATTCCAACAGCGAACCGTCGCGATGGTCGGGGTGAGGCGTCGCGATGGTCCGATTGAGTGAACAATCGCGATGGCATCAGTCAACGGTCAACGTGAACCGTCGCGATGGTCGGAAGTGAACCGTCGTGATGGTCACAGATGCGATCGCGTGAGCCAATCGCGATGGTCCAAAGTTTGAGTCGTCGCGATGGTGTAAGGGTCTCGTCGCGATGGTGTAAGGATCTCGTTGCGATGGCGTGGCTAGTGAGCAATCGCGATGGTCTAGCTTGCCACGTGGCAGCGTCAGTGCGATGACATGAGCCAATCGCGATGGTGTGGGATCGACGGGATTGTTGCGATGGTCAAGGACCGCCGTGATGGTTCAAGTGAACCGTCGCGATGGCGTGAGACCGTCGTGATGGTCCGGCCAAGCCGTTGCGATGGCGTGAGCCAATCACGATGGTGTGACACAATCGCGATGGTCTGAGCCAATCGCGATGGTCCACCAAAGTATGAATTTTGCAAATGCGACAATGGATTCCTAGATGCGCAAGGGTCGCCTACACGCTGGTGTGGTCGCCTACCTCAAATTCTGAACTTTGCAGACCATCACGATGGTCTGACACAGTCGGCAATTTCTGACAGAGAGTACATTTCTTACCTTTTTGCAGCTTTGCTGATGCTCTAGAGCTCCGTACCTGCAAGAAAACTCAAAAACACACAAGTACACACAAGCACAAAAGCTCTCTCTCTCTCTCGCACATGCACAAATGAGGGGAAATGAGGAGAATGGGTGGATATGGTGATTTTTTCTGATTTTTTTGGAGTTGGAGATGATGATGCGGTGATGAAGATGGAGTGTGGGGGAGGTGAAAAACACTAAAAACCAAGTAAAAACAACAACAAAAACTGAAATTTTTACCTTCCAATGCCACTTCTTGCTATACTCTTACCGTCACACATTCGTCCTAGACTCGATCCCCGGCAACGGCGCCAAATTTGGTGTTGCTCTAGCACAATGGTGAGAACCACGTTAAGAAGCTCCACCTCCTTAATGTTAATCCGCGGAAGAGATAGGAGTGATATGAAGATCGTGAATGTGAGATGAAGTGAGAGTGAAGGTGAGAAGCATAGAGATGCACACACACATACACACACACTACGAAGAGACAAGCAAGACACAATGGAAGGTGAGAGAATTAACTCTATTGCTCAAAATCTCAATTACAAGCTCACAATAGCTCTAAGCTCACTAACCAACAAGCTAACACTAAGTCACCTCAAAAATGAGCTCTCTAGCTCTTTTTATAGTTTCTAGAGTAGTTTTGACCGGTTTCACATCTAGTGACCGGCATAGTTAAAAAATAGGTTCTATGCGCTATTTGAGAGGATAAACTGTGTCTAAAAATAACCAAAATTGATACGCTCATTCTACCTAAGCTCCTCAAGCTCGAGGACTCCTCGGCTTGCACAAAATGGAGCTATGGATTACAAAAAGGGTTTTTTTCTATGCTACATATGTTACAATAGTGATGAAAATCACTGTTGGAGGTTTTGAAGAATATTTATAAAACATAAATCTTTGAAAAATTGATTCGACTGACTCCCTGCTCTGTCTTTACATGCTTCCGCGTCTTCTGTGCCTCTGGCTACTGCCAACACCAAGCATCTCCCGAAACTTCTTCAACTTCTCAGATCCAAGTGTTTTGTTGAAAATATCAGCAACCTGCTCATCTGTTCTCACATAAACAAGATCAATATCATCTGCTAATACCTTCTCTCTGATGAAGTGATAATGTACCTTGATATGCTTTATTCTAGCATGGAAAACAGGATCCCGTGCTAACTATATGCTGCTAAGATTATCACAATTGATAGTGATAGGATTTTGCACTTCCACACCTAAATCTGCAAGTAACATCTCTAGCCATGATGCCTCACATGCTACGATTGCAGCACCTCTATACTCAGCCTCTGTACCCGACAAAGCAATAGTGGGTTGCTTCTTACTGCTCCATGTAATAGCTGCACCTCCAATTGAGAAAAGAAAGCCACTAGTAGATCTTCTATCTGGAGTACTACCAGCCTAATCTGCATCAGTGTATTCATGAACCTGCAAATCTACACCAGCTTCATAAAACAATGCATAATCCAAAGTAGCACTCACATAACATAGAGTGCACCTCAGAGCATCCAAATGTGGCTTCCTAGGAACCTGCATAAACTGAGTTTCAAGTCCAACAGTATAACTTAGATCAAGCCTTGTAATTGTGAGATATATAAGACTTCCCATAATTTTCCTCTACATAGTAGCATTTTCCAATGCTTCACCTGATGTAGTATCCAATTTCAAATTCTGATGTAATGGCATAGAACTTGGCTTACAATCATCCATACCATACTTTTGTAGCATATTCAAGGCATATTGCCTTTGGGACATCCATATACCTGTTTCTGTATGTATAAACTTAATGCCCAAGAAATAGCGCAGCAGACCAAGATCTTTCATGTCGAATTCCTGCATAAGAAGTTTCTTTACCTCTTTGATGCTTTCTTCATTATCACCACCTACAATCAAGTCATCAACATAAATAGCCACAATAGTGATGCCATCATCAGCCTTCCTTGCATATAATGAGTGATCTGCATCACACATAGAGAACCCAATGCTGATTAAGTAATCAACAATCCTTGCATGCCATGCACGAGGGGCTTGCTTCAGCCCATACAAAGCCTTTTGCAATGTGCAAACATATTCTGGATGCTTTGAATCTTCATATCCTTGTGGTTGGTCCATATATACTTCTTCCTGTAACTCACCATGTAGGAAAGCATTCTTCACATCCATCTGATGTAAAGTCCATTCTTTTGTTGTAGCTAATGCAACAAGTGTTCTGACAGTAGACATTTTAGCTACAGGGCTGAATGTTTCCTCATAATCAATGCCATATGTTTGTGCATAACCTTTAGCTACCAATCGTGCTTTATACCTGCTTATGCTACCATCAGCATTATGTTTTACCTTGTAAACCCATTTGCAGCCTATGGGTTTCTTTCCTTGTGGCAATGGAACCAGCTTCCATGTATCATTTCCATAAAGTGCAGCCATCTCCTCATCCATAGCTTTTTCCCAATCTGCATTACCGATTGCATCTTCAAAACAAGAAGGTTCAACATCTTGTATTACCTTTGTCATGTAAGCACAATGGCAAGCCATGTAACTATCATATGTCAATCATTGCATTGAATTACGCATCCTCCCAGATGTGCTTGGTCCTGGGTCACTTCTCCTTGTATCATCTGCATGTGCCCTTCTTACTCCTAGAGTCTTCACAAAGGGCAATCCAAGTTCCTCATCAGGACTCTTTTCTGAACCACTTGAATCTCCATCAACATCTTCAAAACCTGCACATGTTTTACTACCAGCAGAAAGCTTTTATTTACCTTTCTTGGATGTATTTGATGAAGTTGCTGGACTGAAATTTCCACGCAATCTTCCACTCCATGGATTTGAGTTGGAACTATTGCTTGGTGATGCATCTGGTCCACTCAAAACTTGAGATTCTGCACTTGATTTTTCAGCATTTTCTTTGTCATTTGGTTCAAGATTCAGTCCTTCTTTGGCATCTGCATAGAAGCTTGACATTTCATCAAATACCACATCTCTGCTCATCTTCATCTGTCGTGTGAGTGGGTTATAACATTTGTACCCTTTTGCTCAAGGGAGTATCCAATGAAGACACATTTCTCTACTTTCGGATCAAGCTTCGTCCTCAACTCATCTGGAACATGTACATATGCAATACAGCCAAAAACTTTCAGATGTGATAAGTTTGGCTTTTTACCTGTAAACTTCTCTTCAGGTGTAACTTGATGTACAACAGCAGTCGGAGTTCTGTTCATGATGTATACAGCAGTATGCACAACTTTTACCCAATAACAAGGAGGCATATTCTTCTCAACCATCAAGGCTCTTGCTATTTTTGCAATATGTCTATTTTTGCGTTTTACAACGCCATTCTGTTGTGGTGTGTACCTGCATGAAAATTGATGCCAAATTCCATGATTTTTTAGAAAACTACTAAACTCATTTGACATGTATTCACCTCCTC
Source organism: Ceratopteris richardii (assembly GCA_020310875.1). Lineage (NCBI taxonomy): Eukaryota > Viridiplantae > Streptophyta > Polypodiopsida > Polypodiales > Pteridaceae > Ceratopteris > Ceratopteris richardii. The sequence goes on from CM035416.1 coordinate 176,955,954, forward strand.
CATTAGATCTCAATGTCTGAATGTACTTCCCTGTCTGCTTTTCCACCATAGCTTTAAAGTTCTGGAAGTGAGTGAACACCTCGCTCTTCTCTTTCATGAAATATACCCATAATTTACGTGTATGGTCATCAATGAAAGTAACATAAAACCTGCAACCGCCCATAGATGTGGTCTTTGCTGGACCCCAAACATCTGTATATACTACTTCTAGTACATTCTCACTAACATGCTTGTCATGTGGAAATGATGCTCTTGACTGTTTACCAAATTGACATGCTGCACATACCTTTTGCATTTTGCAACTTTGAAATTTGGTAGTCCATGGACAATCTCCTTTGATTGCATCAGTTTCAGCCTTTGCAAGCTTGCATGTCCAATCCGTTTGTGTCATATCTCTATATCGGCAATAACTCTTGCACCTTTTGCAAACATGGCTGCATTCATTTCAGGAATCTTCACATTTAAGGTGAACATCCTACCCACTTTGTTTCCTTTGGCAACCAATCGTCCATCCTGCTTGTACTTTTCTACATATAATCCATCAGCATTGAACCTGACTTGTAATCCCTGGTCAACCATTTGTCCAACAGAAACCAGATTCTTTGTTATATTTGGAACATGCAACACATCAGCAAGATGTTTTACCTTCCCATCCTCCATAGACAATGCTATGTTTCATGTATGCTCAATAGGATGTGATGTATCATCACCTGTTTCAACATATCCAGGAATTGGCATTTTCTACAAACTACTAAACCATTCTGCATGACTGGTCATGTGATTTGAAGCACCTGAATCAACATACCAGACATTATCATTCGATTTTGAAACACCAACAGACATCATATTCATCATGTGATGTTGAACCATAAAGAACTTCTCAAAATCATCTGCACTTGTGGATGCATAGTTGTTTTTCTTCCTTCTGTTATTTTGATTCTTCAACCTGCAATCACGTTCAAAGTGTCCAGGTTTACCACAATTCCAACATCCTTTACTATCATTACCTGAATCATTTCTTTGGAAATTTGTGCGACCTCTTTGGCTCCCCCTGCCTCGAAACTGTCCTCTTCCTCCTGCGTAATTCTGTTGTTGACCTTGGTCTTGGTTATTGTTTCCTCTTCCACTTCCAAAACCTCTACCTCTGCCTCTTCCTCTACCAGAGTAGAATACCTGCTCAGAACTGGGCTTTCCTTGGAAGTTTGAATCCTCACCAAGATTCTTTTCTTCAATAATCAGCATAGATACCAGATCACCAAAATTCGGAATATTTTCCCTAGTCTGTATGGAAATTCTGAACTGCTTATATGAAGCTCCTAAACCATGGAGGCACACTTCCACCTTATCATCATCATCTACATTCACGCTAATAGATGCAAGTGACTCACATATGCTTTTGATTTTTAGAGTGTAGTCACTTACCGACATGCTCTTCTTTTCCAATGTATGCAACTCGTTCTTGAGTTGCAATTTCCGTGCCTTTGTATTAGTCTCATACAAAGTGACCAAACTGTTCCAAGCCTCTTTTGAAGTCTTGGCATCCTGTATGTGTCCAATCATGCTATCCTGTATGCTAACAGATAGCCAATACATTACCTTTCATGCTCCTTGATTCCATTCCTCATATGCTCTTAACTGGTCTGCAGTCTGGTTCCTTTCTAGTAACTACGGACCATTTTCATTCTCTCCTTCGATGTACTTCCGGTAGCCTTTTCCCATCAGGAAATTCGTCATTCTGAATCTCCAAGCATGGAAGTTGTTCTTCTCTAGCTTATCGCTCAGAAGCTGACTCATTCCATCTACGTTTGCCATTTCTGCAACAATTCAGAACACTGCAAAACACTACAAGCAACACTTCTGCTTGAACACTGTTGCACTATGACGTGACTGTTCGATCTCAGAAAAACATAGTTTTCGTGTACCAACAGTACACGGAATCGCTTGAAATTCTGGATCTAGAATGTATGAGTGTTGCTGAACACAATACAAGTTAAAGTTTTTGAAATTGACCTGGTTTCGTAGCAAACGGAGGCCATTTGTGAAATCGCATTTTCTCCACACCTTGCCGAATAGTCTTCACCGTCGCCTTCTCCATGAGCTCTCTACAGCCACGCTGGCTCTGATACCATGTCACGAGGAAGGAGATAAGGAAGAGAGCTCACACACACACACTCTCACTCTCAAGGAGAAGCATACACATAGATTGAGGCAAGGAAGAATGATCTTCTTCTTCTTCTTCTATTACATAAAAGGAATGTACAAGAATGACTTAAAAACAAGAATACAACTAGTGCAATATATAAAGATCATTACATAAGGATAAACCTAATGTCTGCGAATGAGTGAGCAGGCAAGAAACAAATGTGCCATCACTCTCGGTAGATAAATCTAATAAAGCTCAATGAAGTATCCTTGACATATACTAGTGTGACCACTATACATGTCAGAGAAACGAAAAACTGGTACGTGTCATCCTGGATCATCACATGTTGAGCTTGATATCTCAACATGGTGATGGCCATGAATGTGTATAGTGGTGTGTGCAGTTGTGCATGTGAACTACCAAGAAGTGTGACAGGGGGAATGGGGTTTTTAGTGACCACAGTTAGAGTTACAGTGTCAATGGTGGCATTTACAATAGGGGTGGTATCAGGTTGTGCAGATTGTGAAGGTTGACTCACAGTTTGTGCTTCGCGATGGAAAGTGGAGTCTATGGCTGTGACAGTGGTGGTAACAGTGGTGGTAGAAGGTGAAGCTGGTGGAGTTGGAGGGGAGGGTGGTAAAGGTGGTGATGGGGGCGTACTTGAGGTACGGGCCTCATCAGTGTGTTGAATGGTGTAAGCAACACCAGTGGTTGTGGAGGTGGTGCCATGTGGTTCCGTTACCAAAATATTCATCTGTTTCCTTGGTCGGGGGGACGTCTTCTATGTCTTTGCTCTGATCTTCGTGAGTGTGCGAGGGCGGCGTGCACCATCTTTGGTACCCCCACTGCATCAGCAATCATGTCGAGGGTCGCCCTGTATTGCTCATCCACACCTTCGTCTTCAAGGATCTAGTTCATTAAGGCCTTTCCTGCTGCCAGGGATAGTCTGTGTTGTTCAGAACCCGGTTGATGGTATCATATAGTCTTTTCAATTGCTTCCTATAGGCAGGGGCTCCTTCAAGTTCCGGTATAATTTCTTGCTCATATTCATGCTCCCCTTCGTCGGATGGTCCTTCTTGTTCATCCTCTTGCTCCTCTTCTGCAGTCTCCTCTTCATCTTCATCTACTTGTACAAATTCTGGTTGAGTTGGGTGGGGTTGGTCCGTGACAGTTGGTTGCCCGCTTGCTTGCTCTGCTTCAACTTCCAAATTAGTAGCATTAATTCTTCTTTCTACCTCCTCATCCATTAGATTCTCCAGTGTGAAGCCATGAGGGAATTCTAAATCAATGGGTATCGGTGGGAACACCAGATTCGGTCCCTCCGCACTAGGCCCTAGTAATCTGATGGTGAAAGGTTGCACTTGCCTTGGGAGTCGTGGAGTCGTGTTCGGTGTCAGGGTAGCACCTCGGGCCTGTGCACAGGGCATCAGAACCGCTCCCCTCATTTTCTTGGATGGAGGCCCTGTAGTCGATAGTCTTCGTTGAAATTCTTGCACCCTAGTCCAAACAAGTGCCCTTTGAATTGGCATATCATATGCCAAGCACCGATAAACAATTCTTGTAAGAGCACAACATGCATAAAGTACTGACTTTTGCTTCTTATACCATCATTGATGTGCCAAGTGTATTTTGTCAATGATCCAATGAGGCATATTGATTGTCAAATCAAAGGTGTCTGTTAAGTATAAACCAAACCAAATCTTCTTGGGTGGCATGGTGAATCTTTCTTGAGCATGGAATGCAAAATGTTGCATGCACATTCGGAGGTGAATGGCAATAGTTGCTGTCATTGCCACCATGTCCGTTAGTTTAGTCAAGTTCCTGTTCTTCATGTTGTCTTGGATCATTGTCTCTTTCTCTATGGGGATGTGCATACCTTTCATATCTAGAGCTTCCCTTACCAAATTGTTCGTCAATTTGAAGCACTTTAGTTCATTACCTCTTGTAAGAGACGGTAGGACAAAGGTGCTATACCCCTTTTTCTCTTTATTGGGAGTGAGGGTGCTAATCAAGTATGAACATCGTAGAAAGTCCGGCATGGGTAACTGAGTTTTGAAGTAATCATATAGTCCAGCCTTCTTCCATATTGGTTTCAACCGTTCATTGTTTTGAAGCCTTTCAAACTCTCTTGTAAAGAAGTGATACGGGCCCCAACGTCCGTTGAACTCTATTTCTGCCTCCCACAAGTAAGTGCCTTCTCCAAGAGGTCTTGCCACGTCACTGAACCAATGTGCGTTTTTTATTACTGGCGTTGTGTGCCCTTGGGGAGGATTCTGAATAGGTATTACATGTAATGCTCTCAACGCCTGTGGTCTTTCCTTTAACTCCTCCTCAATAGGGAGACTTTCAATATCCACTATCTGAGGACTGATGCCTGTCTGGGAGCTTGTTCCTGCAACTTCTGCCATGTTCCTTCTTGTCTTCTAGTTTTGTGAGAATATAGAAGCATGTGTTAACATTGTAGTGGACAAGATAGAACAATTTTTTTTTGTCCCCGTTACAACATTAACATGAGGTTAGTGATAGGTTAGTAGGTCAATGAGTGCTTGGTGGTTGTGTGTGTATTCAGTGGAGGAATTGTCCTATGAGCTAGATGGAAAGATGTAGTGTGAGAATGATGCAGTTAGTAGGTGGAGATGAATTCGATGGATTGGCACTTCAGATGACTTGTATGTTCCATTCTGCATATTAATGGAAGATTATAATGCTGAGATAAAGCAGTGCACAACAAAAGAAGCAACCTCGGCAACACAATTTGCACCAGATGACATTCCTGCAAGTGCCACGCACGGGAATATATTTGAATCTACATGGAGGATATGCCTACTAGAAACATACCCTGACTTGGTGCGCACGTGGAATAATATGCCCTTATACATCAAGTATAATCTGTGCTACTACCTTGTCTTTCGACGAAGATCATGGCCTGAGTACACCAAAACAGTTTTGACAGTTAAAGGATGTGAAAAGTGACTAAACTATGTATACTTGGCACCACCTCGTGGCCAACCCACGGTCGCCTACATGATCTCAACCATCCGACATTGGGCAGTCAGATTTAGGAATGTACCAGATATCATGGCACAGATGTGCCTCAAAATATTTGAGCTAATGCTGGTTACATTCCGCACCTTTAAAAATGTCAAAGAGCCTCACCTTTCGGCACTTGGATTCAACGAAGGCAATCAAGACCTCGTCTATGATATGAGCACCACGCCATCAATCAATGTTGTATATGCATGGCATGCTCGTATCAAATACCTCCCAGCTTGCTTCAAACAAACGTTTGAAGAAATGTTTGTCACAGGGTTCTGGGAATATCATTCCGAGATATTCATTCCCAGACCATCTCATTTATTACAATTATTCGTTGTGGAACAGGCCCTACATTCAGAGAAGCCATGCATGCCACATCCGGAGGTACCTGGGCTAGTATACTGGGATGCTCTACTTACTGACCTGGCAAAAGGACTGAGGTTACCAGAACACCACCTGGCGACAGATGTGGTGGAATACTACATCCAACGGACCGCTCAACAAGGGTCTGTCAGAGACGACAGACGCAAGAGAGGGGGGAGTGTTGGCAGTGGTAAGGGCAGTCAAGGACTTACAAGACAAGGGAGCCAACAAGAAGGGCCAAGTAGGCAAAGCAGTAAAAGAAGATCTGGCAAATAGGCCTATCATTTTTCATGAATTAATATTTCCTAAATAGTGATTTTAGTCACTCCACACCATTGTAAATACCATTCCACCTTTTTGTAACTCCATTTTGTGAAAGCCAAGGATTCCTTGAGCTTGAGGAGCATTAGAAGTACCTACCTATCAATTTTGATCATTTTCAGAGCTCATTTGAGCCCTCAAAAAGGCCCTAGAACCTAATTTTTAACTAGGCCAGACACTAGGTCTGGACAGGGCCAAAGCTAGTCAAAAACTATAAAAAGAGCTAGAGAGCTCATTTTTGACGTTAGCTTGTTGTGGAATTGAGTTGTAAGAGCACTTTTGAGTTATCTAAAATAACTGCATTGTCTCTCTCTTTGTTCTTGCCATGTGTGCGTGTGTGTGTGTATGTGTGTGCATGTTAGTGTGCTTCTCACTCACACATTTGTGCCATCACTTGTTCGAGGTCTTCATACCATCCTCACGTCTTCCCGGATTGACATTAAAGGAGGTGCTACTCATCACTGAGCTACACCCATGTGTAGAGCTACACTAATGTCTTTGAGTAAATAACACGTTACCTCCATGTACTATCCCTCCCAACATCTCCATGCACCAAGAAATCAATGTGAATGTTGATTTCTCTGAATGTCAATTTTTGTGAAGGCCTTGCTCATGGTCGATGGATTTCTGTGCTAATAAGATTGGAAAATGTTGCTCACTATCTTTGTCCTCGACTAAACATTGAGAATACATCTTACAACAGTTGCAAACCACTAAATCATGAGTCATCTCCATGTATTCATCCAATCATCTACATCCACATCCTATCTGTTGCAATCAAAGATACATTTTCAGAAAAGCTTCTTTCCTAATGTGAAGGAAATGATTTTGAGAAGTTGTATGTGATGCCACCGCCCATTTTTTATGTGTAGCACCCATCAAAACATGCATAGATTTATGGATAATGGCATGTGACTTGTAAGGGTGAGAAAGGGTTTCATGGCATGCATCTTAAAAGAAGTTATAAAGCAGAGGAATTAGGAAAATACACGAGAAGTAGGCTCCCAATCATTTGAGCAAAGCATAGACAAGTCACAACTCACAACCCCAGAGAGAGAGAGAGAATCATAATGGATTAGGGTATTATAAACACACACAAAATATATTTAGTCACTTACAAGGAGGGTCATCGCTTAAAAATGACTATAAAACCATATGAAAAGAAAGTACATATAGAGAGCACATTCTTCTTCATTTTTGGTACATAAAAAACTTTAGAAATCGTGAAATGTCCACCTGCTTTTGACTTAAGGTTCATGTCTTCAACACCTACAAAATCCAAATCATGACCATTCGCAATGGTTACCCTTCTACCTAAAGATATATTTACTCACTTACAAGGAGGGTCATTGCTTAAAAATAACTGTAAAACCATATGACAAGAAAGTAGATATAGAGAGCAAATTCGTCTTCATTTTTGGTACATAAAGAATATTACAAATCGTGAAATGTCCAAGTGGTCTTGACTTAAGGTTCACATCTCCAACACCTACAAAATCCAAATCATGGCCATTTGCAATGATTACCCTTCTTGCTAAAGATATATTTACTCACTTACAAGGAGGGTCATCGCTTAAACATGACTTTAAAATCATATGACAAGAAAGTAGATATAGAGAGCAAATTCCTCTTCATTTTCGGTACATAAAGAACATTAGAAATCGTGAAATGTCCACCTGCCCTTGACTTAAGGTTCACATCTCCAACACCTACAAAATCCAAATCATGACCAACTGCAATGGTTACCCTTCTACCTAAAGATATATTTACTCACTTACAAGGAGGGTCATCGCTTACAAATGACTTTAAAACCATATGATAAGAAAAGAAAGTAGATATAGATAGCAAATTCTTCTTCATTTTTGGTACATAAAGAACATTAGAAACTGTGAAATGTCCACCTGCTCTTGACTTAAGCTTCACATCTCCAACACTTATAAAGTCCATATCATGGCCATTTGCAATGGTTACCCTTCTACCTAAAGATATATTTACTCACTTACAAGGAGGATTATTGCTTAAAAATGACTTTAAAACCATATGACAAGAAAGTGGATATAGAGAGAAATTTCTTCTTTATTTTTGATACATAAAGAACATTAGAAATCGTGAAATGCCCACCTGCTCTTGACTTAAGATTCACATCTCCAACACCTACAAAATCCAAATCATGACCATCTGTAATGGTTACCCTTCTACCTAAAGATATATTTACTCACTTACAAGGAGTGTCATCGATTAAAAATTACTTTAAAACCATATGAAAAGAAAGTAGATATAGAGAGAAAATACCTATTTTTTAACTATGCCGGTCACTAGATGTGAAACCGGTCAAAACTAGTCTAGAATCTATAAAAAGAGCTAGAGAGCTCATTTTTTCAGATTAGTTTGTTTGAGTAAAGAAGAGTTTAGAGTTATTTTGAGCTTGTAAGAGTGTTCTTGAGTAATAGAGTTGATTTCCTACCTTCCATTATATCTTGCTTGTCTCTTCATTGTGTGTGTGTGCATCTCTATGCTTCTCACCTTCACTCTCACTTCATCTCTCGTTCACGATCTTCATATCACTCCTATCTCTTCCGCAGATTGACATTAAGGAGAGATTCTTAACGTGGTTCTCACCATTGTGCTAGAGCAACACCACATTTGGCACCGTTGCCAGGGATCGAGTCTAGGACGAATGTGTGATGGTAAGAGTATAGCAAGAAGTGGCATTGGAAGGTAAAAATTTTAGTTTTTGTTGTTGTTTTTACTTAGTTTTTAGTGTTTTTCACCTCCTCTACACTCCTCCTTCACCACCGCATCATCATCTCCAACTCCAAAAAAATCTGAAAATTCACCATATCCACCCATTCTCCTCATTTTCCCTCATTTGTGCATGCGAGAGAGAGAGAGAGCTTTTGTGCTTGCATGTGCTATTGTGTTTTTGAGTTTTGTTGCAGGCACAATGCTCCAGTGCATCAGGAAAGCTTGCAAAAGGTAAAATTTCACTTTTTGTTAGAAATCTGCCGTGGGTGTCAAACCATCGCGATGGTCTGTCAACTTTGACATTTTTAGTAAGCGAGTTCTCCACGAGGTAGGCAACACCAGAGCATACACGGATCCACAAACGCTTTGCAAAAATTCATAGTTTGGTGGACCATCGCGATTGGCTCACGCCATTGCGACGAAATTTTGGGCAAGGGAAGAAAGGACCTTTAAAGGTGTATATACTCAAGTGCTTGATCATTCATTTGAGAATTGGTCTAAACATTGGAATTTTATAGGTCTAGCAAGGGCAATCGATGACAATTAAGGCAAGGCAGTGAAGAACGCAGGGCTTGGGAAGCGCAGCTTCTTGGGCATCAGAGCACTCAAAGGAGCTGACTTGAGGTTGGAAGATTACTCAACCCCCTCAGTCAATTATTAGCTTAGGATAAACAGTAGGATTGTGGATTAGATTAACGAAGATAGGAACACTTCAAGTTCAACAGACTTAATTTTTCAAGTCCAAGAATAAAGTAAAGGTGCGTGAGACGAAAACCTAAAGAAAGGAATTAAAGTCTGCTGGAACAAGAACTCAAAAGTACCACGGAAAGTCGATTCTTGACGCATACATCTAGACAAGAATCTAAAAGGCATTTAAAAAGAAACAAGCAATAAAGAACAAAAGAACCATTGACGATCAGAAGTGCCGCAAAGTAAATTCATGAACCTTAGATTGGGCAAACATATAGGTAAGTCAGACCGACGAAGCCTTAGATCATTAGAAGCAAGTGTAGGAACTACTACACGTTCGTGGGCACAACAACTGAATAATAACTATCCCTACAAGTTGAGCTCAGATACGAGTGAATCAGAAATGGCTTTTAGCACAGAAAGACCAGAAGGAGGGTCAAATGTTGCATAGTGTAGGACCCTATAGAACTCAATTAGAATTTCTCCGAACCAACCGCTTAGGTGCTCGCATCTATGAGGATGGTTTGCAAAGACAAGTGGTGCAAATGCACAATCCTGATCAACCCATTGGATTGGAACATCCAGTGGTGAAATTCAAGAGAGACGCGTACATAGACAAGGAAGGAACAATGTACGTCATAAGTACTCAACCAAACAACACCGATGAGTTTGGCCCAATTCAGTTAGAGACGGAAGCAAGAGCCCAAGGAAAAGAACCAGTAGGAGAAGAACCTAGGATGCCTAGAGGGAAATCTATACTAACACGAGTACTAGTTCCAGATTGGACCCCTCAGGACAACAGAAGCATAGAATTATTCGTAAACAAAGAGACAGACAAAGCATTTTGGAGGTATAGAGTGGAACAACCTAGTGAGGTAGGCTCCATCATAATTTACGAGTTCAAGGACCGGGATACACCTGGAAAGGTTGTATACCTAGAAGAAACTTCAGAAAGAGTGTTTCTGTACCAGACCACGCTAACAACACATATACATGGAGAGGTGAATTGGTATTCCCTCCATCACGAGCAAAAGTAAACACGAGCCATCAAGGGGTAGGAACATCTTCAGCCCATGGCGCTCAACGAGAGAAGAACAAAGAGAGACTTGAAGTAAGTTTCAATCATCCCATAGGGAGAGATAGAACCACCATAGACACGGACAGAGTGGAAAGAAAAAGAATGCCAGGTGGTAGAGACGATTTTCCTCTACCTAGACCATGTGAGCACCCAAGGGTATTAAGACCCACTCAGTTAGTAAAATCCATGAAAAAGTACTTTGATGGAATAGGAGATCTATGATCATGTTGCGGAATTTAAGCAAGTTCTAAGAGCAGAGCAAGTCGAAGACATGTTCACGCAATATAATGCATTTGGACTAACGTTAAAGAACCCCGCTTTAACTTGGTTCTAACCATTGCAACAAAGGAAATTTAGAGACATCCATCACTTTTTAGATTCATTTATCACTGAATTCTCTAAAAGTGGAATCTGACATGACACGTCTTCGTTGATTCATAGCTTCAAATAGACCCCTCAAGAAACAGTTAGACTGGCAAGACATAGGTTTAGACAATATGTTGAAAGATTTCCAATGCAAGAGTTACCCTCACAGGCAAAGCAAGTGTCATTGTTTTTAGACGGCTTCTTGAGCTCTAAACTACACTCCTATGTGTACTTGAAGGAACCCAGAACGCTAGAGCAATGTGTAAGAATTTGCATAGACATTGAGGACAACCTTGGAGACGAGTTGGAACTCTCAAAGGTCTATAAGGACTCAGATTGTTCCTCTCTAGCATCTTCAAAATTGTCTAGCTCGATAGAAGACCTAGCAGAAAAAGTGGCCCAGAAACTAGGAGTTTCTAGTAAACAGATGCCTAGGTTAACAACAAACAAGAGTTGTTATACCTGTGGTGGTGATCATATGGAAAATGTGTGTCCAAATGCAACACAACCGCAAGCCAACCCTAGTGGCCAATATTGTATAATCGAGAGACGATACACGAATCATACAGCTCAAGACTACCCATACAACAAACAAGTAGTGAGACAGAACTACTCGCAAGCATACCCACAGCCAGGTAGGTATCAAGGTCAATATAATACTCAGCCTCATTACTATAGGCCTCCTCAAAACTACCCTTATCAGGCTCAACAGAGACCTCAACCTATCTTAGCTCAGCAGCCACCCCCACCAGCTAATGTCATCTCAATTAAATATGCTGCTAAAGAAGAGAACCTAAGTAGAGATTTAGTGCCTTCTTCACCCCTGATCACAGAAAGTGACCCGAACTCAAACAGCTTTGACTCTACTCATGTAGATAGTCCACCCGCGTATTACACAAGGTCACCAGGACATGTGGAGACATATCAGTACGATAGTCCACCATTGGAACCTAGTTGGGAGCCCGACTATGCTAACGTGATGTACACAAACCCAAATCCACGGCCCCAATTGAGACAGCAAAGACCACATGGCCCTAGAGGACCATGCTTTAGGTGCCAGGGAGATCATTTCATTAAAGATTGTCCACATCCTCCGATAGCACGACAGTCACAATACTATAACATACAAGGCTTTTGTGTTGAGTGTGGTAAAGAGCATGTCATAAAAGATTGTCCTAAGAACCCTGCTAATGCTTCAAATGTGACACCAATCAATGTGATAGGTATTGTGCACAATGCAGATGGATACAACCCTACATACGTGCCTATCCAAGCTATAACAAGAGCCCAGGCGCTCTTACAAAATCAACAGCTTAATGCTGAGAAAATAGCTGGAACTAGCGAAGTTGGAGAATCTAGTAGTAAAAAGACAAAATCTTGGAAAGATTAAAGAGAAAGAATTAAGAGAAAATGGAGTAAAAAAATAACAAAATTGGAAGGAAGTCTCAAGGAATCGAGAGCCAAAATCCTAGAATTGATTTCACAGGAGTTGAATCAAGAGAATCCAGCTCAAAGATCAGGATCAGTTTTAGCGGAACCCATACCAGAAAACCTAGACATGATGTTTCACGCGTATCAAGCAAGAATAAAAGAAGGACCTCAAATAGCTGAAATGAGTAAGAACTACCCTCGAGCAGACTTAGAAATTGAGAGGATTAAACTTTGCATGAAGATGGTAGAATTAGCACAAGCTATGTTCGAAGCCTTTAGATATCTAAATTGGAATAACATGGCTAAATTGGAATTACACTTTCAAGGACTAATGGAGAGGCTAGAATACTTGATCGATAGCAAAGAGAGAAAGAATCAGCATAGGAACCCTATTGCCTCAGAGACACAAGAAAGAAATGAACCATCCCTGTCTCAAGTACCCAATACAGAGGGTCAAGACAACATGTCTTCCATACATAGGTACTCACATGAATTTCTGAGAGAAATCCAAGAAGAGAAGTGGAGAAAAGAAAAAGGAACTCATCCTCCTATTCAAGAAATAGATGACTTGAAAGAGCAATTTCCCCAAGACATCCCCTGTATTTACAATGATGTAGAGGAAGAACAACTGAGTGAACACACAGGTTTTGAATCCAATTCTTTACAAGAATTACGTCAGTTCACTGGACCTTGGGAAGCTAAGTCTATTAACATGAGAGCACCCACGATAATAGTGAGGAATGAAGAATCAGTAATCCCTAGAAACACGGAAGTGATCAAGAACACCAAAGTACAATGTCACCTCACTCTAGAGGAATTATTGAAGGTTAAACCAGAACTGCGGAAACATGTAGCAAATCAATTACATAGCTTGCTACTACTCCCTCACAGATAGGATCACATAAGAAGGTACCAGAGATACCCATAGAAAGAATCGGAGATGTAAGCAAAGGAGAGGAAGGTAACACTTATCTTCCAATAACCCATCAGGGCTACACCACTAAAGCCATCTTAGATTCAAGAGCTGGAGTAGCCATCGCTACCACCGCTTTATGGAAACGTTGGGGTAAGCCAGCATTGAGACCTACCAGGATGAAGCTACAAATGGCTGACGGATATATAGAAAAACCATTAGGCTTACTAGAAGGCATATCTCTCACCACTTCTGGTGTGGAATTTGAGCATACTTTTGCCATTTGTGATTTTGTGAAAAATCATGCTTACGAGATGATTTTAGGACGACCATTCATGCGTCAGTTGCAAATTGTACAAGATTGGGGAACTAATTCTTTGTACTTGCAACATTTAGGAGTGACTACTAAAGTCAATCTTAAAGACTATTCACATCGAGATGTACCCCCAATACAATGGAATACCATCCATAAGACACAAGAAGAAGCAGAATTAGTACACTCATTGGAATCAGACCCCTCATGGTTACACGAGGATACTCATTTATGAATGTGTAAGGTAGCAAAATGAGAGGAAGAATGGTTAGAAGCAAGGACCTTAAGTTCAGAACAACATCCACGAACCCTTCAAGACCCACTTTACGCACCTGTAGTATTTCCAGACGAGGAATTCGAGCCTCATGGTTGGGCAGAAATCCTAGCAACCATGGATGTAGCCATCAATGAAGAACAATGGACACCCCACTGTGACGGGGATGGCTATGACATTTCAGTCTTCAGGATAGAGCCAATCATGTGTGACTCGGTTATTGAAGAATGTGAACCTAGCGCTGATGCATTCGAGGGTGCGAGTGATTTCGATTTAGAGTCAATTATTATGGACCCACCCTTTGCATCAGAAGAAGAATATTTCTATGAGGTAGAAACTTACCTTCTGAGACATGGAGAGGTTATGAATGACGTGAGGTTAGCCGCACAAGTAACCGCTATAAGTGAAGGCAAGAAAAGAAAGAAGAAAGAAACCATGTCAGAAGAAGAAGAATCCTTGTTTGAGGTTCCAGAGAACTTCAAGAAGTATGAGATAGAAGATAGATGAATCATGGTACGAATGCCTAATAGAAAAGCTGACGTTGGAGAAGTATATGATAATTGAGAGAAAACCAAAAAAATAGTAGTTGCCATAGAAGGAGAAGAAGAGAAATGTACCTACATAGGGCATGATTTGACAAATGAAGAAGAAGAAGAATTAGTTGCCCTTTTGCGCGAATATAGAGATGTGTTTGCGTGGAGTTACAAAGATTTGAAAGGAGTAGACCCGGATATATGTTCTCATAGAATCCCTATGACTCCAGACGCAAAACTGACAAAACAAAAACCATACACGTACAATGATAACTACGCTGCGAAGATTAAAGAAGAAATAGATCGTTTGATAGAAGCAAGATTCATTTATGAAATTGAACCTATTGAATGGGTATCTCCCATTGTGGTTGTGCCCAAGAAGAATGGAAAATTGCGTGTGTGTATTAACCTTAAAAAAGTTAATGCCGCCACAATTAGAGATAGTTATCCTCTTCCTATCACAGAACACCTATTGGAAAGAGTTGCAGGCAAGGAATTTTACAGCTTTCTTGATGGATTCTCAAGCTATAATCAAGTAGCCATTGCTACAAAAGATCAACACAAGACGGCGTTTGCCATAGAATGGGGCATATTTGCATTTTGTGTGATGCCATTTAGCTTAACAAATGCACCCGCCACTTTCCAGTGACTCATGTGTCACATTTTTAAGGAGTTCTTACGCAAGAATTTAGAAGTTTATGTCGATGAACTATGTGCTCATTTGAATATCAGACAGACACATATCCCCAAATTAAGACAAGTGTTTGACAAATGTCAAGAATATCAAGTTTGTCTGAACCCAAAAAAATGTGTTTTCATGGTCAGAGCCAAAGAACTCAATTTCCTACTGGAAGAGATGAAATGCCATTAAAACCCATGATGGGAGGACGTGCATTTTCTAAGTGGGTATAGACTTTGCAGGACCCATTAACCCCCCTGCAAAAGGTACACATGTTGAATACATTATTGTTGCGACAGATTATCTTACCAAATGGGCAGAGGCAAAAGCCACAAAAAAGAATGATGCACACACGACTGCAAAATTCTTATTTGAAAATGTCTTTACAAGATATGGATTGCCTATGAGTTAGTGAGCAATCGAGGAACTCATTTTCTAAACCAAGTCATTGAATATTTGTTACAAGATTTTATGGTGATTCACAAGAAATCCGCACGATATCATCCTCAGGCCAATGGTCAGGCTGAAAGCACTAACAAGATCCTTTGTAACGTACTGACGAAACTCGTGAACAACAAATGTTCAGATTGGGACAAACAGTTACACCACGCTATTTGGGCATATTGAGTGGCCTATAAGACCGTACTCAATGCAACTCCCTTTCATATGGTTTTTGGTCAGAATGTTGTGCTTCCTTTGGACTTCTTGATACCGACCCTTAAGATTGCACAAGAACATTAGTGGACTGGCCATGAATTATCATCAAGAATAATGGACTTGGAACGATTAGGA
The DNA here is from genome assembly GCA_020310875.1 of Ceratopteris richardii. Taxonomy (NCBI): domain Eukaryota; kingdom Viridiplantae; phylum Streptophyta; class Polypodiopsida; order Polypodiales; family Pteridaceae; genus Ceratopteris; species Ceratopteris richardii. The sequence continues at coordinate 176,971,631 of CM035416.1, forward strand.
GAAACCAGGCTGAAGGTAGCAGCAGGCATATACACAGCAAAGAAGCGAAAGAAAGCATATTCTGACGCACATGTGAGAACCCCTCTGTAAATTATTCTGTCACTTTTGTAGATCCTGTATTTACATCCACGTACACACCCACTATCACTCCATTATTCACAATCACCGCACTTGACACCACATCCAGTGACATGGACATCTCACCACTCATTGCCCCAACACTCACCTCCTATATTGCACCATCATATTTAGGCACTGCACATTTCTCCACGGGTACCACTGCATCCACATTCCCAACCGTATTCCCCCTTCCCATTGCATCAACACCCACACACACCGCAACTGCATTCACTCTGTCACTAATATTATCACCCACTATAGACACTGCATTTCGACAAATGTTCACATGTATGACTCAAGTAAGAGATGAGTTCACATCTCTTGGAACTAATTATCAGATGCTACAGAAGACAACCAATGATTTACAATCGCAGCTCAATTCACTGACCATCGAGAATGCCTCACTAAAAACCTGCTACCAAGAGCTACCAGAGGCATACCATAAACTGGAACTAGAAAGTGAAGAAAAGACCAAAGAGGCCGTCACAGATATTGATAACTTGTTAAGGGCCCAAACTATTCGCAATGCGACACTTACCAGGAACATGGGCTTACTCAGACGACACTTGGCAGCAGCAAAAGAAGAGAACCAGCACTTACAAGAACAAAACAGAGAGAATTTAGAAGCTGCCCTAGATCAACCCGATCAACCATTAAGCCCCAATCGCTTTAAAGTTGTTCCTTCGGAATCTATGAAGATGTTGCTAGATGATCATGTCAGATTGTTAGATGAATACGACGACATGAACGAGGACTTCTAGAAGCTCAAGGAAGAACACAAGATATTGCAGTTAAGAGCACCTGTACAACAAGGACTACCAGCCCCTATGGACCCATCTCCTGACATCCTAGAGGAAATCAACGCATTACGGGCACAGGTATCAACTCTTCAATCACGGATAGCAGTATATGAAGCACCCCCCAGGCCAGACTCCCCACTGGAACTACCAGCAGAGGAAGAAACAGTGACTATTCCGATGGAGGAAACTTTTGAAGAAGCATATGAACCCCAACCCATCCCAGGCGGATGAGTCACGGCTGAAGGCCAGACGACTTTTGAACTTCCAGATCGTACATGGATGAAGACGATTGAAGAACTTGGAAAAACTCACTTAGCATGGGTAGAGGTGCAGTTACACACAATGGCAATGATCGAAGAACAAATTTTATAGTCCCCCTACTTTGCTCATTTGGCCCCTTGTAGATACATATTTGGGCATGAGCTACAATACAAGCTTTATTTTATGTTAATGGCGGAATATCAATTGGCCATAGAAAAAGAAACAGGCAAGAAGCCCTCCCACACAACTCAATTTGAGTCGGAAGATTTGCCACTAGATGCGCAGAGAGGAGAGACCTATCAACCAGATTGGCACAAGGATTTATTACAAGCATATCCAGAGATGATGAGTACTTGGGTCAAGGCACCACTATATTTAAAGTACAACCCATGTTGGGAACCCATGCCACATCGCCGCTCCTGGAAGGCATTTGCGATTAAAGTATAGAACAACAACCAATGCCAAGATTGGCTCAATTACCCGTACTTCACTCCACCCACAGGACCCCCGACCGTTGGATACATGATGGCAACGATTCGTCATTGGCTCCCTCGCTTAAAACATATGGATGATATAGCAGCACATATGACTGTCAAAATTTTTGACATGATGCAAATGGTATTCAAAGTCTTCCGTCACGTCAAGGCACCTCATGTAAACACCTCGGGCTTCGAGCATGGAAATCTAGATCTAGCATATGACATGAGCACGACACCATCGCTCCGGGTGTGTTATGCCTCGCATTGTCGAATCAAGTACTTACCGACATGCTATAAGCAGACTTTCGAAGAAATGTTCACAACTGGTTTCTAGGAATACCATTCAGAGGTGTTCATCAGTAGGCCTACACACCTCTTGCAATTATTTGCCTGTGAACAGATGGTATATTCCACGCATTATCGACTCCCGCCATCCGATGAACCGTAGCCGATTGATTGGGAGAAACTCGAGGCAAATCTGGCCCAAGGCATTCGAATATCAGAGCACACCCTCGCTCAAGATCTTTACAGAATTACATCTGACAAACCGCACAACAAGGTTCTGTCGAGGACGACAGAAGCGAGAGGGAGGGGGGTGTTGGCAGTAGCCAGAGGCATAGAAGACACAGAAGCATGTGAAGACAAAGCATAACGGAGTAGCAGGGAGTCAGTCAAATCATTTTTCAAAAACTTATGTTTTATAAATACTTTTCAAAACCTCCAACAGTGATTTTCATCACTTTTCTACCATATGTAACATAGAAAAAACAATTTATAGCTCCATTTTGTGCAAGCCGAGGAGTCCTCGAGCTTGAGGAGCTTAGGTAGAATGAGTGTACCAATTTTGTTTATTTTTAGACACCGTTTACCCTTTCAAATAGCATCTAGAACCTATTTTTTAACTATGCCGGTCACTAGATGTGAAACCGGTCAAAACTAGTCTAGAATCTATAAAAAGAACTAGAGAGCTCATTTTTCAGGTTAGCTTGTTTGAGTAGAGAAGATCTTAGAGCTATTTTTTGAGCTTGTAAGAGTGTTCTTGAGTAATAGAGTTGATTTCCTACCTTCCATTGTATCTTGTTTGTCTCTTCATTGTGTGTGTGTATGTGTGTGTGCATCTCTATGCTTCTCACCTTCACTCTCACTTCATCTCACGTTCACGATCTTCATATCACTCCTATCTCTTCTGCGGATTGACATTAAGGAGGTGGAGCTTCTTAACGTGGTTCTCACCATTGTGCTATAGCAACATGAACCTTAACATACACATCTTAATACTCAAAAAGAGATGACTAAGAGATAGAGATAGAGAGTAGATAATATTTTCAAGTGTAATGGTAAGAAAATACAAGAATTTGTGTGTAAAGTGTCTAAGAGATATGAAGAGTGTGTGTATGTGAAGATGTAGAGAATATGAATAGTTTAGAATTGTTTTACAACAAACCCTAATTCTAAAATTAGGTTTTTAAAAAGCCTAAATTAGAAAGTAGTGACTTAGCAAGTGAGAAACAAAAATAGCCTTGCTACTAATCATAAATAAGCAATGTGGTGATGGTTGGCTGATACAAACTCCTCCATAGCTGAACCAAGGGTCTAACACTCCTCCCCGAAGAGTAGAGGACCTCCAAGTCTTGAGTAAGACTTAAGCACCTTGCTTGATCCTTCAACGATGATGAAGTGATTCTTGAAAGATGATAAACAATGAATCTTATGGGTCCTTATATAGGATTACAGCTGCCAATGCGTGATCTTTCAAAAGCAAAGAAAAAGTTTGCGATGGATAAAGATTAGTAAACATGCTTTTTAGGCTAGGATTTTACTTTTCATGGATGGAATTTCCACAAAAAAAGTTCCTCTACAAGTCCCTCGTAACTAACCTTTTATGTTAATTTTTGTGACCGAATTCACGTTAAAAAATTTTGTGACTAAGTTCACACTAAATATTTGATACTAATTCTTAATAAAGATCTCTAAAAATTTTATAAAAATTATGAGAGATCGATGATACATCGAGGAAGACTCTTCCAACTTTTACATTACTAAAAATAATGCAAACGAAATATGATACGTTCTTTTTTTTTTCGATTCAAAATTTTGATAGAACTTTTACTTCCAAGCGCTCAATCAATATATGTGAAGCAAGCTTTAGCACTAGGAGGGTATGTCACATATAGATTTGTGGTTGTTGTTGGAAGACGCATCCTTCGTTCAAAGTCTCTACTTCTTCTTTTTTTTCTTTTTTAAATGAAGGTTTGGCAAGCGCGTACTCCTCTGAGCTTTAACTTTGAAAGAGCAACTCTACACGTGAATGAACATAGTACTCACATGACCTTCTGTATTTCACAAAGTAGAGGTTAGACAAGATTACAACTGGTTTAGACTCTCCAAAGTTATTACATGTCCAACCTGAAGATTAAGCTCTGGACCTCCACCTCAAAAGACCAAAAACTCAACCATTAAAATAAGGAGAAAGTTCTGTACTTGTAGTAGCTAAAGAGTAGTAGCTAAAGAGGATGAAGATGAAAAACTGATACATTTAATACCTACCTGACTATTACCCGTGAGAGAATGTAAATACCTCATTGAATGTCGTCGAGGCAGCACCACGAAAATTGTAAGAAACGGCAATGTAGAGTGAAATCTAATTCAGCATAGTTAAGGTTCATGTGATACTTTTATTAAACTATCGGTGCCCTGGCTTTAGTTTAATCTTGTGCTAATATAACATCTTTAAACTCACTTAGTAGGGTCAAAATTTCTAATTAGAATATTCTAGGTAAGTCTGCATAGATTTATACCAGCTATTTCTCTTGTCCCCAAGTTGTGGGTTTCTATATAATCCTTGATTGCATGGATATTGGACTAAAATTCTTTGTGTTCCAATGTAGCCCTAATATACTTCTCCAATCCTCCTTCCATTTGGTAATGGGTCAGGGTAAGGCTACCACTAGACTTGGTCGCAAATACTATGCAACAACTTCATTCACATCAACATCGGTGTCTTCAGTGTTGATGCTAGAGTCCTCATCAATCCACACATTTAGAATTTTCCTTATTTTCATGCTATATTGTGATTTAGGGCACTACATAGTTCATTAATGAGGATTTATTTGGTTTTGATAAATGTTCCACTACAATTGTCTGCTCACGATAGAGAGCCTATGTGCCTTGCAAACATCGGATTAACTTCTCTCTAAATGTTGGCACTCTGGCCAACAAATCTCCTAGATTGACCTAAATGGGCACTAGACTCAAGATTTTCCAATAATCATCCCTTTTTTTTTTTGTATAATTGACAGTCCCTTATGGTACTTTACTTCGTTCTCTGTATTGTTGACTTTCCCCTTTGATATGTGCATCTTTGAAGTTGCACTTGCTATTATCTTGAGCTACCTTGGACAAAGCATCCGTCTGAGGATGCAACTATTGATTTGATAGGCCCTGTCTTCCCAATATATGGGTCGACTCTTACTAGCCTACGAAAATCACCTTTGTTGGATTTTGGTCATTGAAAAAATTATGTATTAGGATCCATTGTGAATTGCACAATATGATTGGTTAAGATTACAGCTGGCAAACTAGTGTTATCTAGAACATAGTTCTATTCTCTTCCTACTCCTTAAAACTTCATCATAGAGCAGCACATTGTCCTCCTTCATGGAATTTGCTACATATTCTTAACAAAAATAAAAGAAACTTCTATCCTACTAACAAAATAAACGAAAAAGACACTAAATATAGAATTCGAAATAGTAGTTGGATTAATCTTCATTGGTTACGCAATGGTGTGGACTCCACTTCTTTGCACATTGCTACTCTCTCTCTGTACAAGTTGAGTCTGAACAGTACAACTTGAGTCTAACCATAATGCTCCAAACATCCACAAAATACACTAAATATATGCATGTCTGGTTCCTCTAATAATACTCTACTAATTAGTATCTAAGAAATTGGAGATCCACCTCTTATTTGAATTCTACACACAAGATCTTGACTTTTGCTAAAAGGGAGAGTCCTATTATGTAAAAAATCATTATAAAAAGACATAAAAAGGCTATCATGACGTGATGGAGGAGGATAGGATATGGAATCTCCTAAAGAGCTTGGGAAGGACTATTACTTTTTTGAAATTGATTTTGACAAGGTCTATATTCATAGGATAGAATGAGATTTTATTCTTTAATATCTTCATGTCAATGGGCTTGGAAAAATATTTAAGAATTAGACCGTGCATGTTTTATATGGCAATGCTTGTGCTAGAGTTGATATTAGTGGTGTGCTTTTCCCCCATCTCTCTCCTATTGTTAGTGATCCCTTTATTAGATATTACATTCAAAATGGTCAAATGAAAGGTGTGTCCATCCTCAAATCCCCCCCCCCCCCCCCACTCCTTGCAAATGTTTGTTCATGGCATCAATGTGAAAAATATTTTGTATGGTCTTTGTTGGAGAGACTAGCTCCACAAGTTACCCAAAATGCGAAAACAACTTTTGTACTAGGAGCATGGCCACATTTCTTGCTAACACATGTTGTGAAGCTTGAGCTTTGGCCCATCAAGTTGCATACTTGATACATGTCAAAATAATAGTTTTGACCAAGTGTCTAGTTGGAGGGTCAGTTACACCATTAAACTCCATGTGTCACCTCTAAAACAACTGCAATAGTAGAATAGTTTGGAGTGTGAGAATCTATGAAAACCTTGGGGCTCACTAGTTCTCTAAGAAGGGTCACATTTTGCAATCACCTGATGGACCTCTTACTGCATAGTACGCCACCATAACCCATTCTATAAGAATTTTTTTTACCTATTAAATGTAGAACAAAATGCCCACTAAATACTATTGTCTATGCTTTAATGATGACAACCATAATTTTGTATACAAGAATACATTGGAGCCAGGCTTTAGTCGAAACTTGATAGAGCTAGGCTTTGGTTGAAACTTGATAGGACAAGTTATCTAGTATTAATTGAAATTGAAGATTCTTGAATCCCAACTTCTTCTTTGCTACTATAGATAGATCTGCCAACATCCTGCCATTTGCTAAGAAGACCACCACTTCTTCATACCATGTGCGCTAAGACTACCACTTCTTCATACCATGTGGGCTCAACTGAGTAGGGGTCATGTTTTAGTCGAGTCACATATAGGTCTACATTTGGGACAAAAGCATCCACTCCATTCAATGGTTCACCAAAATCTAAGCATTATACATGTAAACATTTGAGATGATGGATTACAACATAGTCAAGCTAGTGATTTATGCATGGCACATGAGAATGAAGTACATGCATGCATGTTCCAGACAAACCTTTGAGGAGATGTTCTCAATCGGATTCTGGGAATACCACTTTGAAATATTCATTCCCAAGGCAACACATCTTCTACATCTCCTTGTGATTGAACAAGCCCTCCATGCTCACCAGCTATATATGCCTCATTTAGAAGTTCCAGTCCAATAGACTAGGAACTTTTGATGAGAGATCGAGCATGCAGTCCTTGTCTCTGTGAACAGGAATCAACAACTTACATTGTGCAATACTACATCTCACGCCCACCATAACAAGGGTCTATTAGGGATGACAGACATGAGACAGGGGGGATGTTGGCAGTAGCCAAGGAGGTCTAGAAGGTTTGATAAGACAAGGAAGCTTGAGGTAGACAAGCCAAAGAGAATCTTGACAAAAAGAAGGTCAAGCAAGACCAAGTTGACAAAGAAGTCAACAAAGATCCGACAAATAGGTCAATAAATTCCTTTTTCAAATCAACAACTAGCTAGCGATTTTACTTCATTTTAAAATTCCCATTTTTTATCATTTCAACTCCATTTTATTCAATCCAAGGAGTCCTTGAGCTTGATAATGACTACATCAATGTACATACCAATTTTTCTAATTTTTAAAGCTCGTTTTAGCCTCCAAAATAGCTTAGGAACCTAATTTTTAACTAGCCCAGACACTAAGCCTAAACAAGCCCAAAGTAGCTAGATAGCTCATTTTAAAGGTTGGATTCTTGGGAATTGAAGTAACTTGAGCACATTGTAAACTTGATTTTGGGTTAATTAAAGATTCCATTGCTCCATCTCTTTGTCTTATCATGTGTACGTGTGTGTCTGTGTGTGCATGTTGGTTGTGCTTCTCACTCATACTTGTACTCTCACTTGCTCATAGTCATCATACCACCGTCATGTCTCCTTGGATTGACAATTATGAGGTGGATCTCCTCATGTTGATACTCATCATTGTGCTAGAGTGACACATGCACACACAAAGAATATTGAGGTTCATTATCATTATGTCAGAGAGTGCCTTCATGTTGGAGACATTGATTTGGTATATGTGCCAGGAAATCTCAAGTGGTTCTTCGGTGGACATATCCATGAGATCTTCTTCGCTAGACATGTCCATGAGACCTGTAAGATGCTTGCCTCTACCTGCGAGGTGGGTGTGTGCCTTTCTAATTCATTGTGCATCCAGAAAAAAAAATTCACTAATTTGATGGACCTAAAGCAGAAATACTATAGATATTGTGAATAATTTCGAGTTTTTTAGAGTGATTCTGTACTAAAATTTTCTGATGAGATAGGCATATGTATCAAAAAATTGGAGGCCCATGTGTAGAGCTGCACTAATGTCCATGAGTAAATCACAGGTTACCTCCATGTACTATCCCTCCCAGCATCTCCATGCACCAGGCAATCAATGTGAATGGCGATTTCTCTGAATGTCGATTTCTGTGAAGGCCTTGCTCATGGACGATGGATTTCTGTGATAATAAGATTGGAAAATGCCGCTCATTATCTTTTTCCTCGACTAAACATTGAGAATGTCTACTATCTGCTTCTGTGACGGATGTCACGAAGGATGTTATTGCAGATTGCTTTTTTGCTGTGCTTGTTGAATGGAGCAATAGTTACATTTCCAGAAAGCTTCTTTTTCTGATGTGAAAGGGAATGATTTTGAGAAGGTGTATGTGATGCCACTACCCATTTTTTATGCGCAGCGCCCATCAAAACATGCATAAATTTATGGATAATGGCCTGTGGCTTGTAAGGGTGAGAAAGGGTTTCACGGCATGCATCTTAAAAGAAGTTATAAAGCAGAGGAATTAGGGAAATGCGCCCAATCATTCGAGCAAAGCATAGACAAGTTACATCTCCCGGCCCCCAAGAGAGAGAGAGAGAATCGTAATGGATTATGGTATGATAAACAGACACACAAAATATATTCAATAACAAGGAGGGTTCTCACCCTTCGTGCGCTCTCTCGCGCGCGTATACTCACAGAAAGCGCATACATTCATGGCAGAGCTTAAGAAGGGGAGGGACTCGGGAGGGGGCGAGAGATAGACAGAGAGATTACAACATGTCAAGGTATGATAAGTATTAAACACACTCACAATCCCATCCACTCACTGCAAGGAGTAGTCGCCTCACAGTGTGTACATGTGTGCGTGCGCGTGCGTACTTACGGAAAGCAATGATGAATCGATGGCCGAGTTCAGAGAGAGAGAGAGAAAGAGGTGCAAATTGCAATAGCAATGTCGCTATGGTGGCACTCACTTGCAACTCTGTACGTGTGTGTATGTGTCTATCTGTGCGCACATGCGCCCGCATCGGCCCGTCAGAGAGAGAAATTGCATGAAATCACTTGCGGTTACGTAGCCTGTAAGTTATGGACCTATGGTATGACAAGCACACTCGGGAACTACATGAACTCGCTTGCAACGACTGTTCTTGTGTGTGTGTGTGCGTGTGGGCGCGCGTATCACGCGTGTATACGGTTTTCTTTTTTTAAATAAAAGGAAGTTCGGCCTTAGTGTAATCTCCCGGACTTTAATTAAAATAAAGAAACAAAGTTACAAGTGAATGGGACTAGTGCCTATGGGACCTCTCAAATCCCACAATGCATGGGAGGAGCATAGCAAGCTAGAGGGCATTACAAATGAGGCGGATAAATTTATCATCACCCTCATGCGGGACCCATTTGGGTTTCAACTTGTTGTTTTCGAGGAGATAAATACAGTGATGTCTAAACGGTGGAGATCTCTTATCTCGGGAGATTCTTTTACCTAGGAGAAACAAGGATTTCTCGATCGACCATTCCTTAGGAGTTTGGCCAAAATTGACAGCACATCGCTCCCTCCAAATCTTCCAAAGAGTCTCACCTCTGATGGCATTCCACAACCTCGATGAGCAGCCGACCGCCTCACCCAAAATCACCTGTTGCCAATTGATTTGGTCTCGGGTCACATGACGCCAGATAACTCGGGACTTGGGGCGGTCGAAGAACAGGTGAACTAAATCTTTGATACACCGATGGCAACGCTTGCACCATGGCGGCACACCACAGATTTTGTTAGCCCTTGCATTGGACCAGATACCTTTATGCAAGATCTGCCACATGAGAACGGACTTTTTGACCTCAATTAAGGGTGCCAAATAGACATGAATTTTAGTTCTCACCGGAGTTTGGTCCAAGAAAGGCACCATCTCTTGTTAAGAGTGTGGTGAACATCTAAATCCTCTTTGAAGTTGGGGGTTTTGGATAGCTTCTTACCATTGCTCCATTTGAGGCCCTCCAGGCAAGGAAGATCCTGACCGCAGAGAAGGCGGGTAGTTGAGAGGTCCCATGCTAAACACCTGCTTTGAAGAAGAGTCCATTCCTCAAAGGTAACTCTAAGTCTCGGATCCAATTCTTCGAACCTAATCCACTCATTGGTCTCTTGTTTCTAGAGTTGTTTGCACTGTTTGAACCCCTTGTTCCATAACCGCTTTGCAGTTTAGAGGTTCAAAGATTCCACCCCCCTAATGCCGCTGATCGGGAACCAAATAGAGTCATTTTGTCTTATTCCAGCTGCCCACTTCCACTCATCGCTGATTCTGATGAACGGTTTGGCCTTGTTCCAATTCTTCCATAAGGAACACACGAGGCTAGAGCCTTTAGGGGACACCGGGTGGGGGGAGAACAAAAGCGTGAGAAGTTGTACAATTCAACTTGTATTCATATAAACCAAGGCAATCCTTGACAGAATTCATGGAGAGAGAGAGATGAGAAGCCTGTGTCTGTGTGTGCGCTCGCGTGCGGCCACATCTGCACTTTAGGAGCAATCAGATTCTTGATACGCACAGCATATTTTAGAGAGGAAATGCAAAAAAGTATCATAGTGGACTGGATGTGCGAGGCGTTGTAGTACTGTTTAGACACAAGGAAAGTGCAGATTGGACTCCGATTAACTTATCATTGTTAGGTGGCCACTCGCAGAAAGCCGTAAAATAGGAGTATGCGTTTCACGAAAGATTCTGTGTTCATCATAAAACTACACAGTGGCTATGGTAGGAACCTTGCACAGTGTTCATCATAAAACTACAAAGATTCTGTAGGCAACATTGCACAAGAACTACAACACGGTGCTCAATCTTTAATCGTGTTCTCTTCCGCAGTGTGTGAGAGCTATGTTCTTGTAGATCTTCGGAACGCAGGGAGGCTCATATATTTGTTGGATTTCTCCTTCTCTCTCTAATAGCTCACAGTTTTACAGAGCGAACCTCATGGAGACACAGGTAAAAACAGCCGATAGCGCGGAAAAACTTGAAAACGGCTCTCAAAACTTAGATAGTTTCAAAGATGGAGAGGCTGGGGCAGACGAAGAGGAAATAGACGCAGGCGATACAAAGAAAAGATGGTGCCGCTCCATTATAGGACTAGGACTGGGCCAAGTCCTGTCTCTTCTCATAACTATGACCGGTGTCAGCTCAACGCGTCTCGCATTCCTTGGTACGCCTCTCTCTCACACACACAAACACACATACACGCACGCCACAGTCGCGGAGCACGAAGTATGGGGCGAATCCCGGACGACGTTTGTTTCTTGTTAAATGACTCTCTCTCTCTCTCTCTCTACGCTTCAGAGACACATTTCCATGCAATAATAGCCGATAATTTGTAGGTTATCTGTTGGCTTCTGTGAATTAGCGATGAAATTGGGAAAAGCTATACTACTTACAACAAAAGGAGATGCGCGTGTGTGCGCGCGCGCTCGCTCGCCCTGCTATCCATGCAAGACTAAGTATACAAGCAAGATAAGTGCGAATAGAATAAAGCCTTTAAGCTCCGTAAAGGAAAGACATGTCTTGGTTTCTCGCTAATTTCAAAAATCTAAAGAGAAGTGAGGGATTCGGAAATATGAGAGAGGGAAGTTCGAGCATGGAGGAGCTCGGAAGTAGCGCATAGCAAAACTTCCATTGGGAAATAGTTGGTGGGGATGAACAACACACTCAAGGCTACCAAGGAACTTTTTTTCCTCTTTAAGAGGTCCTTTTTTTTACTTGTGCTTCCATCTATAACCCTAATGGGATAATCATCTTTTGTACACTCACTTAATAATACACTATGGATGTTTCATTATGAATCCTTATTCTCTATCTTCTTCCACATTTGAAGCTAGAAATGCATATTTTTATATTATGTGTGAGATTCAATATCCTTCTAATGAAAATAGCTTGCATTTTTTCTAGCATATGAAGCATTCATCGATATGTGTAGCATTCCTTATCCTACTTTTCCATCTTGTTCCTATGTCTCCCCTCATTTTTCCTATTTTTCTATGATTGATTTGGAATCGGATTATTGATCCTCAATTTAAGTATTTGATGAAATCCCCATGTACTTCCTCTTCCTCCATCTCTATTCTTTATGTACATTATTCTTTTGATTGATTGCCTTGTTGGAATCTTTGAAATTTAATCTCTAATATGATGGTTGAAGGCATTGGGGTCTAAAGAAAAAAGAAAATTCTCTAATTAAGAGTGAGATGGTGGATCTTTGAAGTTTATTATTTTTTAAAGCCTAAAAAGTGTAAACAAAAACTAAATCTGTATCCTATGAACATTAATGATGAAGGTGGCCATCTCTGTTCATTGTTCCCCATTAGAGGAAAAAATGAGCCTTGCATGGGCCTTGTAAGGATTCCTAATTTTTAGGGATTAAAATGATTAATCTTATGGATTAAGGGGCCAGACAAAACCGGTAGTGGTATTCACAAATAAAAAACTGTTTGATATTTTTTGTATTTGAATGATCAAAATGTACAATTTCTAAGCCTTTGGATGCTATGATTGAATGGTTGAGATTAAGACGCACGGATATGTAGAGAGATAATGTCAGAAATTCGTGGGTTGTTTGGAAGTATTCAAGCAGGGCCAATTGCACATGCTCTGCACAAATGTGAACCGTTGGATCAAGGCGAAATCCCATGGCATTCCGCGTTTGGGGCTGATCCATATCTGGGAAGAGACGCGCACCGTTAGATCTAGAGGAAATCGGATGGTGGAGGAGCAAAGGCGCCTTTGCATCTTGGATCCGAAGGCAGATTGAGATCTCAGTCGTAGGATCAACTTCAGATCCGATGGATAGCAATTGAAGGCGCATTTTTTAATAGAAGGCTCATTCTGGCCGTCCGATTCACTCAAACATCTGATGGCTCACAATTAAAGGCGCCTTTTGGCAGCCCATCAAATCTTAGCCATGCATTTCAAAGGAATCCAAGGGTTCAAATGCAATATTGCCTTGACTTTTGCAATTGAAACTCAACCTTTGGATCTTTTAATCAATTCAAGGGCTCTAGTTCATTTGAAAGCTTCTCAAAACCATTCAAATGGCCAAAACCACTAGTTCTAGGTGGTTTTTTCCTCTTTGACCACAAGAAAACAAGGGAAGCCTATGCCTAGCCTATGTGATTAAGGGACTAGACTGTGTCCACCACCCTCTTCTCATTGGTCCATCTCTAATCACTCCTTAATCTAAAAGGCCCATGCAGGGTTCATTTTTTCCCCTAATGCCATCATTGAATTGAGAAGTACCCTTGTTCCTCTAGGTTCATTGTGAGTACTTGGTAACTAAACTAACAAGTTCCTATGTTCCTTTTGGTTCATTGTGAGTACTTATTCACTACCTAACCATGAATCTCAAATTAACATATTGATACACATATAATGACATCTCTTTGCGTACATTCTTCTTTATTTAACCAGATATAAAGCATTGATAGGCGTACGTAGGATCTTTCCTCTACTATTCTATCTTGATTTTGTGTCATCTTCAATTCTTCTTGCATCTCTTAGAGTAGTTACCTTGAGAAAGTAGCTAGATTTTCATCCCATAAAGATTGAAAAATCTCCTAAGTTTTTAACACTAGTGTTGTACCAAAACAGGACACTATAGTGTCCTTTTTTCTAATACATAAAAAAATTCATACATAGTAATCAAATAAAATTTTGAAGAACCCTTAAAGCCCCATAAAGATGTATACCTACATGCTCTATAAAATATATATATTTCAAAAAATAACCTTTTTTGATAACTCAAAATATAGAAATGATTGAATATGGTTGAGAAAAATTGTTTTTTTGTAAACTTACATATGAGAAGAAAGAAATATCTCCATAAAAAGAATTTTCCTTCTATTGGAATCATTTTTCTAATGTTAATTTATTGTCATATAATCATTTAAGACAAGTCTTTAGAACTAGAAAAATCATTTTTATAATAAAAAAATTAGTACAATATAGGGTGTTCATTATATAGTTATATAATTATACACTTTAGCAGCCTTCTATATGATATTGATTCATCAAAACAATAAAATGGTTTGTCTTTTTATTTCAAAAACCATCATATAGTAGCATAAAGATATGCTACATGTCTTTGAACCAATAACTTTGTATGTATCTCACATACCAGTAAAAATCTCAATATTTCATTGACTAGCCATAATCCTCTCTAACAAGAATAAAAATTCATCCTAAAAAATTAGGTTTTCTCAATGATATAAGGTATATATTATGAATCAAAATAATTCTATAAACGTTATAAACTACTTTATATAGGAAAAACTAGCATGTTAACTTTAATCATGTAGCATATCCAATATTTTCTCATAAAATGACCTTTTCTTAGCGTAGAAAAACAGTGGTATTGTTTAACTTAAAGAAATGATATAGAAATTTGAATCCTAAGGTTGTCAAAAAAATATTTGTAGATGTAATAATATCAAATACTATTTTGATAATAAAAAATGATGCATGTTCATACTATCGCTTTGCAAAATAATTCATAGATGATAAGACTGTCATATCACAAATGAGATCGATTTTATGCCATAAACCTATTAAAATTCATTAGAAATCTCTAATTATGGATAGAAACATGTTGACATATATAAAATAAAAGATTTTATTGCATTTAGACCAACAAAAATTATGAGATCATGATTTTAATAAAAAATAAACACTAACTTATATCACTCTAATTTTTTCCCTAGTATTGAAATTAGCATCATAAAATTAGTGAATAAATATTAATTTTTATGTCCTTTAATAAAAACTATATTTTTATAAAAATATTCAACCCTTATGCCAACATGTTGCATAGTTACATTTATAAATGGTTCTATCTAGTAATCTAAAAAATTAATCAAACATTGTCTCTTTTTCAGGACACTAAAGTGTCCAAGTACAAGACTAGTGTTAATATATTGTCAATAGTAGTCATATGTGGAGCTTGTGGAGGTTATTCGATGCAAAATTTAGTAAATTTATGTTGCCTTTGTATCTTGGACTTCAATCTTTCCAAATATTTCCATATTTTCTTTGAAATCTTTGAATCCTAAAATACAAATGATCATATAGTATTCACTCACATCTAGCATAGGATCACGACTTGAACTTTAATTTTCTCCATGCCAATTCTTCTAAAATCATTGTGGATGGGGGACAACGACTTTAAGAAATCCCCATCATTACCAAAATATATTACCAAGTCCTCCCTAGAAGTGATGCAATGAAGAAGGGGTTGACACTCATTTTTAAGGAAGTGTCAGGCAATGTGGACTAAGGTCAATGCACAAAAGGAAGTAAGCCCAAAACTTTGTAGAAAGATTTGAACTTCTCATGAAAAGCCATTGTAAAAAGTGTACATCATTATCATGTGTGGGCACATATGCCAAACTGATATCCCTAGTAGAAAGTCATTCTACATGATGATAGCACACCTCAATGCACTTAGTGTGAACATGGAATTCTAGCCTCTTTGTAACTATGAATGCACTTAGACTATCAATAAATATGGCAGTGGTAGAAGCCCAATGTTATAAAGTAAGATTTGTAACCTTAGTAGCTAATGGAAGCTTAGGAAGTCTTCATCTATTGGCCATAAATTTTGGAAGAAAGGCGAGCAGGAATGGGTTCCTCCTCCACAAGTACTAGAAGGGTTTCATGGAGAGGGTGGAGGTCCATTGCATATGCATGTGTGTAAGAGAGAGCTATCATTTGCAAGCTTCCATGAGAATCCTATAGATCTTCCTCTGTAAACTTTTGGTATCTAAAAAGAAGGGAATCAATTTGACATTGATTACATGCTCCAAGGAGGATTTTACCACATCCTACATGCAAACGGTATTAAGGCAAGCTAAAGCTCAACTTCAAAAAGCGGTGACAACCCCCACATAGCTACTTGTGTGCAACCATGAGTACGAGGCTATCTTCTTCTCTCATCATCCTCAAGTGATAGTAAGATGTAGATTGAGAGATAGTGAACACAAATTCTCAAATTGCAATGATCAATATAGCTACAAATACCGTATTGTCCACCTGTGCACTCCCAATATGGATCTTAGATTGCAATCTAGACAAACTCTAGATGAAGGGCTTACTAGTGCACAATGTTATGTAGATCTTCACATAGCCCATGCTTATATAGCTTTTACATTGGGATTCGGTATAGATAAACATAGTGAGGAAAAGCAAGACAGTTGATAAAATATATAATTTGTCATTATCTCCTCAACTTGAAGTTCTACCAATTTGACCCTAGGCCCTGTTGAAGGGGACAAGCTCCCCTATGCATTCCCCCTCATTAAGGTTTTTGGGAAAATCATGTAGTACCACAAGGCCTTTATCTCTATCTTGAATTGAAATCCAAACACCTAGAAGTTTATGCCCTACCTAACCTCATGGATAGCCTCACAAACACCATCTATTACTATCACTGGTCACATATAGACCTCATCTAAATTTGAACTTAGTATTCCACAAAGCTTCGAGCTGTCACAATGGCTTCTCCTCATCATGGGGGACATACAACTTAGAGCACCATGGATCATTTGTGTTCACTTGAGGGTGAAGTATTGAGTATATATAACATCCCCCTCCCCTCAATGTCCATCCTATAATGAACTACCTCCTTGGTCCAATCGCAAGCTTTAGAAAGTTTCAATGAAGTTTCTCTCTCCCAAGATCTTTGGTGAAGATTGTTGGAGTTAGACGTCTACGCAAGCATACGAGCAAAACAAGGAAGAAGAAGAAGCTTGGAGCACAACACAAAATACTGAATGTATTACCATTAGAATGTACGAAGATAAGTAGCCCATTAGGGCAATAGGCGTATGTATAAGCCAGGGGAAAAAACATCCTAAAGAGGGAAAAAAGTGTCCCGGTGGTCCTAGAGTGTTCACACACATCACTACCTAAATATATCAACAAATCCCTTCTAGGAGTGATGTAGTGAATAAGGATCTAGCACTCATGTATAAGCTAGTGCCAATCTATGTGGAATCAATCCACAAAAGGAAGTAAGCCCAAAGCTTTGCAGAAAGCTTCAAAATTCTCCCTAGGAAGAGCCTTCGTAAAAAGGTTTGCAATGTTCTCCTACGTGAGCGCATATGCCAAGCTGATCTCCCTAGCAAAGAACCTCTCCTTGATATAATGATAACGCACCTTAATGTACTTAGTGTGAGCATGGAACACAGGGTTCTTCGCAACTGCCAATGCGCTCTGACTGTCAGTGAAGATGGTGATGGTAGAAAAATGACCAACACCCAAATCAGCCATAAGGTATCTGAGCCACACACACTCAATAATCGTTGTGAAAGTTGCCCTATACTCAGCCTCACAACTAGAAGTGGCTATACTAAGCTGGTTCTTGATCAACAAAGATATGCATGAGCTACCAAGCATGAAGCAAAAACCACTAGTGGATACACGAGTGTCATAGCAACCATCCCAATCATTGTCAAAAAATGCATGCAAATATGGTAGTAGTGATTCCCCTGGGGATAAGACAATCCAACTAGCCGGGTACCAATCAAGTAGCAAAAGATGCGCTTAACCATCTGCCAGTGCTTGACACCTGGGCAATGCATAAATGTGCTCATCTGTGAGACAACAAATTGAATATCTGAGTGAGTAATACATAAGTAAATCAAGCTTTAAATAACATGTTGATAGAGAACAACATCAAATGCATCTCCAACATCATGAAGGCTCAATCGTAAACCTATGGCAATAGGCTTACAATCTTCAAGGCCAAAATGCTACAATAATGTGTTAATATATTTCACTTGACACAAAGCCATTCCACCATCACCTTGCATAGACTAAATACTGTTAAACGCGCATTGCTGTTAGAGACGCGTTTAAGCTCTTTTCGGGTTCTTGGGAGTGGTAGGGGTCTGCTAATCAGAGGACCTAAGACTTGATTTTCCCAATTAACTCATTCACATAGCAGTACACGAGTGTTCAAAGAACTCTGTTAACACGAATTACTATCACTACTCTGGTTCGTTCTCTCACAGATTCCTGGTTCGTACACAGATTAAGACTTTCTCAGTACATAACGCAAAAAGTAAACATTACCGTAACCCCGACTTACAACACTTAACTTAATGGAAAAGTATACCATAGGTTAAGGTAATCAAACAACGACGACGAACAAAGAAAACACAGTACTACTCAAAATTCTCAAGCACAACACTACGGAAACTCCACAGAACGTATCGCCCAGACAGACAGTCTGGCGATTCTTCTGGTTGTTGCCAAAGAGTCCTTTCATTAGATTATAAATGGTTACATCTCTTCGCAACGACCTTTCGGTTCGTGCAGAATACGAAAAGAAAAAGATTTACAATTGCTAATCCGGCGACTTACACTGGTATGCACGGTGGACTTGAACCCACAGAGATACAAAATTTTATAGCTCTTCTACTATACCCTGAAGATACATTGTTCGGGCTAACTTAAATGTTCTGGCAATTTTCTGCTTGAGGCTATCCAGCATTTTCTTTAGAATGTCTGGTTCTACTAGTTGCGCATCAGTACGGACAGAACTTAAAGAAATTACTTGGTTCATTAATATTTCCGCCTGTGTCTGCAAAAAGGCCTCTTGCAGAAAGAAATCATTTGCTAAAGCCGCATCCCCGCTCAATCTCATATCTGCAATATGTTGATCTATTCGTGATAAATGTTCTGCTTGAGCTCCAAGTTGCCTTTCTCTTCTCTCGAGTTCTTGATTCTGAAATTGGATGGTCTGAAAATAAGCATCTCGCTCTCTTTGAATCGCTGGAACCTCTTTCTGGAGCTGAGCGACCAATGTCATCTGGTTTTTAAGAGTAGAATTTAATTCAAACAAATTATCATTAGCAAGCTGAAGTTCTCTCTTTGTCTGTTTGGCTAAATCCGCCATCTCTTTTCCTGTCTGCAATGCTTCATCAAGTTGAACTCGTGTTTCGGCCAATAAATTTCCAAGGGTAGCTCGTGCATCCTCCTTATCCTGTACTAACTGTGTTAAGTGGACAATCTCAGCATCGGCAGCACTTAATAAATCATCTTTAACCTGAATCTCAGCTAACGCAGCATCTCTTTGACTAATTAATGATTCCTGTTCGGCATGTTTGGCCTGGAGCTGTTGAATCTGTAGGTGTAGAGCATGATTTTCTGCTTTTACTGCATCGATTTCTTCCTGTAATGGAGTAATATCTGCTTCAAGGGTATCAACCTTATGCTGCAATTCCTGACGAATATTCTCAGTAACCATTCTGAGTTGCACCGGAAGTTGTTGGTAAAACTGGATGAGCATACAGCCCATTGATTCTAATTCGGTAAACATGGGGATTGGAGGAATGTGCTGGGATGAAGAGGCTGTCAAGGGATGAGTGGAATCCGGTGGAGAGTAATTGGGTGAGGAGGATGAGGAATCCGGTGCTTCAGGTACAATAGGTGGAATGGGGACATGGGTTTAAGTGGAGGTATGGGTGGAGGAGTGGGTTATAGATTGTTAGTCACCAACAATTTTTCATTAAGTTGCTGCGAAGTCACTTGAGGTTGGGCAACTACAGAATCTAGTGCCGCAATCAATTGTGCCAAAACTTCTGCAACAATAAC
The DNA here is from genome assembly GCA_020310875.1 of Ceratopteris richardii. NCBI lineage: Eukaryota > Viridiplantae > Streptophyta > Polypodiopsida > Polypodiales > Pteridaceae > Ceratopteris > Ceratopteris richardii. The sequence goes on from CM035416.1 coordinate 176,991,504, forward strand.
CTGCGTATCTTCTTGCACATCTTGTTGGGACTGCTGCTGAGATTCTTCCTTAGAAGATTTGTCTTCAAAATCGGCAGTTTCACTTTGATCTCGTTGCTGGTTTGGAGAAGACTGAGCGGACGAATCATGGTGAATCGAGGTGGCAGTGTCGTGGAAAATCTCTTCTTCATTTTTGTCTGCGTTATTTCCAGCGGCAGACTCTTGTACTTGACTGTTAGAAGAACTTATTCGTATGTGTTTGTGGCGAAGGAGCTGGAAGAGTTCTTCATTATCTTCTTCGATATCTTCAAGTATTTGAGCAGATTCCTCATGATATAAGATTGGAGCGTTTGGAGGTGGTTGCGTTGCTTGGAGGGCCGGAAACAAAAAAGTGAGGATGTGGGGAAGACGTGATCGTGGGAGATCACCTTTGTTAACGTGTTTAATGATTATAACGCATTCACGGTGAATGCACCGGAAATAGTAAGAAGCAATTGATAGGCTCTCTAGCAGCCATATCAATCACCGAGTAGAATGGGTGAGAAATCCCATAAGTGCGTTTCTGTAAGTTCAGTATGGCTACTAAAAATTGCAAAGCTATTCGTTCACGCTCAGGGCGACAGAGTATGGCATACTCATTCGAAGAGTGCCTGGGAAACAATTGAATCATCGTAGCGATTGGAAGGTAAGAACCGTTCTCTCGTCCTTCCGGAGAGAGTCGGAAAGCGGCAGCAAATGACTGCAGGGTGATTACGACATGAGAGGGGAAACACGTAACAAGTCAACTCTACTCCGTAGCAGGTTTGGCGGCAATAGCAGCGATAATCTGAGCATAATATGGATGGCACTCCACTGAATGCCAGGGCAATTCAGCGAAGTTGGACAAACCTCGGACTCGCAAGAATTCACTTACGTCGTGAGGGATTCCGTCACGGAAGGTAGCAAAGTTTGCTAAAGCTTCCATAATGCACACGCGAAGTAGCACGAATACACAATGATTACAGAAAACACAAAGCACACAAAACACGCAGACACAATAGCGATTAACAACGGAAAGAAGAAGATTAAGTAGATACTTGGTAACAGGAGGCTATCAAAAATGCTAATCATCGCGGGATGTTGAGATGATAACCTTCATAACTACGGTGTGCATGCATGAGCAGAATCAATAATAAAAGGCGACGATTATTCATGGTTATGTAGCAAAATGAGGAGTTTATGGTCTTTATTCAACTAACACGCAAAACTAAAAAAAGGGAAAAGAAAAGAAAAGAAAAAAAAGAAAAAAATGTGCGGGCAACCGCAGAACACTTCAGTGCGAATCAGGTGCTTGATGATACGGCTGCAACTTTGAACCATTTATCACTTTAGGAAGAGGAATTCTGGTCAAGGTAGTCAATCGAAAAGTAGCTGGGCCCACTTGTTCACTAATCCGATAAGGACCAAACCATCGTAATTTGAATTTTCCAGCCGTACGATTTGATTTAGCATTATAAAATAGCACAAGTTGTCCTAGCGTAAAAACTAGAGTTTTAAGAAAGCGATTATGAGTACGTGCTTGCCGCAACTGAACTTCTTGAAGGGCTAGAAAACTTTCCCAGCGATGTTCATCCAAGTCTCTGAGTGTATCCAACCGAAATGATAAAGAGTCCTCTGGCAATAGTTTTTGAGTGATAGCCACGCGCAAGCTGGGTACTACAATTTCCATTGGCGCTATTGCTTCTAGCCCATAAGCCAGCTTGAAAGGAGTCAGTCCGGTTGCTACTTTGTATGTAGTTCGGTATGCCCATAATACTGCAGGTAATAATTGATCCCATCTTTCTCGTGATTCCACAATCAATTTTCGAAGCATACTCAGCAAGGTCTTGTTGGTACTTTCAGCTAAGCCATTAGCACGAGGATAATACGGTGAACTGAATTTATGTAGAATTTGAAAAGTATGCGTTAACACTCGAATTAAACTGTTAGCAAAGTGAGTTCCTTGATCTGTTACAAGTTCCAAAGGTAATCCATATCGTGGGAATACGTCCTTCATCAGACACTTTGCTACCGAAATAGCTGTATCGGACCGTAAAGCCCAAGCTTCTGCCCATCTGGTAGCATAATCTGTACATGTCAGAATATAGCGATTGTTGCTAAGGATTGTTGGAGGTGTGATTGGTCCAATAAAGTCAAGACCCCATTTCTGAAAAGGTTCCAAAGGTAATACAGGCTACAGAGGAAAGAAATGGCATTGTAAAGGCTGTCCAGATCGCTGACAAGTGTCACACTGCTGCACAAACTAAGTCACATCTTTGTACATAGTAGGCCACCAGAGCCCACTTTGCAAAATTTTTCGGTGCGTTAAATCTGCTGCAAAATGTCCACCGGAGGGTATTGAATGTTCCAATACAATAACTGAGTTTACTTCATGTGGTGGAATACAACGAAGCAATGCACCAGTATGATCCATGTAGTACAACTGTTCAGCAATCAACCGGAATCTGCGACTATAAACTGCAATTTTCTGACGCATAGCAGGAGAAGTTTGAGGGGGAAGACATCCATCAGTAAGAAAGGTTAATAACGGATCATAGTAGGTCGGTGTCACAGGAGGTTCTGCAGATTCATCCCTAGTTGTTTCAGTAACATAAATTGCTGGTGTGGTGTCATCAACACCGACCGGAGTTTCATCGGAATCCAACCGAGAGAGAAAATCTGCTAATGCATGTGTAGTGTCGGGTCGATGAATCACTTCATAATCAAACTCTTGTAACAATAAAACCCAACGCACCAAATGACCACCTAAATGCTGTTGCCTAACCAGATACACCAGCGCAACATGATCTACATGAAAGATGAATTTTCGGCCTAGCAAATAATGCCAGAATTTCTTTACAGAATATACCAAACAGAGACATTCTCTTTCAGTCACTGAATAATTCTTTTCAGCAGGAGCAAGCCGTCGACTTGCATAATAGAGAGGCCGAAACCACTTATCAGTTTGCTGCATTAAAATACTTCCAATGGCTATATCCGATGCGTCTACAAAAACATGGAATAGGCGTTCCCAATCAGAAGGTTGTAGAATTGGAACCTGCGTTAATAATCCTTTTAGACGATCAAATGCAGTTTGACATTCCGGAGTCCAATCAAACTGTCGAGGAGTACTAGTTATTAGCCAATTTAGGAGTATTGCCAAATGGGCAAGCCACCGTAAATGTCGACCATGCCACCTGACTTGACCCATGAAGCACATCACTTCTTTTGGCGTAGTAGGCACAGGTGCTTCTAACACGGCTGCAACTTTGTCTGGGTCAACTTGTATGCCCTTTGCAGATACAATATGGCCAAGGAGCTTACCACAAGAAACCGCAAAGACAAATTTGGTGGGGTTCAAGCAGAGTCGATATTCACGACATTTCTTAAAGCAACATCGTAAATGATACAGGTGTGCTACCATCTTACCACATAAAGAGAAGTCATCTAGATATACTTGCATAAAAGAGGTGAGATAGGGTGAGAAGATTTCCTGCATACACCGCTGAAAGGTGCTAGGAGCATTTCTTAACCCAAACCACATGACTGTACAAGCAAAAACACCCCAGTTGGTAATGAAAGCTGTTTTCGGTATGTCTTGTTCAGCCATTCTGACCTGGTTATAACCACTGTAATCGTCCAAAAAGAAGTACATCTCATGTCCGGCCACTCTATCTAACATTGTGTCAAGAAATGGAAGAGGAAACGGATCAGGCACCGTGGCCGCATTTAGTTTTCGGTAATCCATACAGATTCGAAGCTGCTTATTTTTCTTAGAAACAATAACAATTGGTGATATCCATTCAACGTGTTCTATTGGTACGATGAATCCGACCCTTAGTAACCTATCAAGCTCTGCCTTGACCTATGCTGCATAGTTAGGGTTCATACGGTAGCTGGGTTGTTTAATCGGCTTTGCTTCTGGTTTGAGAACGACCCAATGTTGATAGATGCGAGGGTCCAGACCTTTTATATCACGGTAATCCCATGAAAAAACATCAGAGAACTCACAAAGAAGCTGGATCAAATCTGCTTGAAATGCCTCAGACAATCCTTCCTTTATCTTGACAGGTCGCGGATTTATTTCATCTCCCAAATTATAGGTGATTAACTAATCTTCGGGAACATAAAATTGACGAGGTTTACCTGGATCATCAGCTGACCGTAAAAGTTTTTGTAGAGCGGCTTCATCCATAGCAACAGTATCTTCTGTCTCCACTTCTTCGATCACAGGCACCACCGTACATGCTGCCGGACTCCAGTTGTCTACAATAGATTGCAGATCTACAGTACCTAAGGAAATCAGATCTTCATTGTTCTTCAGAAGTGCTTCTTCTTCATCGTCAGATAAGCCATCCAACATGTGGACCGGCTCTGCTACATATGGCCTGGCATGAAGTTCGCAAGGCTGAATGGCATCCAGTTTAACAACATATTTTCGGTGATTATCCTTAAAAGTCAATTCCTGTGCGGACCAATCTTGTATGACTTTAGCCTGTTTTAACCAGGATCGTCCGAAAAGAAGATTATAGTCAAGACTAGACTCCGGTAGTTCTAAGACTACAAAAGTCATTTTGAATGTGGTGCCTTGCAAGGTGATCGAGATATTCCTTACGAGTCCCATCGGATGAACTCGGGATTGGTCGACCATTCTGACAAAAAATTGAACAGGCTCGATTTGCGTCCACCCTAACTTTTTACAGAGGGCTACCGTTGCTATGTTTATACCCGAACCACCATCAATCAAGACTTGAGTAATTTTATGATTCTTGTGCCATACCGTAATTAAGGGGACCGCATGATCCACCATAGAGTCAGCTTCCGGTTGGATTGTGGCAGTTACCGGAGTACTGGGAGATCCAGGACTAAGCTGTTGCTGGAATTGCTGCCTAACTCCTGGTACTAAAGCAAGTAGTTGTCCTAAGGGAAGTGTAATTGAGGCCTTAGAGAGGATATTCCATACCTGATCTGCTTGATTTTTATTCTTCATCGATTCTGATGATGATGCGTCTGTTACTGGGGTAGAATCTTGTTCAAGCATCCCTGCCTGGGATAAGGGAATCAGTGTCACCGGAACTGGATCAGGAAACACCGTAGGCTCTTTGGTGGTCCATTGGCTAGCCTTGTTATACATTCTCTGTTGTTCATGGATGCCGGGTTCAAACACTTCTGCTGCTGGTTGTAACTGCTTACCAGATCTTGTTTGAATCACTGCTGCTTGAGTTTCCACTGGTGAAATATAGACCATAATAGTCATTGGGTTTTGACGCTCTTTCTTTCTTTGATCATATTCGGCTACATCTTTACAGGATCTTCGGATGTGACCCAATTCTCCGCAAAAATGACAGCGAGGTGGTGGCAAAGAAGTACCTTCCTGTGATGTTCCTGTTTGCCAGCGATTTGTATTGAAGTTTGTATTCCTCTGTTCCCGATAATTTCTGTATCCTTGCTGCTGATTATTTCTCATCTGAGGTGGTACATAGTGGATGGTCGGTTGTCCTGGTTCTTGTATAATGGCATTTATAGCTGCTAGTCCCTGCACTTTGGCGTTATATGCATAATTTTCGGTGGAATGTCCGGTGGTATTGCAGATAGCGCAATACATCTGATTAAGGGCACATGTGGCATTGGTATGCCTGGATTCTTGCACTTAGTGCAGTACATCTGTCTAGCCGGATCCTCTACAACATTTTTACTGGCTTTCAACCACTCCAGGTCTTCGGTAAAGCCTCCAACCTTATGCTCGAGCTGCAAGGCCATTGCAATAACCGCATCTAGTGTCATAGCTCCCACACAACGGATGATCATAATCTGTCTGAGCTGCGAAGTCAACCCATTAATAAACCACTGAGTGATGACATCATCCCGCAGGTTGGCATGGGCCGGTGGTAGTTGTCTCAAATGAGTTCTAAATAGGGTGGCATATTCCTGCACAATCTGGTGTAGCTTCTATTTATTATTCTGCAAGTAATCGAAAATTTTGGCAGGGTTCTTCTTCAATCGGAACCTCTGTAAAAACGCATCCCTTACCGCTTCATAGGTAACAAAATGATTGAAATCATACTCTATGAGCCACCTTGCTGCTTCATTAACTAATGTTGATTGGAATATGATGGCCTTGTATACCGGATCGGGTGGATAATTTAGCACTGCATAACTTATTTCAAAGGTGCGTACATGGGCATCAGGATCATCACCTGGAAATCCACCGAATTTGGTGTAAGTTACTCTTGTTGGAATCGGCCGGAGTGGAAGTGGTTGTTGTTGTTGCTATTGTTGTTGTTGTTGTTGTTGTCCACTCATGGTGCTAATAGTTGTATTGTTACTATCCCCTGAGTTCTGAGGTGGTGTTTCTGGTCCTTCAGATTCTGTATGATCAGACTGCTCTCCTTCCGACTTGAAAATAGCGTTCAGCCTCTTACTGATTTCCAATTCGAATAGCCTATTCTCTTCTTTGGTATCAAATGTAGGCACACTTACCCCGAACAATGGTGTCCAGAATGAAGATTCACCAAGAAGTATAACACTGCCACTGAAAAATTGTAAATTCCCTGCAACTGGGACCGAACTGTCACTGGAATTAGTCGAACTTTCCCCAACCCAGGATATTCTTTCACTAGCAATGGTTTCTCTGGATAACACACCTCTATTCTCAGAGAGGTTTGAATCTTGACCAGACGGTGTCAGGTCAACTGCACACTACATTCCTGTAGACTCCGAAGTTACTGTATCTTCTGCAGACTGTGTCGAAATTACACCGGAATCTACCGGAATTGCAGTATGTTCCACTGGAATGCTACGGGAATCACTACTAACGTGCTTCGCTTCTTCGACGACCGGACCTAACCGATCTGTGCTTCTGCCTCCTGAGGGTGTCCTTAACAAATTCGGTACCGCCCAAGGCTGTCGGTCTCGCCTTTACTTAGGATACGACTCGCCGGACCGAGTAACCGACATATATCACCTTTGCCACACTTGCGTACTACTCTACCTTACTGTCGATTCACAATCTATGGTTACCTTCCCACAATCAATTTGCAACACTTTGTTGCCACTTTCCCACAGACGGCACCAGTGTTAAACGCGTGTTGCTGTCAGAGACGCGTTTAAGCTCTTTCCGAGTTCTTGGGAGTGGTAGGGGTCTGCTAATCAGAGGCCCTAAGACTTGATTTTCCCAATTAAATCATTCACATAGCAGTACACGAGTGTTCAAAGAACTCTCTTAACACGAATTACTATCACTACTCTGGTTCGTTCTCTCACAGATTCCCGGTTCGTACACAGATTAAGACTTTCTCAGTACATAACACAAAAAGTAAACATTACCGTAACCCCGACTTACAACACTTAACTTAATGGAAAAGTGCTAACCACAAGTTAAGATAATCAAACAATGACGACGAACAAAGAAAACACAGTACTACTCAGAATTCTCAAACACAACACTACGGAAACTCCACAGAACGTATCGCCCAGACAGACAGTCTGGCGATTCTTCTGGTTGTTGCCAAAGCGTCCTTTCATTAGATTATAAATGGTTACATCTCTTCGCAGTGACCTTTCGGTTCGTGCGGAATACGAAAAGAAAAAGATTTACAATTGCCAATCCGGCGGCTTACAATGCCCAAATAGTGATGCAAATGCCCTAAATCAGACATCTCAAATGAGGCATGAAAATCAGCCAAGTTTTTGCCTGCTCAATATCAGCTCTATCATCAACAAGTGCATCATGTAAATCTACATCAGAAATGGAATAATCTGCATCATCACATGAAACCGACAAAGGCTGAGAAGTTGCCTCATTAGGAAAAGAGGCAGCAAAGTATCATACATGTCTTTGGAGCTCACAGATGTCTCCTTAGTACATGAAAGTAAGGGCTGAATAACATCTTCCACAAAAACATCACAGCTAACCAGAATGCATTTAGTATATGGATGATACATACGATGGTCTTTGCTTTCAAAACTGTACCCAACAAAAATACATTTTATTGCTTTATCATCCAATTTTTTGCGATATTATTTAGGCACTAATGCATATGCCAAACAACCAAAAACATGCAGATAAGCAATAGATGGCTTGCGACCATGCCAAGCCTCATATGGAGTGATAGGTTGCAGTGCTTTAGTGGGACACCAATTAAGTACATATGCTTCACACATGACAGCCTCAAGCCAAAAGGTATGTGGTAAAGCCTGACTCTTGACCGTATACCTTGCTATCTCCATGAGTGACTTGTTCTTCCATTCAACAACTTCATTCTGTTGAGGTATATATGGCACTGTACACTAATTTTTTATCCCATGTTCAACCAAAAATGCATTAAAGTCAGAAGACATATATTCCTCCCCTCGATCAGAATGGCGGGTGCACATTTTACATGCTGACAAATTTTCAACCAAAACCAAAAACTATTTGAAGCACATAATCACTTCGGAATTTTCTTTGCATGGACATACCCATGCATGTCTAGAAAAATCATCAATGAAAGTCACGAAGTAAAGATAATTTCCAAAACAAGGTGTCTACATAGGACCACATACATCACTATGTACAAACTGCAATTTCTGAGTAGCCTCAACTAACCATCTTTTTGAAAAGAGGAATGCTGCATTTTGGCCAAAATATAGCTTTTAGAGACATGTTTTTTGGGTGCCTCAAGTTTGGGCAAAGAGGACACCATTTTTTATTTCCACAGGCATAGCAAACTAGCAAAATTCAGATGAACAAGGCGTGCATGCCAAAGTTTTGCATCTAACACAGCCTGAGAATCATGTCCTGCACATGCCGAATCATTCAAGGATCTTTCATAGTCTATGAACTTATATAGCCCATGACATAAAATGTCAAAAGCAATAGTCATGTCGGCATTTGACATATCATGAATTATACATCTGTCATCAATAAATTTCACAACCAAGCCAATCTTGGCTAATGCAGAAACTATACCATCAGGATAAGAGGAGTTGTTGGTGCATGTGATAGTATTCCTTGTAGGGTCATGCTCAAATGAAGAGAAGAAACTATGCTACGAGGTTATATGTTTGTTCGCCCCACTATCAAAGTACCAAACATCTGAGTACTGCAGATATGCACTGCTCATGAGAAGATGGGTCAAAATTGCAAACAGTAGCAAACACCCATTCTTCTTCCTCCACAAGCTTAGGAGAATTTGTTTTTGGTGTAGAGGCCTCTACAACAACCATTCGAACCTCTTTCTTCTTTGCCTCTTTAGCAGCTAGTTTTGGACATCTCTTAATGACATGATCATTTGCTTTACAATATTTTCAAAATAATTTCTAGTTTTCTGGTTCTTTTCATCTTTGTCTTCCTTCTTCGATTGCGTAGAATTAGAAGATTTTTTCTTACTAGTAGAAGAGCTCCATTTTCCTTTGCCCTTCTGACTAGCCAAGAAAGCTTGATCTGCAACACACATAATAGACCTATTCTATCTAGACTGATCTTCCTGCAATAGAACATAAACTTACTCTTTAAATGTTAAGCCATTTGCATTGCCTTTCATCATCAAACGAAGAATAGAAGCAAAACTCTGATATGAGTCGAGAAGACCATTCAAAACAGTTTGCACAAGTGAAGTGTTAGGAAGGACTTCATCAATAGAAATCAACTATTCTCTCGAATCCTTCATCTTTGTCAAAAAACTATCCATAGAATCACCTTCATTCATATGCTCACTCTCCAACTATTTTTGAAGGAAGCCACACGAGCCTCATTCCTACCCTCATACAATGTGGTAAGTGTATCCCAAGCATCCTTAGCTATTATGCAAGAGCAAATGTGAGGAATAATGGCATATTTGACAAATAAAGCTATCAATGTATGTGCATGCACATCTCTGCCATCCCAACAAATCTGGTCTATAGTGGGTGCAATAGAAATCGCAACACGAATAGGAATCTACAGAATATCACCATCTTTGATACCTTTTGCATCAGCTTCAATACCTACAGTTATAATAGTTGCAGGTGTGATAGGATGTTTTTCAACACCCTACACAATGTTCCATAGTCCTTTTGCAACCAATACATGTCACATCATAGAAGCCCATAACGGGTAGTTGGTACCATCCAACTTATCCTCAATAGCCAACATACGTTTTACATCATTGCTTTCAGCCATGGTAAGTGACTAAAATACTTTGATGCAAAAAACTGACCATATCTCAAAACGTTTTTAGCCATAAGTAATCACATAAAAACATCAAAATTTTCTTTCAATGGATACACACATGCATGCTTGGAGAAATCATCAATAAATTTTACGAAGTAAAGGTAGTTCCCAAAAGAAGGTGCCTGCATAGGACAACATACATCACTATGAATAACGTGCAATTTATGAGCTCCTCAAACTAAATCATCTTTTGAGGAAAATGAATGCTACATTTTGCTCAAAATATAGCCTTCATAAATGTGTTTACAAGGTGCCTCAAGTTTGGGTAAAGAGGAACCCCTTTCACATTTTCGTAGGCATAATAAACTAGCAAACTTAAGATGACCCAAGCATGCATGAGAAAGCTTTGCATATGATATAGCTTGAGAATTTTGAGCTGCATATGTTGAATCATTTGCATATTTTTCATAGTTTATAAGCTTACACAACCCACGAAATACAATTCCAAAAGAAATAATAACATTGTCATTTGAGAGATCATGAACTACACATCTATCATCAACAAATTTGACAACTAAGACAATCTTCATTAATGCTGAAATTGACAATAACTTTTTCTTGATCCTCAATACATAAAAAACATCTGATAATGTGAAAAAAGTACCATCAATAGTAGTCAAAATGATCTTACCAACTCCCATTGTAGGATAAGAGTTGTTAGCACATGTGACATTATTCACTATAGGACAAGCTCAAGGGAATTGAAGAAATTGTGCTACGGGGTAATATGTTTGGTTACCCCACTATCAAAGTACCAAATACTTGAGTCTAGTATAGACATACACTACTCATGAGAAGATGGGTCATAGCTACATACATTAGTAAATGGCCATTCTTCATTTTGAACAAGATTAGAAGATTTTGTTTTAGGCATAGATGCCTCTACAACAACCATTCCAACCTCCTTCTTCTTTGCCTCTTTTGTAGCCAACTTTGGACAAATCTTTATGACATGATAATTTCCCTTAAAATATTTGCAAAAGCATTTTTGTTTTTGTGTTTTTTTCTTATCTTTGTCTTTGTTCTTCAACTATGCAACACTAGCAGATTTGTTCTTACTAGTAGATGAGCTCCATTCATCGTTGTTCTTCTAACTAGCTAGGAAAGCTTGATCTGCAACACACCTTCTTGCAATAAAGCAAAGACTAAATCCTCAAATGTTAAGGCATTTGGATTTCCTTTTAGCATCAATCAAAGACTAGAAGCAAAATCTGATATCAATATGGAAGATCCGTAAGAACATTCTACACAAGTGAACTACCTGGCAAGAGTTCATTAGTAGAAATCAATTACTCCTTCAAATCTTTGATCTTTGTTAAAAAAATATCCATATAATCTCCTTCATTTATATGCTCTCTCTCCAACTATTTTTGGAGGTAAGCAAGGCAAGCCTCATTGTTTTCCTAGTATAAAGTGGTAAGTGTATCCCAAGCATCCTTTGTTGTTTTGTAGAGTGAATGTGTGGGATAATGACATGCTTGACAGACAAAGTTATCAATGCATGTGCTTGAGCATCTCTACCATCCCAAAGAAGCTACTCTACAATAGGTGCAACACAAGGTGCATCATGAATAGGAATTTGAAGATGATCATCTTTAACACCATCTACATCACCTTCAATAACTATATTTATAGGTGTGGTATGACATTTTTCAACATCGTGCACAATATTCTAGAATCCTTTTGCTACCCAAACATGATGCATCATATATGCCTAAAATAGGTAGTTAGTACTATCCAATCTATCCTCAAAAACCAAGATATGGAATATATTATTGCTTTTAGCCATGGCCATGTACTAAAATACCCTCATGCAAAAAAATGTATGTATCTTGAAAAGTTGAACAAAATCACCTTGTTAAGTGTTGGTGCAGATCAATCACCAATTGAAGCTTGGAGGAAAGATACATTCAGAGGATATGAGGAATGTACACATATGTACATTAGTATAGTTATAGTTCACTTAGATCTTTGATTAGTCATAGACTTGTACAAATTTCTCTATAAATACCTTGAAAATGTCGAGGCGTGATATGAGAGCATATGAAAGAATAGATGAGTGAGCATAGATGTCAAGAAAGGAGAAGTTAGATGTCATGAGACATGTGAAATGTTAGTTGAGTTTTCCTCTCATCACTCAACTGTATTTTTCTGAGTAATTGAAGAAATATTGCGCCCGATCTTTTCGTGTCTGCTCTGTCTATGTTTAATCATTTGTGAAATCCTTTTGAGGATATCTAAGTTGATAGTTAATGAGTCTTTGACTTGAATTTCAGAGTCTAATTGCAAACAGGCTAGGAGAATTGTGTGTAGGAACATTCATATGTGATGAGTGTTCACAGTTCTCTGAAACAGGCGCAGATTTCGAGTCCAAAGAAATGAGTAGTGCTCAGTGCACAGTGTAAAGTTTTACACATATGATAGCTCAAAATCTAAGTTGAGAGATAAGCTATCTACAGCCAAAAGAATTTGGTAAAACGGGTTCGACATTGTGAGAACCAAAGTTAAGAAGTTAGGGGTGTCAAATCGACTTCTTAGAAGTGCAGATTTGGACATAGGTAACTTGTGAAGTTGATTTCTCAAGTTATACTAAACCTTTTGAAGAACTTTAACCTGGAGAATGTGCGCAACTTCTAGGCAACACTCCATACAAAATTTCATAGAAAACTTTACATGTTTAATAGGTCAATGAGAAGAAATTGTGCAGCAGACTTTCTGTGTTTTATCTTCTTCACAGAATGTTTCAACTTTTGATAATTTAGAGGTTGGACTTCTAATTTGGTGAAAGTTTTGACTTACTCTTGATATAGAGGTGTTCTAAATTCAAGAGTAGGTTGTTCTTTTGGAGATTAACACTCTCCATCAGTGGTATCAGAGCAGGAGACATCAAATCAAGGAAAGGAGGATCCCGACTGCTGCAAATTCAAGAAATTCAACAATTGTAGAACGAGTTTCCATGTGTCAAAATTTCGTTCGTGCATGTCCTTTGACTATTTGGATTCTTGAGGCTTTGCTGCATGGCATGCTCTCATTGGACATGATTTTCTTATTGGAGCATAGTGGATACTTTCCTAGATGATGAGTTTTAGGTAATCCAAAGCTTTCTACTTTACTAAATTTAGGAAATTCATATAAATATTTGAAACTCCTCTTTAAACCTTCCTAATCACTCCAAAACCATCATAAACCTCTTGAAATTGAGATATCTCTAACAGAAAAAAGCATTTCTTTTATTAGCTTTTGAAAAATAAGCTATTTCAAGCATGCATTCTCATCCAATTTCAACAGTCTCAAAACATCATGCTAATTCATAATTTCATTACAAAAATATACATGCTCAAAAATTTTCAACACATTTAAACCTTGCACATTTGTTACATGATCTCTTGCAATCTTCGTTCTCTTTTTCTTTTGACCAAATTTTTCATTCAAATCTAAAAAGACTCTAATTGTTTTGAATGCATTTTCAATCCTATAAGAGTTTCTTCCATTTTTTTTATTCCTATCTTAAAAGCCAAATGCACCAAGTTTTTCTCTACATCCATCTATGTTAAATCCTTTTGATGTAATATATTTTGTAGATAGTTATGTATTTCATGTAGTTCTTTGATAAGTCCCATAGCCTTGAACAATATCCACGTAAACTATTATCACCATCTCCTACAAATCTAATCGAATCACGAAGACTATTAAAAGGTGTGTACCTTCTAGTTCAAGGATCAATTGGATACAAAACTTCATCTGTCCATATGTCAATATGTTTATTTCCTTCTTTGCATAATGCTTCAAATTCCCAAGGTTGTAGAGCTCCTCATAATACCTTTTTTGTTGTTGCATATCATCATGACTTAGTGCAATATTGATAGAGAACTTATCACATAGAGTCCTACTAGCTCAAAGTTGAGTGAAAGTGTTTGGATTGAGGTTCTCCATGGCAAATGCATCTAGATTTACATAAAAGAGAGAAGCCAATCTTATTTGGAGAGTAGAGTAAAAAAGTAGAACACGTCCGAGAAACACATTATATAGATTGAAGGACAAGACGAAAAAGTTCAAATTCTCAGAACATCAAATAGACACGAACTTTGAGGCACATCACTTTTCATGATTTTTACTCAAACTTTCTCTCTCTTCCAAAACTAATATATTCATGTAAGATACATTTTACATGAGCCTACATGAATTTTTTAAAGATGATTTGGAAAGATTAATCTAGATTAAACAAAACTAATTGAAATCCTTATGCAATCCATTTTTTTTCATTTTCACCCTAATGATTTGGAATATTTAAAATAGTTCATATCCAAAATTTCAAGTAATTTCATAAAATGTTGATACAAAAAGATTGTGTTTTTCTAAGTATGTACTACCAAGTTACACACTGTGTCAATTTTCAAACATAGGTATTGCTTCGAGTGTTTTCAGAATAATGTAAATTGCTATAAAAACGGAAAATGGTAATGGAATGAACCAACTTGTGAATGAGAAATTGGGAAAGAACAATGTATATGATCAGATTTTAAGAATGTCAATGTTCCTAACTTGAAAAGGATACTTAAATCAAATTGAAGGAGACAATGAAAAAACTATAGTTACAAGAGAGGAATCAACCTGCATACCAATTATGATCATATGAAGAATGTAATCAAGAAGCATGGAAGGTAATGTATTCAATGTACATTAGTATACAAGATAGCATGAATGGCCACGTACATGATGCAAAACTCTAGAAGAGACTTGGAACAATTTGATGCATTCCTAATAGTCATCTCAAGTGCATGAAGTTAAAAACCACCAGATAGAAATGCTTTGAGAGGAGATGGTCATCTTTGAGAAGATATGACCTTGTAACTTACCACAACAGATTGTAAATATTGATTTTGTGGGGTTGAGACTTAGCTTCACTTCTCGACACCTACTAGGAAACATTTTCAGATGCTAAAAATGTTTCATTATATCACCATAAACCAAAATTTTAGAAAGTTCTTGATGAATTTCGTTAGAAGGGGCTTAAAGATCTATTGTATGCACCTCTAAAACATATTAGGGTCATTTATTAAACCAAACTACATCATCGTATAGGCGTAAACTCCCTAGTTGAAAATGAATGTGATTATCTAGATGTCATGGTTTGCTATTCTTACTTGATTATATTTGCTAAAACCATCCATAAAGGAATACATCTCACTTTCTACAAATTCATCCAACATAGTGTCTAGGAATGATAGTGGAAATGGATCCAAAATTTGCATGCAATTTATGGTAATCCACACAAATCTCTAACTATTTTTTCTTATTTTCCACTATTAGGATTGGTGTCACCCACTTTCGATCTTCAATGTGAGTTATAGGATCAACATGTAATAATCAGTCAATTTCCTCTTTGACTAATTTTGCATCATTTGGGTTCAAATCTTGTTCAGTTTCATTCATCAAGTGTACTTCTACCATAATGTCTATCATAGCACCAATTGATGCAAAAGTGGCTCGACAAGACTATACAACTTGATGATAGCCTGAACATCCATAACTCCTATGGAACATAAGTCTAGATTTTCTTCCATGAAGTACAATTCATCATCATCATCCAACCCATTGATCATATGCATCAACTCTACTATTGTGGTATTTGCTTCATTGGATAAGAATGCATGTTATCTAGACTGAGTGCCAACTCTTTACCAGCATGCTAATTTAACATCTATGCATCCCAGTCCTGGATTGCATTATCTCGTCGAAGCCAAGGGAATTTAATAATAGGTTATGCTCCTAGTATCTCAATGACTATGAAATTAATTTTGAATGGGACTCCTTGCACATGAATCTCCACTACTTTTGCTAGATTGATTGGTTACACCCATGATTGGTCATCCCTACAGATGAAAAATTTTAATTTGGAGAAGTTATGCCACCTTAGATAGTAACACAAATGTATAATGGCAATGTTGACTCTTGAACTGCCATCAATGAGGACTTGGTTTATGGGTTGATTTGTATCATGTATTCTAATCATTGAAATAGTGTAATCAACATCTATACTAAGACTAGGATATACTTGACTGACCACCGCTTTGGTAACTACACTAGTGTTGTTCATGCCAAGACCTAAAAATTCTTCCAATCATCGCTAATAAGTCTCCCATAGTTAGTTGTATTGCACCCTTATTCATTAATTGCTATATTACCTAATCCTTTGGAAGTTCTTCTAAAGATTCTTGTAAGGTCTAAAGTAGCATTTTCATCTATATTGAAAAATCCACTAGCTCAATATAATTTCACATTCTTTCTTTCCAAAAGCTTCTCTAAAATAACTTGGCTTACTATTTTGGAGCATATTTTTTCTTTACACATTATTACTAATAAAGGATTACCATACTTCAATATCTACAAAGTATATCACATTTGTGATAATATTTTGATCTCCAACCATAGATTGGTATGCTTTATATAGCATCTATTCATTGATTACCATGTTCTTATACCCTCCACCTTTCAATATTATAATCCAAAATTTCATCACCACTTTAATGAAGTACAAACAAATCAAGATCTACAATTCATTTGTCCAAATATTTTCTACCTTAGTTTATTCTTGTCATATGTGTTCTAGATTTTACTTATTTTTATGGCTTTAATTTGCACATAGAAACCTTACAAAAACTCTAGAAGCATGTGATATGCAAGATTTACGACCACCACGTGCTAGAGAGATGACTCTCCTCCCAACAAAATGCCTCTATATATAGCTCTCTCCAGGGGACTGCCTTCTTAGGCAAGTGGATACCAACCATCCATGTGTCAACCATGTAATTACATGAGCAACAAGTGTCCCAGTTAACTTGAGTTAAGTCAAGTAGATTCTTCTAGAAGGCTCTAGATCTTTTTGGAAAAAATACTCCGCATGTACCCTATGGAGATTGAACTCAAGAACTCCTCCTTTACATCCTTGAGACTTAACCACTAAGCTAAGTGGATCACTTGTTCACAAGAGCAGGTGACCTCCTAGTAAGTCTTAACTCGAGATTCAAAAGTTCCATCAAAGTTGTAACATATAAACTATCCTTTGAACTTGAAAGTTCAATTGATTTAAGTTGCATTTGATTTTATTTGATTCTTATCACGTCTTGGGATAGAATCAGATAAAACTTCCAAAGGAAACTTTATCAACCTACTTGGATGCATGATTTCTTTAATCCAAGCTAACGACTACATCTAGGCTTGTCATTAGAATTTTCTAAGTTTTCCTAGACTTAGAGTCATCATGGAAATTTTCAAGAAACCCTACTTTCTTGCCATTCCTATGAGCAAGAAAATTGAACACTTGACTTTTGAAGGGCCTACTTTTCCTAATCAAGACTCCTAATTTGTGATACCTAAGTATCCCATTTGGGAAAAACAAACTAGCTACTTGAGTTGCATGGCAACCTGAAGCCTTGGAACTACCTAGTTTGCTATTTTCCTTAGTTATCTAAGTTGAGTTAGAAAAAGGAGGTAATGAAAGTATAAGTATTCATCTATTTAACAAATAATCATGCATATGCAAATGCCTGTTCTTGCATGCAAATGCATGTGAGTGCATGCACGTGTTGGCATTATCCTTTCATGCACCAAACTTAAATCAAGCAATTTCTTCAGCTTGAAAATGCATGTTCCCGACCAACCATGCATAAAAATTCTACTCTCTAGTTTTTTTTTTTAATAAACATTTATGTGCATAAACTTGAGCATTAACCATCTTTTCCAAGCAAGAACAAAACATGTCTTGTGCATGAAAACATTCTTTGAAAAGGAGAAATGCACCAACATTCTTTCGTAGATGCATGATTATACTTGATAATTGTGAGATTGCATAAAATGCTTTCAAAATTGAAGGTTCCTTCCGTATTTCGATGATAATAGTAGCACATTCTATATGAAAGCATAGAGAAAAGCAAATATTGAAATGAAAATGTGAACTTGTAAAGTACTTAGCTCTAATTCAAGCTACATCCTTTCCTTGATCCATGAGAAGAGCCATTCTCCAAAGACTTTGGCTTGAATTCAAAGTTGGCATGACTTTGATCACCAAAGGACTTCAAAGTGTACACTTGATTTGGTTGGAAATTGCAAAAAATGTTCATGCTAGAACAAGCATGTCCGAAGTCAGATGCCTTTGGGAGAGAACTTTCCCTCCTTGTCTTTTTGCTACAAATTCTAAAAGGTCACCTAGGGTCGATTCTCGTGCTGTCCATGAGACTAGGACATGTAATCTGCACTGCATCTACAAGCAGTACTAGTGTAGTGACCACAAGGATTCCGTGTGGTGCAAGTATGGTCACATGTACAAACCATCTCCGTAAATGTGTAGACCACAAGAAGGATCGTGAAGATAGGATGCTAAGGAATGCAAAATGCACATTGATACATTTTAGCCAAGTAGTTAATGCATGTGCCTGCTTAATATGTGGAGTTTTCCCATGAGTTTTTGGATCTCTCAGGTGACGCAACCGGTCCTTCACTTTTGTTTGTGATTTGCAACTTTGGCAGAGCGCGGTCTATAACGACTTACCTAAAAGTAGAGCCATGGAGCACCAAGAATGCACCTTTCTCTCATTGTTAGAAGGTTGTGCTCTCAATCGTGATGCCATGGGTTCAAATCCCCAAACATGTCGTGTGTAGATCTCTTTTTGCTTGTTCCCTATGAGCATCTATAGTGCCAAAAACTAGGCTTATGATAAAATCATAGGTAAATCAATTTGCAAAAGTTGTTGGCTCAGGTGGATAGTCCCTCTACTAATGTTGCAGGTTCACATCCCGCCAACAATTGCTTGTAGATGTGCTCTACCTTACCTTTTCTACCATTGTGACCAGGACTTGAACATCATATGAGTAGATATCACAAAGAAGTCATGTTGTATTGGATACGCCTTGGTGAATTGGATAAATCACTACTCTTTGGACAACATGATCATGGGTTGAAGCCTCCTATGCAGTCGTTTGTAGATAGCAACATATTTTTGCAATCTCCAGCTTGAGGTAGGCCTGCCAAAAGAATTTTGAGATGAATTTATGCACACTCGTGAGCAAGAGACAACACATATGAGCGACCGAATCTGAAAAAATGATGATGAAGCTAATGGAAAAAATGATTATGAAGCTCACTCCAAGGTCACCACGGAAGCTTACGAAGATGATGATGATGAGCCTATCAAGGTCACCATGGAAGCTTAACCTTGAGCTTTGAGACCCATGCAAGATTCTGACCACCACGTGCTAGAGAAATGACTCTCCTCCCAACCAAATACCTCTATATATGGCTCGCTCTAGGGGACTACCTTCTGGGGCAGATGGATACTAACCATCCATGTGTGGGCCATGTAACTACATGTGCGGCAAGTGTCCTAGTTAACTCGATTTAATTGAACTAGATGCTTCTAGAAGGCTCTAGATCTCTTTGGAAAAATACTCTCCCCATGTACCCTATGGATATTGAACCCAAGAACTCCTCCTTCACATCCTTTGGACTTAACGTCTAAGCTAAGTGGATCACTTGTTCACAAGAGCACATGACCTCCTAGTAATTCTAAACTTGAGATTCAAAATTTTCATGAATTTTTATAGAGTTGGAACATATCAACTATCCTTTGAACTTGAAAGTTCAGTTGATTAAAGTTCCATTTGATTTTATTTGATTCTTATCACATCTTGGGATAGAATTAGATAAAACTTCCAAAGGAAACTTTATCAACCTACTTGCATGCATGATTTCTTTAATCCAAGCTAACGACTACATCTAGGCTTGTTGCTAGAATTTTCTAAGTTTTCCTAAACTTAGAGTCATCATGGAAATTTTCAAACATTCCTATTTTCTTGCCATTCCTATGAGCAAGAAAATTGAACACTTGACTTTCGAAAGGCCTATTTTTCCTAATCAAGACTCCTAATTTGTGATACCTAAGTATCTCATTTGGGAAAAACAAACTAGCTACTTGAGTTGCATGGCAACGAGAAGCCTTGCAACTACCTAGTTTACTATTTTCCATAGCTATCTAAGTTGAGATAGAAAAAGGATGTAATGAAAGTATAAGTATTCATCTATTTAACAAACAAAGCCTAGCTAAGTAGAAAAGTAGCTTCCACCTAGTGTATCATTAACTATGAAGTAAATAATTTTCATTTCCATTTTCATCTACTTCAAAATATCCCCCTTTATATCAAGATTTCCTCTTTCTCTTTCAAGACATGCAGTTTTTGCATTTTACCAATTTTTGTTACTTTTTCAACTTGCTCATCCTTAAACATTACCTTTGTTCAATATCTCCCAAATCTACCAGATTTGGAGTAAAACTCATGTGCCTTATCTTTCATACCCTTTCTTGTATTTAGCTCAATGTTAACCATATATTTATATTCATCAAGCACATAACTTATAAATATCTAAAAATTTTCCTCTAAGATACACAATATGAGGAGATGATGGCAAAGTACAAAGCTAGGAGATTCCTTGCAAAAACCTACTCTAAACTTTCCTATTTCTTCATTAGAAACTTTAATAAGACTCCTAGGCTTGCTAATGATGCATAAATATATCGATGGTACTTTGGAGCTATGTTCTCAAAGGTCTGTGCCAAGGTAGAATATTTGTAGATTACAAACATGAAGAGAAAACCTTCTATTTATGGAAGAAGACACGAAAAAGAAATGTGCACTACTCTTCGCTTTCTAAGAACTAAGAAAAATCCTTTTTCACAAGTTTTGAAAAGAAAGTATGAGTTCTATTCCAAGTTATCACTTGAATTTAACGTGACTAATATGTTTGGAATATACTTAAGAAGTCACATGTGTGATCTTCACATTTTAGGAGGAAGACAATGCATATATACAATCATACGGATCGACTCATATCTCTACACACATAGCTGCAATGATCAAATCATTGCATACGCAATCCCAAAAGGATTTTATGTTAATGATCTATTCACTAATTGAGAGATTGAGACCATAGGTTCACTTCAGTGACTTCGAGAAGTCAACAAACTTGAAGAGTAGATAGTCAACAACAAAGAGTAGCTCAAGCTGATGATGAAATTTCAAGTGTATATATTGATATGTAAAGAAAAATTCTTGGAGGTGTTGGAGAAAATGTATGGCTACAAGGTAATCACAATAAATACTCTTGAAGTTCATGAGATCTTTGTCATGATCAATGACTTCTTCATTGAATTATATATAAGCTTATTTCCATGATTCTAGCTTATAGGTGTTGATCATTCTATCGAAGATTCCAATCATCTTTCTAGCTACCTTTTTTGAACTTTGAGTTCAAATAGAACTAATGGCTTTTGGATGCTTTTATTTTACATCAATACTCTTCTTTAAGGTTTAAAAAATTTATACAAAAGAGTGAAATAAATGAAATTTCTTCTCAAATGTATACTAAAGATCAATCTTCTTGTTATACATATGACTCTCATAACTTATAGAGTTTTCGATCATATGGTCAAGTATTGCCAAATGGGAATTAATTTTTGATGCTTTGAATGCAGTGTTGGTGTATTTCATCCAAACCTAGTGCTTTATCATTCATAAATGTAAAGCATTACTTATGCACACTCTCAATGAGAGAGTCATAGAAACATGCTCTTGTAACTCTTGAAAAGTTATTACCTTGAAACATAAAAGATATTGAAGAAACTCGTGGCCATGTTAGGCATGAATAAAGAGCTGAGTTAGGAGTGATTGATAAGCTAAGTGATTCCACAACTTTAGGGGAACTTTTAGGTACAATCCCTCCAAGATCTGAATTCAAATATTAGTATAAAAACACCTATGTATAGTCACATATCAGAGGCGCACCTAGAGCTACATTCTGGAGAGATTTTGATCAAGAATCAAGCCACAAGTGAAGCACATATTGTGCTTCTCCTTCCCAAGATTCATTTATATTCATATCATGTACAATATGTTCAATACATATTGAGTTTCTCGCTATACTTTGAAGTTGTTCTCATCTGGCTATAAGTTTACATTCACATTTTCAGTCAACTTCAGTGAGTGATTTATCTATGTATAGTTGTTGTTTTGCTGAGCTTTAAATTGATAGAGGTAAGTTGATACTCATACTTTCATCGTACCAATTTTCATCATCATTTGTTTATTATTCTGGGAGCTACAATCATTTGAAGCTCACTAGGTATACTAGCAGTTAATTCCTAAAATGTCAAGATGACACCCTTATATTGCTAGATTGATTTCTCTTATTAGGGTTCATCAAAATTCAAAAAATTTGTTTCTTTGGATTCATTATCTATCTAGTTAAAAGTTTTCAAAAGATGTGTATTCGATTTTTATCAGGTAGTGAGCTCTAAGCCAATTTCCAAAGTGCAATCCATCCCAAAATAACAAGTTTAACTTCATCTGTTTAGTATCAACTGGTCTATCTTGATGAATCAACTTAAGATTGATACTCCAAAGCACTAAGATGGTTTATATGCATCCTTAACAAGAAAAAGGTGTCTACTTACCATCTCTGAAGTTATCTTGGCAGGTGTAGAGCAAGCTTTTGCAGCACTAGGCACATCTTTGGAGTGTATCTTCCATCTCCCCTCACAGTGGTATCAAAGCAAAGATAAATCAATATGGGAGATGTAATTCCTTCCACCATTGACAGATTGGATATAAATAATTACTCATCTTGGTCTCTAAAGATGTAGGCCTACCTTCAAAGGAGAAATTTATTTGGATACATATATGAAGATGAAGTCATTCCAACAATGAGAAGCAAAGGACAACCATCACATGAAGAGCAAGAAAGGCTTATAACTTGGTGCTCAAAGGATGCACTGGCCAGGTCCTACATCTTAAACTCAATCTTTGATTTTCTCTTACCTCATGTTAAAGGATGCAAGACCTTAAGAGAAACTTGGAAAGTACTTGCTTCCTTCTTCTCTTCAAATACCAGAGCAAGGAAGAACCAACTATGGATGGAGTTTACTATCTTGAAGAAAAGTCCCAAGCAAAGAGTGATTGATTATGTCACCAAAATGAAGATCTCTGATCAATTAGGAATCATTGGAGAGGTAACTATAGAAGAGAAAATCATTAGGCAAATCACCAATGGAATCAAGGCTTATGACAAGTGCCGAATCCTTCACAACTTCCATTGACCTATACATGGACATGCAAGTGCTTGACCTCAACACTCTTATGGGTCTACTCTTTACACATGAAGCAAAAATAAGCAAGAATGGTGAATCCTCAAGAGGTAATGCATTTTTTGCCTTATACTTTGATAAAGCTAAAGCTAAGGATAAGCCAAAGTCTAAGAAGAATGAAAATGAAGGTAGCACTTTCCAAGCCAACTTCACAGATAGAGGAAAATCTAGAGGAAGAGGTAGAGGACGAAAGGAAGCCAAGGGAGACCCCTAGCATCTTAGTCTTGTATTATTTGTGGTTACTCTAATCATACCACTGAGGAATGCTATTGGAACCCAAGGAATTCCAAAGGAAGAGGATTCAATAGAGATGGCTATGGATCTAATAGAGGCATGTACAATTTAGGATACAACAACTACTTCAACAATAATAATCATCAAAATGGATATAGAGGAAGAAAGGATTACGACAACTACATTGACGATCAAAGTCATGAAGACTCACTACCCCTCATGAACCTATCATTGAAGCAGGGTAAGGATGATGATCATGTTTTCTATATTGAATCAGGGTGCTCAAATAAGGTACCATGAAATATAGCATTGCGAAGATCACAAAAAGAAACATGAAGTGAAAATAGGTGATGATACAAGACATTTAGTGGAGAAAATAGGTAATCTCAAGACATCAAAACATGAATCTTCTATGAAAGGTTTTTTATGTGCCTACCATAACTAAAAATTTGATAAATATTGGACAAATTGTGGAGGAAGGATTGCAAGTTAGGTTTACAAGACATGAAGCATATGTGGAAGACCCCAAGCAAGGATTTAGAAGAATTGCCAAGGGAGAAAAGACACAAAGAATCTTCATCTTTGAAGGGGAGGAAACCAAGAACATAGAATTATTTAGCTATGTATCTCAAACACTCTCTGAATTGGAGGTATGGCATAAAAGGCTTGCTCATATTGGTGAGAGAACTTTGAAACAAGTTTGCAAGGATCAAAGTATAATTGGATTTCCCAACATCACAAAACAACATATGATATACATGTGTGGAGCTTGTCAATTTGGCAAAGCTCATAGACAACCCTTCAACAGGAAAGGCTATATTCATTAGGAATTGTTGGATCTTATCCACACAGATGTATGGGGTCTAAGCAAAGAACCCTCTATTTCAGGTTCAAGATATTATGTATCTTTTATTGATGATTGTAGACGATGGACAATTATATACTTTATGATGCATAAAGATGAAGTCTTCAATTGTTTCAAAAGGTATCTTGCTCTTATAGAAAATCAAATAGGTAGATGTCTCAAGAAGATCAGGTCAAATGGTGGTGGAGAATACATCTCAAATGAATTTGATAATTTCCTACAAGGAAGAGGCATCAAAAGAGAGATGACAACTAGATACACACTTGAGCTCAATCAAGTAGCTAAAAGAAGGAACAAAACAATAGTTGAAGTAGCCAGATCCATACTCAATGAAAAGGGTTTAACCAATTATCTTTGGGTAGAGGTTGTATCAATAGTCACATACCTTGTAAATAGACTTCCATCAAAGTCTTTAGATGGTATGACTCCCTATGAGGCATGGAATGGAAGAAAGCCAAGTCTAGAGCATTGCAAAATCTTTGGAAGTCTAGATTATGTTCACATACCTTCTCAAATAAGAGGAAAATTGGATCAAAGCAGAGGTGTATCTTTATTGGATATGATCAAAACCAAAAAGTATACAGATTGTATAATCCCACTAACAAAGGATTTTTAGTTAGCACAGATGTAGTCTTTGTTGAAAATAAATCTTAGTTTGATGATGATTGGAAAGTGAAGCTACCCTGTGACTTGGAAGAAGACTTTCCATCTCTTCCAACAAATGCAAGAGAAGAAGAAACTAGAGAGATATGGATTTGATACTTCTTTGGTCACAAAGCATTCAATTTATATGGCTAAGGACTCCAATAATGAAGAACCAACATCATATGATGAAGGTCAATGCAAGAAGGAATGGAGAGAAGCAATGGATGAAGAAATTGAAGCCCTCATGGACAATGAGACATGGGAATGTGTTTCTAGCAAGACATCAATAAAGGTGATTCGATCAAGGTGGATCTATAAAGTAAAAAGGAATTCAGATGGTAGTATTAATCGATACAAGGCAAGGTTAGTAGCCAAGGGGATGGCCCAAACCCATGTTATAGACTATGAAGAGACCTTCTGATCACCTATTGCTAGAATGCCTACCATTAGAGTACTTGTTAGCATTGCTGCATCTAGGAATTGGAAGTTGTATCAACTAGACGTAAAGAATGCATTTCTTAGTGGTTGGATTTTAGAGGAAGTTCATATGGCACAACCACCTGGTTAGGAAGATGCACATCATCCAAATTATGTATGTAAATTGAAGAAGGCTCTATATGGTTTGAAGCAAGCTCCAAGATCTTGGAATCACAAATTTGTTACCTACTTGCATGACCAAGGCCCTTCAAAGCTAGCAAAGCAGACACATTGTTATTCATGAAGAGGAATGGATGAGAGGTTATATATCTCTATCTACATGTAGATGACATTATAATTACAGGGAATGATGTCAATGGGATTAAATAGGTAAAGAAATGAAGGATGAATTCAAGATCAATGATCTTGGACCTCTCATTTATTTTCTTGGAGTTGAACTTGTGTATACAAATTTTGGTATCTACATCACTCAAAGGAAATATGTACATGACATGCTCTCTAAGTTTAAAAAATGCAGCATACTAAGTGTGTAGGTACACCCATGGAGTTGAATCATAAGCTAAGTGATTATAAGGGAGAATGTATTGAAGATATCACAAGCTATCAAAGCTTGGTAGGAAGCTTGAACTATGAAACTCTCACAAGGGTGGAAATATGTTATAGTGTTAGCATACTCAGTCAATTTATGCAAAAGCCAAGGAAGCCACAATGGAGGTAGCCAAGAAAGTGGTCAAATACTTGAAGGGCACCATCAATGAAGGGCATTTTTACCTCTTCACCTCTGAAATGGATATCAAGCTTTATTCAAATGCAGATTGGGTTGGTTCAAAGGATGAAAAATAGAGTACCTTAGGATATTTGTCATTTGCAAGATTGAAACTCATATCTTGGTCTTAAAAGAAGCAACCAATTGTTGCTCTATCATATACTAAAGCTGAATATAGAGGATTGGCAAATGAAACAAAATAACCTATATGGTTAAAATGCTTATACTTTGATTATGTAAGAGAGAAGCTAATGATTGGATTGATAGAAATCAAGGAGGACTAAAGACTCAAGCTTACTCGGCTTGAGGCAAAGCTCTTGGTGTATTTAATCTAAGCCTAGTGCTTGTTCATTCATAAATGTAAAGCATTATGTATCCACACTCTCAATGAGAGAGTCATGGAAACATGCTCTTGTAACTCTTGAAAATTTATTACCTTGAAAAGTAAAAGATATTGAAGAAAATCATGGCCATGTTAGGCACAAATTAAGAGCTGAGTTAGGAGTGATTGATTAGCTAAGTGATTCCTCAAATTTAGGGGAATTTTTAGCTACAATCCCTCCAACATTCGAACTCAAATACCACTATAGAAACACCTATGTATAGTCATGGATTGGAGTAGCACTTCGGGCTACATTTTGGAGAGATTTTGATCAAGCACAAGGCCACAAGTGAAGCACACATTATGTTTGTCCTTCCCAAGTTCATGTCCATTCATATCATGTACAATATGTTCAATACAGATTGATTTTCTAGCTATACTTTGAAGTTGTTCTCATTTGCTGCTACATGTTTACATTCACATTTTTAGTCAAATTCAGTGAGCAGGTTCTCTATGTATACGTGATCTTTTGTTGTGCTTTAAATTTTTATAGGTAATGTGATAAGTCTAGTTTCATTATAAAAAATTTCATCATCACTTTTTTATTATTCTATGAGCTACAATCATTTGAAGCTGACTAGGTATACTAGTAGTTAACTCCTAAAATGTCGGGATGACACCCTTATATTGCTAGACTGATTTCTCAATATGGCTGATCAAAAGTCATCAAACTTGTTGTTTTAGATTCATTATCTATCTAATTAAAATTTCTCAAAAGTTCTCTATTCAATTTACAGCTGGCACTGAGCTCTGAGCTAATTTCTAGAGTGTAATCCATCCCAAAATAGCAAGTTTTACTTCATCTATTTAGTATCAACTATTCTGTATTTATGAATCAATTTACGATTGATACTTGTTGGGGTTAGACGTCTGCAGAAGCACGCAAACAACACAAGGAAGAAGAAGAAGCTTGGAGCACAAACACACTGTTGGAGTTAGACGTCTGTGGAAGCACGTGAACAACACAAGGAAGAAGAAGAAGCTTGGAGCACAAACACTCAATACTGAATGTATTACTAGAGAATGTACAAAGATAAGTAGCCCATTAGGGCAATAGGCGTATATACAAGCCAGGGGAAAAAAAACCTCCTAAAGAGGGAAAAAAGTGCCCCGGCGGTCCTAGTGTGTTCACACACATCACAATCTAAATATATCAACAAATCCCCCCTGGGAGTGATGCCGTGAACAAGGAGCTGGCACTCATGTATAAGGAAGTGCCAAGCTATGTGGAAATCACTCCACAAAAGGAAGTAAGCCCAAAGCTTTGCGGAAAGCTTCAAACTTCTCCCTAGGCACAACCTTTGTGAAAAGGTCTGCTATGTTCTCCTGCGTGGGCACATATGCCAAGCTGATCTCCCCAGCAGAGAACCTCTTCCTGACATAGTGATAATGCACCTCAATGTGCTTAGTGCGAGCATGCAACACAGGGTTCCTCGCAACTGCCAATGCGCTCTGACTGTCAGTGAAGATGGTGGTGGCAGAAGACTGGCCAACACCCAAATCAGCCATAAGGCGTCTGAGCGACACACACTCAACAGTCGCTGTGAAAGCTGCCCTATAGTCAGCCTCACAATTGAAAGTGGCCACAGTAGGCTGCTTCTTGCTCAACCAAGATATACATGAGCTACTAAGAATGAAGCAAAAACCACTGGTGGACACACGAGTGTCATAGCAATCAGCCCAATCTGAGCCAAAAAAAGCATGCAAATCTGGCGGTAGTGATCCCCCCTTGGGATAAAACAACCCAAGTAGCCAAGTACCACTCAAGTAGCAAAAGATGCGCTTCACCACCTTCCAATGTGTGACTCCTGGGCAATGCATAAACCTGCTCATTTGTAAGACAACAAACTGAATATCTGGCCGAGTAATGCATAAATAAATCAAGCATCCAACAGCCTGCTCATAGAGAACAGCATCAAATGCAGCTCGAGCATCATGAAGACTCAATCGTAAACCTGTCTCCATAGGAGTGGCAATAGGCTTCCACTCTTCAAGGCCAAAACGCTGCAATAATGTGTCAATATATTTTGTTTGACACAAAGCCATTCCACCATCAATTTGCATAAACTGAATGCCCAAATAGTGATGCAAATGCCCCAAATCCGACATCTCAAATGAGGCATGCAAATCAGCCTTGAAATCAGCAATATGCTTCTCAATAGGACCAGTGAGCAGCATGTCGTCAACATAGACAACAATGATCAGAAGCACATCATTAGCACGCTTAACATATAAGGTGCTTTCAGTTGGACTGTTCTCAAAACCATGTGCAACCAGATAGGCATGTATCTTCTCATACCAAGCACGTGGTGCTTGCTTTAAACCATATAATGCCTTCTTTAACCTGCACACCTGGTTTTCATGCCCTTTCTGCACAAAGCCACGGGGATGAAAAACATACACTTGTTCATGCAAGTCACCATTCAGAAATGCTGTTTTAATGTCCAATTGATGTACATTCCAACCATGATGGGCTGCAAGTGCACAAATACTCCGAACAGTAGTCATACGGCATGTAGGTGCAAAGGTCTCATCAAAATCAATGCCTCTTTCCTGTGCATAACCCTTTGCAACAAGCCTAGCCTTATACCTCTCAAATGTACCATCAGGTTTACGCTTCAGCTTGTATACCCACTTAGTGCCAATGGATTTCTTGCCAGGAGGCAAGTCACATAAAGACCATGTACCATTCTTCATTATAGCATCATATTCAGATTGCATAGCAGCCATCCAATTTTCTGAATTCTGTGCTTCATCAAAAGAAACATGCTCATTCTCATCACAGAGACTAGACACAGCCATAGCATAGCAATATGATGCAAAGGAGGCACTATGAGAGCCTGAACGAGTACGATATGACAAAGGTGCATCTAATTTGCTGTCACGCAAAGTCTGCACCAGCCATTTTGGCATAGTTTTTGCCTGCTCAATATCAGCTCTCTCATCAACAAGTGCATCATGTAAATCTGCATCAGAAATGGAATGTTCTACATCATCATATGAAACCTGCAAAGGCTGAGAAGTTGCCTCATTAGGACGAGCACTAGATTGTCCACCTGTAAAAAGAGGCATCAAAGTATCATACATGTCTTTGGAGCTAACCGATGTCTCCTTAGTACATGAAAGTAATGGCTGAATAGCATCTTCCACAAAGACAACATCACGGCTAACCAGAATACGTTTAGTCTGTGGATGATACAGACGATAGCCTTTACTTTCAAAACTGTACCCAACAAAAATACATTTTATTGCCTTATCATCGAATTTTCTACGATGTTGTTCAAGAACTAGTGCATATGCCAAACAACCAAAAACACGCAGATGAGAAACAGATGGCTTGCATTCATGCCAAGCCTCATATGGAGTGATAAGACTGTAGCGCTTTAGTGGGACACCTGTTAAGTACATATGCTGCACACATGACAGCCTTAAGCCAGAAACTATGAGGTAAAGCCTGACTCTTGACCATACACCTTGCCATCTCCATGAGTGACATGTTCTTCCATTCAGCAAATCCATTCTTTTGAGGTGTATACGGCACTGTACACTGGTGTTTTATCCCACGTTCAACAAGAAATGCATTAAAATCAGAAGACATATATTCCCCCCCTCGATCAAAATGGAGGGTGCCCATTTTACATGCTGACAGATTTTGAGCCAAAACCAAAAACTATTTAAAGCACATGAACACTTTGGACTTTGCTTTGAGTGGATATACCCATGCATGCCTGGAAAAATCATCAATGAAAGTCACGAAGTAAAGGTAATTTCCAAAAGAGGGTGTCTGCATAGGACCACAGACATCACTATGTACAAGCTACAATTTCTGTGTAGCCTGAATTGAACCATCTTTTGGAAAGGAGGAACGCTGCATTTTGCCCAAAATACAGCCTTCACAAACATGTTTTCCCAGGTGCCTCAAGCTTGGGCAAAGAAGACACCATATCAGATTTTTGCAGGCGTAGCAAACTAGCAAAATTCAGATGACCAAAGCGTGCATGCCAAAGCTTTGCATCTGACATAGCCTGAGAATCATGAACTGCACATGCCGAATCATGCACAGATCCTTCATAGTCTATGAGCTTATACAGCCCACGACATAAAATGCCAGAAGCAATAATAACATCGCCATTTGACAGATCATGAGCTGTACATCTGTCGTCAACAAATTTCACAACCAAGCCAATCTTGGCTAATGCAAAAACTAATAACAGATTCTTCTTGATCCCTGGCACAAATAAAGCATCTGACAAAGTGAAAGAACTACCATCAGTAGTAGTCAGAATGATCTTACCAACTCCCATAACAGGATAAGAGGAGTTGTTAGCGCATGTGATAGTATTCCCTGTAGGGGCAGACTCGAGTGAAGAGAAGAAACTGCGCTGCGAGGTAATATGTTTGGTCGCCCCACTCTCAAAGTACTGGCAAACATCTGAGTCCACTACAGACATGCACTGCTCATGAGAAGATGGGTCAAAACTACAAATAGTAGTAAATGCCCCATTCTTCTTCCTGCACAAGATTAGCGGACTCTGTTTTTGGTGTAGAGGCTTCTGCAACAACCATTCCAGCCTCCTTTTTCTTTGCTTCTTTTGCAGCCAGTTGTGGACAGTTCTTTATGATATGATCATTCCCTTTACAGTACTTGCAAAACAATTTCTACTTTTTTTATTTCTTCTCAGCTTTATCCTGGTTCTTCGAATGTGCAGCATTTGCAGATTTCTGCTTACTTGTAGAAGAGCTCCATTTTCCTTTGCCCTTTTGACTAGCCAGGAAAGCTTGATCTGCAACATGCATAATGGACCTGTTCTGCCTGGACTGATCTTCCTACAACAGAACAGAGACTAACTCCTCAAACGATAAGGCATTGCCTTTCATCATCAACCGAAGAGTAGAAGCAAAACTCTTATATGAATCAGGAAGACCATTCAGAACGGTCTGCACAAGTGAGCTATCTGATATCACCTCATCAGCAGAAATCAACTGTTCCTTCAAATCTTTGATCTTCATTAGGAAATTTTCCATAGAATCACCTTCATTCATGTGTTCACTCTCCAACTGTTTTCGGAGGTAAGCAACACGAGCCTCTTTCCTAGCTTGGTATGTTGGACCAATGAGGACATTGACTTCCAACAAAATTTGGACATCTATTATTTTTAGTGAAGTAAGCATCCAGCTTACGTTCCCTATCCTTGTCTCAAGATCTCTTTCTTTCTCTATCTCACTTATCATCTTGTCAATTAAGTTGTGTATGCTCAAGAGGTTTTAGTATTGGAACGATCCTGGGGCCCCAAATTCCAACACTTGGTATCAGAGCTACATAATTGACATACACACTTAAGATAAGATGGGATAATTAGAAGATCCATCCAACTTGTCTTCAATCTCAATTCTAATCTCACTCATCTTATCTTAAGTGTGTATGTCAATTATGTAGCTCTGATACCAAGTGTTGGAATTTGGGGCCCCAGGATCAACATGGTACAATGTGGTAAGTGTATCCCAAGCATCCCTAGCTATTCTGCAAGAGCGAATATGAGGAATAATGGCAGCTTTGATAGACAAAGCTATCAATGCATGTACCTGGGCATCTCTGCCATCCCAACGAATCTGCTCTGTAGTAGGTGCAGCAGAAATAGCAGCACGAACAGGAATCTACACAATATCATCTTCGACACCATCTTCATCAGCTCCAGCACCTATATTCGCAGTACCTGTTGTTACAGGTGTAACATGACGTCTTTCAACACCCTGCAGAATGTTCCACAATCCTTTTGCAACCAATACATGTCGCATCATATAAGCCCATAATGGGTAGTTGGTACCATCCAACTTATCCTCAACAGCCAACATACGGAATACATCACTGCTTTCAGCCATGGTCGGTGACTAAAATACCTTGATGTAGAAAATTGACTGTATCTCAAAAAGTTGAACGGAACTGCCTAGATGAGTTCTGCTAAACCTATAGCAGACTTTGAGACGCTTATACTGGCGAACAGAAACTGGTATATACCTTTGGCACAAAAAGATGAAATAGCATGCACAAGCACTGCGATAGTGTGATCGGAGGCCAAAACGAGTGCCCTAGATGAAGCGACGACCTGCTCTGATACCAATTGTTGGAATTAGACATCTGTGGAAGCACGCGAACAGCACAAGGAAGAAGAAGAATCTTGGAGCACAAACACACAATACTAAATGTATTACTAGAGAATGTACAAAGATAAGTAGCCCATTAGGGCAATAGGCGTATATACAAGCCGGGGGAAAAAAACCTCTTAAAGAGGGAAAAAAGTGCCCCGGCGGTCCTAGTGTGTTCACACACATCACTACCTAAATATGTCAACACACACAATACTGATTGTATTACTAGAGAATGTACAAAGTAGCCCATTAGGGCAATAGGCGTATATACAAGCCGGGGGAAAAAAACCTCCTAAAGAGGGAAAAAAGTGCCCTGGCGGTCCTAGTGTATTCACACACATCACTACCTAAATATATCAACAAATCCCCCCTGGAAGTGGTGCGGTGAACAAGCAGCTGGCACTCATGTATAAGGAAGTACCAAGCTATGTGGAAATCACTCCACAAAAGGAAGTAAGCCCAAAGCTTTGCGGAAAGCTTCAAACTTCTCCCTAGGCAGAGCCTTCGTGAAAAGGTCTGCAATGTTCTCCTTGTTGAGATATCAAGCTCAACATGTGATGATCCAGGATGACACGTACCAGATTTTCGTTTCTCTGACATGTATAGTGGTCATGCCAGTATATGTCAGGGATACTTCATTGAGCTTTATTAGACTATCTACCGAGAGTGATGGCACATTTGTTTCTTGCCAGCTCACTCATTCACGGACATTAGGTTTTTCCTTATGTACTGGTCTTTATATATTGCACTTGTTGTATTCTTGTTTTTAGGTCATTCTTGTACATTCCTTTTTATGTAATAGAAGAAGAAGAAGAAGATCATTCTTCCTTGCCTCAATCTGTGTGTGTGCTTCTCCTTGAGAGTGAGAGTGTGTGTGTGAGCTCTCTTCCTTATCTCCTTCCTCGTGACATGGTATCAGAGCCAGCGTGGCTGTAGAGAGCTCGTGGAGAAGGCGACGGTGAAGACTACGTGGCAAGGCGTAGAGAAAACGCGATTTCACAAACGGCCTCTGTTTGCTACGAAAATCGCCGTGAATGTCAGATCAAAGTTTCGGAGCCATCTCGACCTCCGTTTCGAGCCCGCAAGGTGGGGCCCACAGAAAAACCAGGTCAGTTTTAGAAACTGTAACTTGCGTTGTGTTCGGCAACACTCATATATTCCAGATCCAGAATTTCAAGCGATTCCGTGTACTGTTGATACACAAAAACTGTGTTTTTCTGAGATCGAACTGTCACGTCATAGTGCGACAGTGTTCAAGCAGAAGTGCTACTTGTAGTGTGTTGCGGTGTTGTGAATTGTTGCAGAAATGGCAAACGCAGATGGAATGAGTCAGCTTATGAGCGATAAGCTGGAGAAGAACAACTTCCATGCTTGGAGATTCAGAATGACGAATTTCCTGATGGGAAAAGGTTACTGGAAGTACATCGAAGGAGAGAATGAAAATGCTCCGCAGTTGCCAAAAAGGAATCGGACTGCAGAACAATTAAGAGCATATGAGGAATGGAATCAAGGAGCACGAAAGGTAATGTATTGGGTATCTGTTAGCATACAGGATAGCATGATTGGACACATACAGGATGCCAAGACTCCAAAAGAGGCTTGGAACAGTTTGGTCACTTTGTACGAGACCAATACAAAGGCACAGAAATTGCAACTCAAGAACGAGCTGCATACATTGGAGAAAAAGAGCATGTCGGTAAGTGACTACACTCTAAAAATCAAAAGCATATGTCACTTGCATCTATTGGCGTGAATGTAGATGATGATGATAAGGTGGAAGTGTGCCTTCGTGGTTTAGGAGCTGCATATAAGCAGTTCAGAACTTCTATAGAGACCAAGGAAAATATTCCAAATTTTGCTAATCTGGTATCTATGCTGATCATTGAAGAAAAGAATCTTGGTGAGGATTCAAACTCCCAAGGAAAGCCCAGTTCTGAGCAGGTATTCTACTCTGGCAGAGGAAGAGGCAGAGGTAGAGGTTTTGGAAGTGGAAGAGGAAACAATAACCAAGACCACGGTCAACAACAGAATCATGCAGGAGGAAGAGGACAGTTTCGAGGCAGGGGGAGTCAAAGAGGTCGTAGAAATTTCCAAAAAAATGATTCAGGTAATGATAGTAAAGGATGTTGGAATTGTGGTAAACCTGGACACTTTGAACGTGATTGCAGGTTAAAGAATCAAAATAACAGAAGGCAGCAAAACAACTATGCATCCACAAGTGCAGATGATTCTGAGAAGCTGTTTATGGTTCAACATCACATGATGAATACGATGTCTGCTGGTGTTTCAAAATCGAATGATAATGTCTGGTATGTTGATTCAGGTGCTTCAAATCACATGACCAGTCATGCAGAATGGTTTAGTAGTTTGCAGAAAATGCCAGTTCCTGGATATGTTGAAACAGGTGATGACACATCACATCCTATTGAGCATACAAGAAACATAGCATTGTCTATGGAGGACGGAAAGGTAAAACATCTTGCTGATGTGTTGCATGTTCCAAATATAACAAAGAATCTGGTTTCTGTTGGACAAATGGTTGACTAGGGATTACAAGTCAAGTTCAATGCTGATGGATTATATGTAGAAGAGTACAAGCAAGATGGACGATTGGTTGCCAAAGGAAACAAAGTGGGTAGGATGTTGACCTTAAATGTGAAGATTCCCGAAATGAATGCAGCCATGTTTGCAAAAGGTGCAGGAGTTATTGCAGATATAGAGATATGGCACAAACGGATTGGAGATGCAAACTTGCAAAGGCTGAAACTGATGCAGTCAAAGGAGATTGCCCATGGACTACCAAATTTCAAAGTTGCAGAAATGCAAAAGGTATGTGCAACATGTCAATTTGGTAAACAATCAAGAGCATCATTTCCACATGACAAGCATGTTAGTGAGAATGTACTAGAAGTAGTACATACAGATGTTTGGGGTCCAGCAAAGACCACATCTATGGGTGGTTGCAGGTTTTATGTTACTTTCATTGATGACCATACACGCAAAGTATGGGTATATTTCATGAAAGAGAAGAGCGAGGTGTTTACTCATTTCCAAAATTTTAAAGTTATGGTGGAAAAGCAGACAGGGAAGTACATTCAGACATTAAGATCTGATGGAGGAGGTGAATACATGTCAAATGAGTTCATCAGTTTTCTAAAAAATCATGGAATTCAGCGTCAATTTTCATGCAGGTACACACCACAACAGAATGGTGTTGCTGAACGCAAAAACAGACATATTGCAGAAATAGCAAGAGCCTTAATGGCTGAGAAGAATATGCCTCATTGTTATTGGGCAGAAGCTGTGCATACTGCTGTATATATCATGAACAGAACTTCGAGTGCTGCTGTACATCAAGTTACACCTGAAGAGAAGTTTACAGGTAAAAAGCCAAACTTATCACATCTGAAAGTTTTTGGTTGTATTGCATATGTACATGTTCCAGATGAGTTGAGGACAAAGCTTGATCCGAAAGCAGAAAAATGTGTCTTCATTGGATATTCCCTTGAGCAAAAGGGGTACAAATGTTATAACCCACTCACACGACAGGTGAAGGTGAGCAGAGATGTGGTATTTGATGAAATGTCAAGCTTCTATGCAGATGCCAAAGAAGGACTGAATCTTGAACCAAATGATAAAGAAAATGCTGAAAAATCTAGTGCAGAATCTCAAGTTTTGAGTGTACCGGATGCATCACCAAGCAATAGTTCCAACTCAAATCCATGGAGTGGAAGATTGCGTGGAAATTTCAGTCCAGCAAATTCATCAAATACATCCAAGAAAGATAAAGAAAAGCTTTCTGCTAGTAGTAAAACAGGTGCAGGTTTTGAAGACGTTGATGGAGATTCAAGCGGTTCAGAAAAGAGTCTTGATGAGGAACTTGGATTGCCCTCTGTGAAGACTCCAGGAGTAAGAAGGGCACATGCAGATGATACAAGAAGAAGTGACCCAGGACCAAGAAGATCTGGGAGGATGCGTAATTCAGTGCAACGATTGACATATGATAGTTACATGGCTCGCCATTGTGCCTACATGACAAAGGTAATTTGAAGATGCAATTGGTAATGCAGATTGGGAAAAAGCTATGGATGAGGAGATGGCTGGACTTTATGGAAATGATACATGGAAGCTGGTTCCATTGCCGCAAGGAAAGAAATCCATAGGCTGCAAATGGGTTTACAAGGTAAAGCATAATGCTGATGGTAGCATAAGTAGGTATAAGGCACGATTGGTAGCTAAAGGTTATGCACAGACATATGGCATTGATTATGAGGAAACATTCAGCCCTATAGCTAAAATGTCTACTGTCAGAACACTTGTTGCATTAGCTACTGCAAAAGGATGGACTTTGCATCAGATGGATGTGAAGAATGCTTTCCTACATGGTGAGTTACAGGAAGAAGTATATATGGACCAGCCACAAGGATATGAAGATTCAAAGCATCCAGAATATGTCTGCAGGTTGCAAAAGGCTTTGTATGGGCTGAAGCAAGCTCCGCGTGCATGGCATGCAAGGATTGCCGATTACTTAACCAACATTGGGTTTTCTATGTGTGATGCAGATCACTCACTATATGCAAGGAAGGCTGATGATGGCATCACTATTGTGGCTATTTATGTTGATGACCTGATTGTAGGTGGTGATAATGAAGAAAGCATCAAAGAGGTAAAGAAACTTCTTATGCAGGAATTCGACATGAAAGATCTTGGTGTGCTGCGCTATTTCTTGGGCATTGAGTTTATACATATAGAAACAGGTATATGGATGTCGCAAAGGCAATATGCCTTGAATATGCTGCAAAAGTATGGTATGGCTGATTGTAAGAAAATTTCTATGCCTTTAGATCAGAATTTGAAATTGGATACTACATTAAGCATTGGAAAATGCTACTATGTACAGGAAAATTGTGGGAAGTCTTATATATCTTACAATTACAAGACCTGATTTAAGCTACAC
The DNA here is from genome assembly GCA_020310875.1 of Ceratopteris richardii. Classification (NCBI taxonomy): domain Eukaryota; kingdom Viridiplantae; phylum Streptophyta; class Polypodiopsida; order Polypodiales; family Pteridaceae; genus Ceratopteris; species Ceratopteris richardii. The sequence continues at coordinate 177,029,320 of CM035416.1, forward strand.
TAATGGACTTGAAAGCCAGTTTATGCAGGTTCCCAGGAAGCCACATTTGGATGCTCTGAGGCACACTCTACGTTATGTGAGTGCTACTTTGGATTATGCATTGTTTTATGAAGCTGGTGTAGATTTGCAGGTTCATGGATACACCGATGTAGATTGGGCCGGTAGTACTCCAGATAGAAGATCTACTAGTGGCTTTCTTTTCTCACTTGGAGGTGCAGCCATTACATGGAGCAGTAAGAAGCAACCCACTGTTGCTTTGTCGAGTACAGAGGCTGAGTACAGAGGTGCTGCAATGGCAGCATGTGAGGCATCATGGCTGGAGATGTTACTTGCAAATTTAGGTGTGGAAGCGCAAAAGCCTATCACTATCTATTGTGATAATCTTAGCAGCATACAATTAGCACGGAACCCTGTTTTCCATGCTAGAACAAAGCATATCGAGGTACATTATCACTTCATCAGAGAGAAGGTATTAGCAGGTGATATTGATCTTGTTTATGTGAGAACAAATGAGCAGGTTGCTGATATTTTCACCAAAGCACTTGGAGCTGAGAAGTTGAAGAAGTTTCGGAAGATGCTTGGATTACAAGATATGGTGTTGAGCCTCAGGGGGAGTGTTGAGATATCAAGCTCAACATGTGATGATCCAGGATGACACGTACCAGATTTTTGTTTCTCTGACATGTATAGTGGTCATGCCAGTATATGTCAGGGATACTTCATTGAGCTTTATTAGACTATCTACCGAGAGTGATGGCACATTTGTTTCTTGCCAGCTCATTCATTCGCGGACATTAGGTTTTTCCTTATGTACTGGTCTTTATATATTGTACTTGTTGTATTCTTGTTTTTAGGTCATTCTTGTACATTCCTTTTTATGTAATAGAAGAAGAAGAAGAAGATCATTCTTCCTTGCCTCAATCTGTGTGTGTGCTTCTCCTTGAGAGTGAGAGTGTGTGTGTGAGCTCTCTTCCTTATCTCCTTCCTCGTGACACTCCTGCATGGGCAGAGAACCTCTCCCTGACATAGTGATAATGCACCTCAATGTGCTTAGTGCGAGCATGGAACACAGGGTTCCTCGCAACTGCCAATGCACTCTGACTGTCAGTGAAGATGGTGGTGGCAAAAGACTGGCCAACACCTAAATCAGCCATAAGGCGTCTGAGCCACACACACTCAACAGTCGCTGTGAAAGCTGCCCTATACTCAGCCTCACAACTGGAAGTGGCCACAGTAGGCTGCTTCTTTCTCAACCAAGATATACATGAGCTACCAAGCATGAAGCAAAAACCACTGGTGGATACACGAGTGTCATAGGAACCAGCCCAATCTGAGTTAGAAAAAGCATGCAAATCTGGCGGTAGTGATCCCCCCTTGGGATAAAACAACCCAAGTAGCCGAGTACCACTCAAGAAGCGAAAGATGCGCTTAACCGCATTCCAATGCGTGACTCCTAGGCAATGCATAAACCTGCTCATCTGTGAGACAGCAAACTAAATATCTGGCCGAGTAATGCATATGTAAATCAAGCATCCAACAGCCTGCTGATAGAGAACATCATCAAATGCATCTCCAGCATCATGAAGACTCAATCGTAAACATGTCTCCATAGGAGTGGCAATAGGCTTACAGTCTTGAAGTCCAAAACGCTACAATAATGTGTTAATATATTTCATTTGACACAAAGCCATTCCACCATCAACTTGCATAAATTGAATGCCCAAATAGTGATGCAAATGCCCCAAATCACACATCTCAAATGAGGCATGCAAATCAGCCTTGAAATGAGCAAAATGCTTCTCAATAGGACCAGTGAGCAGCATGCCATCAACATAGACAACAATGATCAGAAGCACATCATTAGCACACTTAACATATAAGGTGCTTTCAGTTGGACTGTTCACAAAACCATGTGCAACCAGATAGGCATGTATCTTCTCATACCAAGCACGTGGTGCTTGCTTTAAACCATAATGCCTTCTTTAACCTGCACACCTCGTTTTCATGCCCTTTTTGCACAAAGCCACAGGGCTGAAAAACATACACTTCTTCATGCAAGTCACCATTCTGAAATGTTGTTTTAATGTCCAATTGATGTACATTCCAACCATGATGGGCTCCAAGTGCACAAATGCTCCGAACAGTAGTCGTACGGCATGTAGGTGCAAAGGTCTCATCAAAATCAATGCCTCTTTCGTGCACATAACCCTTTGTAACAAGCCTAGCCTTATACCTGTCAACTGTACCATTAGGTTTACGCTTCAGCTTGTATACCCACTTAGTGCCAATGGCCTTCTTGCCAGGAGGCAAGTCACATAAAGACCATGTACCATTCTTCATTATAGCATCATATTCACATTGCATGGAAGCCATCGAATTTTTCGAATTCTGTGCTTCATCAAACGAAAAGGGCTCATTCTCATCACAGAGACTAGACACAACCATAGCATAGCAATCTGATGCAAAGGAGGCACTATGAGAGCCTGAACAAGTACGACATGAGGAAGGTGCATCTAATTTGCTGTCACGCAAAGTCTGCACCAGCCATTTTGGCATAGTTTTTGCCTGCTCAATATCAGCTCTCTCATCAACAAGTGCATCATGTAAATCTGCATCAGAAATACAATGATTTGCATCATCGTATGAAACCTGCAAAGGCTGAGAAGTTGCCTCATTAGGACCAGCACTAGACTGTCCATCTGTAAAAAGAGGCATCAATGTATCATATGTTGGAGATAGACGTCTGCGGAAGCACATGAACAGCACAATGAAGAAGAAGAAGCTTGAAGCACAAACACACGATACTGAATGTATTACTAGAGAATGTACAAAGATAAGTAGCCCATTAGGGCAATAGGCGTATATACAAGCCGGGGGAAAAAAACCTCCTAAAGAGGGAAAAAAGTGCCCCAACGGTCCTAGTGTGTTCACACACATCACTACCTAAATATATCAACAAATCCCCCCTCGGAGTGATGCGGTGAACAAGGAGCTGGCACTCATGTATAAGGAAGTACCAAGCTATGTGGAAATCACTCCACAAAAGGAAGTAATCCCAAACCTTTGCGGAAAGCTTCAAACTTCTCCCTAGACAGAGCCTTCGTGAAAAGGTTTGCAATGTTCTCCTGCGTGGGCACATATGCCAAGCTTATCTCCCCAGGAGAGAACCTCTCGCTGACATAGTGATAATGCACCTCAATGTGCTTAGTGCGAGCATGGAACACAGGGTTCCTCGCAACTGCTAATGCGCTCTGACTGTCAGTGAAAATGGTGGTGGCAGAAGATTGGCCAACACCCAAATCAGCCATAAGGCGTCTGAGCCACACACACTCAACAGTCGCTGTGAAAGCTGCCCTATACTCAGCCTCACAACTGGAAGTGGCCACAGTAAGCTCCTTCTTGCTCAACCAAGATATACATGAGCTACCAAGCATGAAGCAAAAACCACTGGTGGACACACGAGTGTCATAGCAACCAGCCCAATCTGAGTCAGAAAAAGCATGCAAATCTGGCGGTAGTGATCCCCGCTTGGGATAAAACAACCCAAGTATCCGACTACCACTCAAGTAGCGAAAGATTCGCTTAAACGCCTTCCAATGCATGACTCCTGGGCAATGCATAAACCTACTCACTGTGAGACAGCAAACTCAATATCTGGCCGAGTAATGCATAAGTAAATCAAGCATCCAACAGCCTGCTGATAGAGAATAGCATCAAATGCATCTCCAACATCATGAAGACTCAATTGTAAACCTCTCTCCATAGGAGTGGCAATAGTCTTACAATCTTCAAGGCCAAAACGCTGAAATAATGTGTCAATATATTTTGTTTGACACAAAGCCATTCCACCATCAACTTGCATAAACTGAATGCCTAAATAGTGATGCAAATGCCCCAAATCAGACATCTCAAATGAGGCATGCAAATCAGCCTTGAAATCAGCAATATGCTTCTAAATAGGACCAGTCAGCAGCATGTCATCAACATAGATAACAATGATCAGAAGCACATCCTTTGCACGCTTAACATATAAGGTGCTTTCAGTTGGACTGTTCACAAAACCATGTGCAACCAGATAGGCATGTATCTTCTCATACCAAGCACGTGGTGCTTGCTTTAAACCATATAATGCCTTCTTTAACCTGCACACCTGGTTTTCATGCCCTTTCTGCACAAATCCACGGGGCTAAAAAACATACACTTCTTCATGCAAGTCACCATTCAAAAATGCTGTTTTAATGTCCAACTGATGTACATTCCAACCATGATGGGCTGCAAGTGCACAAATGCTCCGAACAGTAGTCCTACGGCATGTAGGTGCAAAGGTCTCATCAAAATCAATGCCTCTTTCCTGTGCATAACCCTTTGCAACAAGCCTAGCCTTATACCTGTCAACTGTATCATCAGGTTTACACTTCAGCTTGTATACCCACTTAGTGCCAATGGCCTTCTTGCCACGAGGCAAGTCACATAAAGACCATGTACCATTCTTCATTATAGCATCATATTCAGATTGCATGGCAGCCATCCAATTTTCTGAATTCTGTGCTTGATCAAAAGAAACAGGCTCATTCTCATCACAGAGACTAGACGCAGCCATAGCATAGCAATGTGATGCAAAGGAGGCACTATGGGAGCCTGAACGAGTACGATATGACAAAGGTGCATTTAATTTGGTGTCACGCAATGTCTGCACCAGCCATTTTGGCATAGTTTTTGCCTGCTCAATATCAGCTCTCTCATCAACAAGTGCATCATGTAAATCTGCATCAGAAATAGAATGATCTGCATCATCATATGAAACCTGCAAAGGCTGAGAAGTTGCCTCATTAGGACCAGCACTAGACTGTCCACCTGTAAAAAGAGGCATCAACGTATCATACATGTCTTTGGAGCTAACAAATGTCTCCTTAGTACATGAAAGCAATGGCTGAATAGCATCTTCCACAAAGACAACATCACGGCTAACTAGAATGCGTTTAGTCTGTGGATGATACAGACGATAGCCTTTACTTTCAGAACTGTACCCAACAAAAATACATTTTACTGCCTTATCATCCAATTTTCTACGATGTTGTTCAGGCACTAATGCATATGCCAAACAACCAAAAACACGCAGATGAGCAACAGATGGCTTGCAATCATGCCAAGCCTCATATGGAGTGATAGATTGCAATGCTTTAGTGGGACACATGTTCAGTACATATGCTGCACACATGACAGCCTCAAGCCAGAAACAATGTGGTAAAGCCTGATTCTTGACCATGCACCTCGCCATCTCCATGAGTGACCTGTTCTTTCGTTCAGCAACTCCATTCTATTGAGGTGTATATGGCACTGTACACTGGTGTTTTATCCCACGTTTAGCCAGAAATGCATTAAAATCAGAAGACATATATTCCCCCCCTTGATTAGAACGGAGGGTGCCCATTTTACATGCTGACAGATTTTCAGCCAAAACCAAAAACTGTTTAAAGCACATGAACACTTTGGACTTTGCTCTGAGTGGATATACCCATGCATGCCTGGAAAAATCATCAATTAAAGTCACGAAGTAAAGGTAATTCCCAAAAGAGGGTGTCTGCATAGGACCATACACATCACTATGTACAAGCTCCAATTTTTGCGTAGCCCGAACTGAACCATCTTTTGGAAAGGAGGAACGCTGCATTTTGCCCAAAATACAGCCTTCACATACATGTTTTCCAGGTGCCTCAAGCTTGGGCAAAGAAGACACCATTTCAGATTTCTGCAGGCGTAGCAAACTAGCAAAATTCAGATGACCAAAGCGTGCATGCCAAAGCTTTGCATCTGACATAGCCTGAGAATCATGAACTGCACATGTCGAATCATTCACAGATCTTTCATAGTCTATGAGCTTATACAGCCCACGACATAAAATGCCAGAAGCAATAATCACATCGCTATTTGATAGATCATGAACTGTACACCTGTCATCAACGAATTTCACAACCAAGCCAATCTTGGCTAATGCAGAAATTGATAACAAATTCTTCTTGATCCCTGGCACAAATAAAGCATCTGACAAGGTGAAAGAACTACCATCAGCAATAGTCAAAATGATCTTACCAACTCCCATAATAGGATAAGAGGAGTTATTGGCGCATGTGACAGTATTCCTTATAGGGGCAGGCTCGAGTGAAGAGAAGAAACTGTGCTGCGAGGTAATATGTTTGGTCGCCCCACTGTCGAAGTACCAAACATCTGAGTCCACTGCAGACATGCACTGCTCATGAGAAGATGGGTCAAAACTGCAAACAGTAGTAAATGCCCATTCTTCTTCCTGCACAAGATTAGCAGACTCTGTTTTTGGTGTAGAGGCTTCTGTAACAACCATTCCAGCCTTCTTTTCCTTTGCCTCTTTTGCAGCTAGTTTTGGACAGTTCTTTATGATATGATCATTCCCTTTACAGTACTTGCAAAACAATTTCTGCTTTTTTTATTTCTTCTCATCTTTATCCTGATTCTTCGAATGTGCAGCATTTGCAGATTTCAGCTTACTAGTAGAGGAGCTCCATTTTCCTTTGCCCTTCTGACTAGCCAGGAAAGCTTGATCTGCAACACGCATAATGGACCTGTTCTTTTTGGAATAGGAATCTAAGGAATATCATCTTTGACACCATCTTCATCAGCTCCATCACCTGTATTTGCAGTACATGTCGTTGCAGGTGTAACAGGACGTCTTTCAACACCCTACACAATGTTCCACAATCCTTTTGCAACCAAAACATGTCACATCATATAAGCCCATAATGGGTAGTTGGTACCATCTAACTTATCCTCAACATATAACATACGGAATACATCACTGCTTTCAGCCATGGCCGGTGACTAAAATACCTTGATGCAGAACTATATCTCAAAAAGTTGAATAGAATTGCCCAAACGAGTTCTGCTAGACCTATTGCAGACTTTGAGATGCTTAAACTAGCGAACAGAAATTAGTATATACCTTTGACACAAAAAGACGAAATAGCCTGCACAAGTACTGTGATAGGGCGTTCGGAGGCCGAAAAGAGCTCAGATCGCGATTTCGACACCACACAGCAAAGCTGTTTTGATCTCGGAAACACGCTGAGTATGCTCACCAAAATTCGTGCAATTCTGAGACTGCAAACAGAGGAGTGTCGACGGCACCCTAGATGAAGCGATGACCTGCTCTGATAACAATTGTTGGGGTAGATGTCTGTAGAAGCACGCGAACATCACAAGGAAGAAGAAGAAGCTTGGAGCACAAACACACAATACTGCTTGTATTACTAGAGAATGTACAAAGATAAGTAGCCCATTAGGGCAATAGGCGTATATACAAGCCGGGGGAAAAAAACCTCCTAAAGAGGGAAAAAGTGCCCTGGCTGTCCTAGTGTGTTCACACACATCACTACCTAAATATATCAACAATACTCCAAAGCACTAGGATGGCTTATATGCATCCTTAGCAAGCAAAAGGTGTCTATTTATCATCTCTAAAGTTACCTTGCAAGGTGTAGAGCAGGCTTTTGCAGCACCAGGCACATCTTTGTAGTGTATCTTCCATCTTCCCTCACATTCAAGAGATACTCTTAGCAACTAAGTATAGGTTTAATTCCACTATGTGTGCACCAGTGTTAGGGGCCTTCGGATTGGCCATTTTGTGCTATTACCTAAGTTTCTTTTTTGTCTTTGTAATATGAACTAGATTATTAAAAACTTGTATTTTTGAATGGGTGGATGTATGAATAGGAAACAGAGTTCTTGTGAAATTCCAATGCAATTTTGCATAATCGGTAATTGACTCTTTGAGAAGTTAAATAGTCTAGATGAAGAGAAGATATAATGGGCAAGGAAGAGAGATGATCAGAATTAATATACAAAAAAGGGAAGTTTTTAGCATTGTTTAGAAGAGAAAAGTAGCTAGGCTGATGCAAGAATGTTGAATCTAAGGCACTGAAATGGTGAATAGTATGATGGTGAAGATGAAGACAATGATTTAAGTGTACCCATTGTAGAAAGTGAAGCATAAGTTTGGTGTAGATGTGAATAGTCCAAAGAGTTGTAAGCATGTAGTCTAGCCAATAACTTATCTCATGTGTCTTTATGATTTCAATAGTCAGTCTTGATGATTGTACTAATGTAATTTGTATTATGCTAATGCAATAGGTTTGCAAGGGCAATATTGTGTTCAATTTACTATGTTCATTCCTATGCTTTGGATTCTATGGAGTCAGTATTCTATGTTCCATTTTACTATATTTTAGCACAAGTAATCATAGTAGTAGTTGAACTAAGAACCTGTTAATCGTGATTAACCATAGTGAAAAATTTATTGTAAAGTAAGATTGAGCTGATAATTATAGAATTAGGAATAGAAAAAAAAAAGTAGTATGGTATCAATATTGCACCCAATTCTTGAACCTTAAGAGTTGGTAAGGAAATTTATTTGGAAAATTAGCCTAAGCAAAGAGTAGATACAAAGCATAAATAATTTCAAGTTTATAATTCAATCTTGAATCTAAGAAGTCTTTCATCTCTCTTACTAAACTAGAGAAAATGATAGGAGTTATTTAATGGGACTAGTAGAATTTTGAGAATCCGAAAATGGATAAAACGAATATTTTTATAAATTGTAAGTTACAAGAAAAAGTGTACATGGAGGAATTAGAGTGGAAAATATATAAACATTTTGATCTAATACTTTTCAATTATAAAAAAACACTCTATTATTTGAAGCATGCAAATATGGATTGAAAAATGTTGCTTTCAAAATGATGTTGTCATGTTATTTTTCCAAAATGTTTGCTTTCAAAGTCTAAAATATAGATCAATGTTGTGGTTGAGTTTTTTTTGTTTATGCAGATTACTCTATTGCTAAAAGAGATGATAACTAAGGTAACGATGTAATCAATTTTTTTTTACTTCAAATTTGATATGTTATGTTTAGGAGGCATTTTATAGTTTCTTATTTAAGTGGTATGAACCAAAAATAAAATTATTTTATTTGAATGTAAGTATTTCATAAATGCATTGAAAAGATCTAGTACGAAACTTATTACAATATCTATAGAGAAATATAGAAAGGTGATTCTTGATGTTGATGATAGAGAATACCAAACCAATAAAAAACCTCATTTCTACTTTTATGTTTGCTAAGTTGGTTTATCCAAGTACCATAGAAAATACATCTTCATGCTACAAGAATATTGTATTTGTGGATGGAATTATGTGATGTTTTATGCATTTAAAAATGAAGTATAATATTTACAAAACTTTATGTTTTTACTAGTGTAACACGTTGACGTAGCAAAGAAGAAAACATAGTGGCCTTATCAAACATACACACATATAATAGAGACAGTAATAAGATTGAATGTGTGATTTATTGTTCACAAAAGCTTCCATGTGATTTGATTCATGCGAAGGAGAAGATTATTAACACTTTTAATAATACCATGATCGACATTAGATTTTAAATTTCTGAAAAAGATTATGTATGCCAATAAACATGAGTAGGCTGTTGATATTGTCAAATGTTTTTAGGTGGCGAGAATATGCAACTATTTAGAGCTATGATTTGAATACATAATTTGGATTTCAGCTCAGGGGATACAAATTAAATAAAAATTAAATATTCATGAGATATGATTTGAATGTGTGATACAACTTTGATACAAATTAAAGTAGAAATAGACATGGTAATGTAAAAATGATACTCCTATTTTATAGTAATATATTTTTTAAAGTTTCTAGTTAAATTAAAGGTAGTATTTTTTTCCTATTGAAATATGAAAATCCTCTTCACTTTACTTTACCATGAATCTAAATTTTCTAATTACTCGTCTTATGACCATCATATGAACATGTATGAGCATACAACATAGAAGAATCATAATGTGGACTACATACATATCATTATACAATTTTAAAATCAGGCCTGCGTTATTGTATGCAACATGAAAGAATTTAGCTTGGGAAAGATAAATCGATTGATTCCATAATAAAAATGCATCTATTAAATTAAATGTAAGAGAAAAAAAATTCTTTCAAAGAAAAAATGAAATTGTATTTCATTGTATGTACTGATTGCAATTGTTTTATATTTAGGTTCCATAGAATTCACTATTCTTGAATCTCTCCCTCGCTCCCTATATATGTGTGTGTATATGTATGTCTCTCTCTCTCTCTCTCTCTATATATATATATATATATATATATATGTGTGTGTGTGTGTATGTATATATATATATATATATATATATATATATATATATATATATATATATATATATATATATATATATATATATATATATATATATATATATATATATATATATATATATATATATATATATATATATATATATATATATATATATATATGTGTGTGTGTGTGTGTATATATATATACATATATATATATATATATATATGTATATATATATATATATATATATATATATATATATATATATATATATATATATATATATATACATATATATATATGTATGTGTGTGTGTATGTATGTATGTATATATATATATATATATATATATATATATATATATATATATATATATATATATATATATATATATATATATATATATATATATATATATATATATATATATGCGTGTGTGTGTGTATGTATGTATGTTATATATATATATATATATATATATATATATATATATATATATATATATATATATGTGTGTGTGTGTGTGTGTGTGTGTGTGTATATATATATATATATATATATATATATATATATATATATATATATATATACATACATACATACATACATACATACATACATACATACATACATACATACATACATACATACATACATATATTGATATTATAACAATGAACCAACAACTTCTTTCAATATTAAAGGTTTCAAATATTTTTTCATTAGCTGTAAACTTCATTTATGCACTTCAAATACTTATTACTTTGTATCATTGACGTGTGCTGTGAATTAAGAATATTTGAAATATACATGATCTCGATTGATAGTTATCATGTGTGAAATAATGAATCATGGATGATGATGAATCCAATATACATTAAAAATTAGTTGAATAGAATATCATGATATACAATCGCTAAGCATGGAGATAAAAATACATCTAACATCGTTTTTAATGCGGTTTAACATATATATGGGAAAAGTAAAGTAATATTTCCTCACCTTTGCATGTATTTTCAGGGGTTCATGCACCAGCAACTCAGTGCTTGCTGAATTACAAAGAAGAAAATTGAAGGTAAACGTCGTCTCTACATGATCTTTGTTATTTTTTTATAGTGATGGATTGTCTTTATGTTTGTTTAAGTTGTTTAATTGCAAGATCATAAAATCTTCTTAGCTTTTCAAGCATTGAAGAATCTGTCTTACAGTATATCTTCACTTCTATATCCATCTTCAAAATTTTTTTATAAGTTATGTTATTATGTTTTACATAATAAAAATCCTTTTGTCGATATTATTCTCGTTATTCCCTTATTATTTCATAAAGGTATAGAGAAGCTTCAATATGATGAACAAAAAGATCTTCCCTAGTTTTCAAACTGATGTCTAAATTATGGGATATATTTTGAATGATTTATTAAAAATTTAAAAAAATTCACTGGAATTTTCTAATGCGAGAACATTTATATTGATATTTTGAATGAGACAACGTTATGAGGATAATTATCTTTAATACTTTGGAGCGCCCATGTATGTGCAAATTTCAATGAATTTCGATTTTAATATTTAATGTTTTGTTCTAGTTATTGTTTGGTACATTGTTCAAAATAATAAAGATGGATTATAAGTATGCGTCTCTATTTTTCTATGCTTATCTATCATTGAGCGTTCAATCAAAGGATATCTTTTGAGATATGAATGAATGTTAGTATGCAATCCATCTATGACCCTCATGATTGTATGTTGTATTGCACATTTTGAAGGCCCCCGTTATGAAGAGAGACCAATAGTGCACCACCCCATGGTGATGCACTATTTCTATATATACATGTTGAGTGAAGGTTATATCAAATTATCTTAGGAAAAGTTATCTCATTACCAATTGGGATTTTAGATGGAATGGTATGTAATGCAAGAAAAAGATAGTGATCCTTCAATTCGCAGGCCCATCCATTTCTTTTCCTAATTTGGTTTACCATGAAGTCAAATAATTGGTTTGAGACACTAACTATTAATAGAATTTGTGCATGAATTGAGTATAAGTGATAGTCCACTGTGAAATTGACTATGGAAGCCGCACCTTTCCATTGTTCTATTTATAGATTATTTTTACACTAGTTTAACACATAGTTGAGCCATCATACATTGACCTTGTATTCCCCCATCAAAAGTTGTCTTGATTACCATTAAAGTTCTCTTTATTACTGCTGAAGTTCTAATCTTAGAGCACACAAGTGGACAATGCCATCCTTGCCGCAGTTTGCTTTACTATGAAAATTTTTAGCTTCTCTAATACATGTTGTATTCTTTTGTATTGGAGTTATTTGTGAGCGTAATTGCTTCCTTGCACTTATATCACCTTAAAATAAGTCTAATGAAATATTTCACAATGTTGAAAATGGGGTGCAACACCTCAATTCCAATATATTGAGCCAATACTACACACAAATCAAGATGTAATAGACTTGTGGCTTAAAAATTTGTTAGACTTAGACGTCTGCAAAAGCACGTGAACAACACAAGGAAGAAGAAGAAGCTTGGAGCACAACACACAATAGTGAATGTATTACCACTAGAATGTAAAAAGATAAGTAACCTATTAGGGCAATAGGCATATATACAATCCAGGGGAAAAACCTCCTAAAGAGGGGAAAAAGTGCCCCGATGGTCCTAGTGTGTTCACACACATCACTACCAAAATATATCAACAAATCCCCCTGGGAGTGATGCCGTGAACAAGGAGCTGGCACTCATGTATAAGGAAGTGCCAAGCTATGTGGAATCAATCCAGAAAAGGAAGTAAGACCAAAGCTTTGTGGAAAGCTTCAAACTTCTCCCTAGGCAGAGCCTTTGTGAAAAGGTTTGCAATGTTCTCCTGCATGAGCATATATACCAAGCTCATCTCTCCAGTAGAGAACCTCTTAATCATAATGCACGTCAATGTGCTTAGTGTGAGCATGGAACATAGGGTTCCTCACAACTGCCAATGTGCTTTGACTGTCAGTGAAGATGGTGGTGAGAGAAGACTGACCAACACCCAAATCATCCATAAGGCATCTGATCCACACACACTCAACAATCACTATGAAAGCTGCCCTATACTCAGCCTCACAACTGGAAGTGGCTACAATAGGCTACTTCTTGCTCAACAAAGATATACATGAGCTACCAAGCATGAAGAAGAAGCCACTAGTGGACACACGAGTGTCATAGAAACCAACCCAATCACTGTCAGAAAAAACATGCAAATCTGGCAGTAGTGATCCCCCCTTGGGATAATCAATCCAAGTAGTCGGGTACCACTCAAGTAGCAAAAGATGCGCTTAACCGCCTGTCAATGCTTGACACTTGGGCAATGCATAAACTTGCTCATCTGTGAGGCAAAAAATTGAATATCTGTCCGAGTAATGCATAAGTAAATCAAGCATCCAATAGCCTACTGATAGAGAGTAGCATCAAATGCATCTGCAGCATCATGAAGACTCAATCGTAAACCTTTCTCCATAGGAGTGGAAATAGGCTTACAGTCTTCAAGGCTAAAATGTTGCAATAATGTGTCAATATATTTTGTTTGACACAAAGCCATTCCACCATCAACTTGCATAAGCTGAATGCCTAAATAATGATGCAAATGCCCCAAATCAAACATCTCAAATGAGGCATGCAAATCAGACTTACAATTATCAATGTGCTTCTCAATAGGACCAGTGAGCAACTTGCCATCAACATAGATAACAATGATCAGAAGCACATCATTAGCATGCTTAAGATATAAGGTGCTTTTAGTTGGACTTTTCTCAAAACCATGTGCAATCAGATAGGCATGTATCTTTTCATGCCAAGCACGTAGTGCTTGCTTTAAGCCATATAATGCCTTCTTTAACCTGCACAACTGGTTTTCATGCCCTTTCAGCACAAAGCCATGGGGCTGAAAAACATACACTTCTTCATGCAATTCACCATTCATAAATGCAGTTTTAATGTCCAACTTATGTACATTCCAACCATGATGGGCTGCAAGTGCACAGATGCTATGAATAGTAGTCATATGGCATGTAGGTGCAAATGTCTCATCAAAATCAATGCCTCTTTCCTATGCATAAGCCTTTGCAACAAGCCTAGCCTCATACCTATCAACTGTTCCATCATGCTTATGCTTTAGCTTGTAAACCCACTTAGTGCCAATGGCCTTCTTGCCAGGAGGCAAGTCACATAAAGACTAGGTAGCATTCTTCATTATAACATCATATTCAGATTGCATAGTAGCCATCCAATTTTTTGAACTTTGTGCTTCATCAAATGAAACATGCTCATTCTCATCACAGAGAATAGACGCAGCCATAACATAGCAATCTGATACAAAAGAGGCACTCTGAGAGCCTACACGAGTACGATATGACAGAGGTGCATCTAATTTACAATCACGCAAAGTTTGCACTAGCCATAGGTTTTTCTTCCTCAATATCAGCTCTCTCATCAAGAAGTGCATCATGTAAATCTGCATAAAGAATGGAGTGATCTACATCATCACATGAAATCTGTAAAGGTTGAGAAGTTGCCTCATTAGGATCAACACTAGACTGTCCACCTATAAAAAGAGGCAAAAAAGTATCATACATGTCTTTGGAGCTAACAGATGTCTCCTTAGTACATGAAAGTAACGGCGGAATAACATCTTCCACAAAAACAACATCACGGCTAACCAAAATGCATTTAGTCTATGGATGATACAAATGATAGCCTTTGCTTTCAGAACCATACCCAACAAAAATACATTTCACTGCTTTATCATCCAATTTTCTATGATGTTGTTCATGCACTGAGTAGAGAATGGTGTGCGACCATGCCAAGCCTCATATGAAGTGATAGACTGCAATGCTTTAGTGGGACACGTGTTAAGTACATATGCTACACACATAACAACCTCAACCCAAAAAGTATGTGGTAAGGCTTGCCTCTTGATCATACACCTCGCCATCTCCATGAGTGACCCGTTCTTCCGTTTAGAAACTCCATTTTTTTTAGGTGTATATGGCACTATATAGTGATGTTTTATCCCACGTTCAGCTAGAAATGCATTAAAGTCAGAAGACATATATTCCCCCCCTCGATCAGAATGGAGGGTGCCCATTTTACATGCTAACAAATTCTGAACCAAAACCAAAAACTGTTTGAAGCACATAAACACTTTGGACTTTTCTTTCAATGGATATACCCATGCATGCTTGGAAAGGTCATCCATGAAAGTCACAAAGTAAAGATAATTTTCAAAAGAGGGTGTCTTCATAGGACCACAGACATCATTGTGAATAAGCTACAATTTTTGTGTAGCTCAAACAGGACCATCTTTTGGGAATGAGGAATGTTTCATTTTGTCCAAAACATAGGCTTCACATATATGTTTACCAGGTGCCTCAACTTTGGGCAAAGAGGACACCATTTCAGATTTCTGCACGTGTAGCAAACTAGAAAAATTTAGATGAACAAAGCGTGCATGCCAAAGCTTTGCATCTGACATAGCCTGAGAATCATGTACTACACATGCTGAATCATTCATATATTTTTCATAATCTATGAGCTTATATAGCCCAGGAGATAAAATGCCAAAAGCAGTAATCACATCGCCATTTGACAGATCATGAACTGTACATCTGTCATCAACAAATTTCACAACCAAGTCAATCTTCACTAAAGCCAAAACTGATTACAGATTCTTCTTGATGCGTGGCACAAATAAAGCATCTGACAAAGTGAAAGAACTACCATTAATAGTAGCCAATATGATCTTACCAACTCTCATAATAGGATAAGAGGAGTTGTTGGTGCATGTAATAGTATTCCTTGCAGGGGCAGGCTCGAGTGAAGAGAAGAAACTACACTATGAGGTAATATGTTTGGTCCCCCACTATCAAAGCACCAAACATTGGAGTCTACTGCAAACATGGAATGCTCATGAGAAGATGGGTCAAAATTGCAAACAGTAGTAAACTCCCATTGTTCATCCTGCACAAGATTAGCAGGCTTTGTTTTCGGTGTAGAGGCCCCTGCAACAACCATTCGGGACTCTTTCTTCTTTGCCTCTTTAACAGCCAATTTTGGATAGCTCTTAATGACATGATCATTTGCTTTATTGTATTTGCAAAAAAAAATCTACTTTTTTTATTTCTTCTCATATTTGTCTTCCTTTTTTGATTGCGCAAAATTAGCAAATTTCTACTTACTAGTAGAAGAGCTCCATTTTCCTTTGCCCTTCTGACTAGCCAATAAAAATTGATCTACAACACGCATAATGGACCTGTTCTGCCTAGATTGTTCTTCTTGCAATAGAAAAGAAACTAACTCTACAAATGTTAAGTCATTTTGATTGCCGTTCATCATTAAATGAAGAGTAGAAGCGAAACTCTGGTATGAATCGAGAAGACCATTCATAATAGTCTGCATAAGTGAACTCTCAGGAAGGACGTCATGAGAAGAAATTAATTGTTCCTTCAAATCCTTGATCTTTGTTAGAAAACTATCCATAGAATCACCTTCATTCATGTGCTCACTCTCCAACTCTTTTCGAAGGTAAGCAGCACGAGCCTCATTCCTAGCCTAATACAATGTGGTAAGTGTATCCCAAGCATCCTTAGCTGTTCCGCAAGAGCGAATGTGAGGAATAATGGCATGTTTGATAGACAAGGCTATCAATGGATGTGCTTGAGCATCTGTGCCATCCCAATGAGTTTGCTCTACAATATGTGCAAGAGGGACAACAACACGAACAATAGAATATCACCGTCTTTGACATTATCATTCATCAGCTTCAGTACCTGTATTTGTAGTACCTATATTCATAGGTGTAATAGGATGTATTTCAACACCCTACATAATATTCCACAGTCCTTTTGTGACCAATACATGATGCATCATATAAGCCCACAATGGGTAATTCATACCATCCAACTTATCCTCAATGGCCAACATATGAAATACATCACTGCTTTCAGCCATGGCCACTAACTAAAATACCTTGATGCAAAAAAATGATTGTATCTAAAAAAGTTGAACAAAACTAGCCTGATGAGTCTTGCTAAACCTGTAGCAGACTTCAAGAAGCTTATATTGACGAATCGAAACATGTATATTTCTTTGGCACAAAAAGACAAAATAGCCTACACAAGCACAATGATAGTGCATTGAGAGGCCGAAACAAGCTCAGATCCTGATTTCATCACACAAAATGAAGCACTTTTGATCTCCTAATCACCATGAGTATGCACACCAAATTTCGTGTGATTTTGAGACTGTGAATGGAGGAGTGTCAACGATGTCCTAGATGAAGCGGTGACTTGTTTTGATACCAATTGTTGGAGTTAGATGTTTGTAGAAGCACGTGAACAACACAAGGAAGAAGAAGATCTTGGAGCACAACACACAATACTGAATGTATTACCACTAGAATGTACAACGATAAGTAACCCATTAGGGCAATAGGTGTATATACGTGGGGGGAAAAAAACCTCCTAAAGAGGGAAAAAAGTGCCTTGGCAGTCCTAGTATGTTCACACAAATCACTACCGAAATACATCAACAAAATTAACATTTAAATTTTGAACCCAATATTTGATCTAGTCAAGCACATAGAGATATCAATATTGTTAGATTACGAAGCTCAAGCATATGAAAAATTTCCAAACGTTATTTTCCAATATTCTTAAGATGGGATAGGAAAATTTTTTCAATTCTTAACTCGTAATTGGGTTGAGGTTGGTGGGGAAGGATTAAGAAAATTTAAGTTGTGAATTAGATGACCTTTTACATCTAACAATATCTATATCTATATCTATATCTATATCTGGTTGGAAAAGGAGGCTGAAGGTGTACATGTTGAGGTGTTTGTGAAATCATTGTGTCCAAAGTAAATCTAGTTCTATATAATTTTTAAATCTTGTTTTTTTCCCTCAATAACTTGTAGGGATACATTCATCCATGTCTCTCTATTTATGTGAGTTTTGAGAACTTCCACTTGTTTCTCTTGGATGGGATAATGAACAATGGGGGAAGAAAGAGGACGTACCTTAGACTCCTCAACAACCATATTAGGGTTGAGCATTACTAGTGTCCCCATGTTTGTTGTTTGAACACTTTTTTCATTTTGTAGTTATGCTATTTGTTTCTAAAGCTGAGCTATTAAGTGATCTCTATATTGTACCTGGCTCTTTACTTCTTTCAATTCAGATTCGACCTTCATCTTTCTTCCACAAAGTTTCTTCACTTGATCTACATCTTGGCTACAGTGTTTGGCATACCCCTTGATTGAGTTAGTCCGGTTTTTCTTCAATTCCATTGTGTCCCATACATATTTGTTCTCCAATTGTGTTCGGTGCACTTTCTCAAATTTTAATTGTGTTGCATAGTCTTTCACTTGTTTCTTTAAGCTTTGTATTTCCTCATCATATTTGTTCTCCAATTGTGTTCGGTGCACTTTCTCAAATTTTAATTGTGTTGCATAGTCTTTCACTTGTTTCTTTAAACTTTGTATTTCCTCATCAGTCTGTGCGTGACTTTCTGCTAGTTCATTTAGGAGCAATGATGTCATGAATTCTTTATTATAGATTCTTGGAGAATTCGCTTCATCCATGTAGGCTTTTATATGAGATTCAATCATCCATGTAGGCGTTTATTATAGATTCTTGGAGAATTTTCTTCATCCATGTAGGCTTTTATATGAGAATTTGCTTCATCCATGTAGGCTTTTATTCTCTATTAGTGATACACACCTTTAGTGATACACACCTTTTTTGCTTCTATGAGTGAATATTTACTTTGTAGCTCTACATTGTCCTTCTTTGTCTTCTTAAATTCTTGAGTCATCTTTTTGTATAATTACATGGGTCTAAGGGGTAGAACCCTTGGGTTTCTAGGTGTGAAACCCTTGGGATTTATGGTTTATTTACCCCTTTTAGATGGGTCTTGAACCTTAGGGCATACCTTAGGCTTGATTGGAAGCTTCTCCTAGCCACTTTGTTTGTACGTGAGAGCTTGGAGAGTCTTCTTTTAGAAGCCATGTGATTTCATGTGATTTCCTAAGCTTGGAAACCATGTGAATACATAATTAGGGACCCATGTGATGGAAGGTACACATGTCCTCTTGAGAGGGACTTACCCCCTTGGGCTTGGAGCTATATATTGGAGGGGTTGGTTGGGTGGAAAGACATCTCTCTTCCTAGTGTGTGGCCTTGCTAGTTAATTCTCTTAGATTTCTCAATTGATTAGTTGCTCAGTTGTGGAGGCTATGGAGTTCTTCCACAACAGTGGTATCAGAGCCTTTAGGTTGAGATCTATGGAGACTTTTATCTTCATCGCTTTGCTTGTAAGATCTTGTTGAGCTACGTCGAAATTGCATTACTGTAGCAATTCTTCATCTCTGCCAAAGTACTCCTCGTCGTATGCAATCATTGCTACTTGGTTTGATTAGCCAAAATGATTGTGCGCACGCTTTGTAGAATACGTGATTCGATCCTTGGTCACCAGGAAGGAATACTATTGCCTTATCCAACGCGCCATGCGCTTTCCTTGGCCAGTGGCTATGGTGAGGAAGATGATGCTACAGTAGAGGCTGATAACAATGGTGTCCTCTCGATCAGTTCTGCGGACACATACTCCGTTGCCTTCGGTTCTAATCCCTCTTGTGCTTGTTGGAGTTAGACGTCTGCGAAAGCACGCGAACAGCACAAGGAAGAAGAAGAAGCTTGGAGCACAACACACAAGACTGAATGTATTACTAGAGAATGTACAAAGATAAGTAGCCCATTAGGGCAATAGGCGTATATACAAGCCGGGGGAAAAAAACCTCCTAAAGAGGGAAAAAAGTGCCCCGGCGGTCCTAGAGTGTTCACACACATCACTACCTAAATATATCAACAAATCCCCACTGGGAGTGATGCGGTGAACAAGGAGCTGGCACTCATGTATAAGGAAGTGCCGAGCTATGTGGAAATCACTCCACAAAAGGAAGTAAGCCCAAAGCTTTGCGGGAAGCTTCAAACTTCTCCCTAGGCAGAGCCTTCGTGAAAAGGTCTGCAATGTTCTCCTGCGTGGGCACATATGCCAAGCTGATCTCCCCAGCAGAGAACCTCTCCCTGACATAGTGATAATGCACCTCAACAGAATGGAGTTGCTGAACGAAAGAACAGGTCACTCATGGAGATGGCGAGGTGCATGGTCAAAAGTCAGGCTTTACCACATAGTTTCTGGCTTGAAGCTGTCATGTGTGCAGCATATGTACTGAACAGGTGTCCCACCAAAGCGTTGCAGTCTATCACTCCATATGAGGCTTGGCATGACCGCAAGCCATCTGTTGCTCATCTGCGTGTTTTTGGTTGTTTGGCATATGCATTAGTGCCTGAACAACATCGCAGAAGATTCCCAAGTAACAAGAGCCTCGTTCGACCCTTTTTGGCTCGAAGCATCCTTTGCTGTTCTGCAAGAGCGAATGTGAGGAATAATGGCACGTTTGACAGACAAAGCTATCAATGCATGTGCCTGGGCATCTCTGCCATCCCATCGAATCTGCTCTGCAGTAGGTGCAACAAAAACAGCAGCACGAACAGGAATCTGCGGAATATCATCTTCGACACCATCTTCATCAGCTCCAACACCTGTATTTGCAGTACCTGTCGTTACAGGTGTAACAGGACGTCTTTCAACACCCTGCACAATGTTCCACAATCCTTTTGCAACCAGTACATGTCGCATCATATAAGCCCATAATGGGTAGTTGGTACCATCCAACTTATCCTCAACAGCCAACATACGGAATACATCACTGCTTTCAGCCATGGCCGGTGACTAAAATACCTTGATGCAGAAAATTGACTGTATCTCAAAAAGTTGAACAGAACTGCCCACACGAGTTCTGCTAGACCTGTAGCAGACTTCGAGACGCTTAAACTGGCGAATAGAAACTGGTATATACCTTTGGCACAAAAGGACGAAATAGCCTGCACAAGCACTGCGATAGTGCATTCGGAGGCCGAAACGAGCTCAGATCACGATTTCGGCACCACAGAGCAAAGCAGTTTTGATCTCGGAAACACCCTGAGTATGCTCACCAAATTTTGTGTGAATCTGAGACTGCAAACGGAGGAGTGTCGACGGCGCCCTAGAAGAAGCAACGACCTGCTCTGATACCAATTGTTGGAGTTAGACGTCTGCGGAAGCACGCGAACAGCACAAGGAAGAAGAAGAAGCTTGGAGCACAACACACAAGACTGAATGTATTACTAGAGAATGTACAAAGATAAGTAGCCCATTAGGGCAATAGGCGTATATACAAGCCGGGGGAAAAAAACCTCCTAAAGAGGGAAAAAAGTGCCCCGGCGGTCCTAGAGTGTTCACACACATCACTACCTAAATATATCAACAGTGCTGCCACAATAGCTTTCTCCGTCGAAGCTGTCGACTGAACCTTGTAGTTTTTGTTCTTCTACATGCCTGCACCTACTATCTCTGGCGATGGGATAATATCTAGCTTTGTCAGATTCTCTCCTTCTGCAACCAACTAAAGCTACAAGCATCAGAACCCTCCATAGCTGAGACCTCATAATATATCCTATAACTGGGTTTTGTGTGCACATCGACAACTCCTCACATCTTCTACAGTTAGTACGTGATAGAAGACTGATGCAGTTCTAGGATCGTTCTGCTATCTTCCCTCATCATCCAGATGGGTAGAAACACTCCGTCTATTTTCCACCGTGATGCAGTTTTGTTCAAGATCTTCGTCTTGACAATGGACACCGCAACCGTCATGAATCTCGGATGGTTTGCCTCTCTCATTACGGGAGCCTCCAATATCGATTGCGAGCAAGGCCTCGTTTGTTTCCTAGCATGTATTTTCTTCATCTGCAGCAAGAAAGGATTGAGAATGAAGAGGTGTTGTTTCCCAGCAATGTTCCTCTTCTTCTACCACCTTTTGTTACTGCAAGGCGTAGCAGCGAACTAAGCAGGAGAGACGAGATGAAGAGCACACCTCTAGCTCCTATTCGACAATTTTTGATGGATTCATGGAGTTTCCCATTATTTCTCTGCATTAGAAATCCGAGAAGATAAGTTTATATACATTTTTAATCTCATTCTACATATTGCATATGGGTTTATTTGCTATAATGTTGCTCATACGAGCTATTTTTTACTACATGTGAATAAACCCATTAATGTGTAGTTTCATTGTAAGAGGTTTTGAAAGGCGTGAGAGAAAATATGGAACGAAGTTCCATGGGACAAAATTCAAAGGCAGGATAGACTCTTCACCAAGATCATGGAAAGAACAGGGTTAAAGAGTTAGTTATTTTCTTCTCTCACAAATTCCGTGAAATTTTATACATGAATGAGTCGATATTTTATGCATAAATCTCTTTTGCGTGAAGATTGGCTTTATATGCTAGTACATATAGTTATGAGGGCATGGTTCTTTTTGAAAGGTTCCTTTGCCAAGGATAATGGAGGCATGCGCATGACATCCATTAACTATGCACATAGATTTCACCCCTTAAAATGCATGCATAAATGCATGATTGCAAAGGTAAATCCACACATATGGGCACACAAGTAAGTATCAAAATGCCCAAGAAGGAATCCAATGATGGACAAGATGGGATGGCCGAAGCCTACTTCATCACCATGGGAACACTCAAATAAAACCAAGGGATGGACGAAGCTTAATTTCCAGGTAAATATTTGCACCATTTTCTTTTGTTTGCAAATTAAAGAACATACAGTGCATGCCATAATAGACATGACTCAGAAGTGGATGCATAGATTTAGGTGGCCCAGTTTTTGTGGTCACATCGACAATCAATCATGGAAATAAGTTGTACTATGCATCAAGTTCATTGCTTTGAAAAGAAGTATTGGAGGTGCATTAAAACGGTCGTGGTTAGGAAGAATGCATCTAATGCATTGTTGAAACTCGCATATACAAAGTTGCATGGAAATTTTGTACCATCCAATTGATGAAAAAAGTTTCAATTCGGAACTTTTGCATGCTTTAAGGAGGGGTTCAACTTTTGAACCTTATGCATGCTACACCTTTTTCAATAAAGGTGCAAACGTCTTGCAAGCACTATGCACATGGAACATGTTACATGAGTTTTTGAGTTAAGAGGGAGATTAAGTTCTTGAAGTTAAGTTTAAATAGGATTCGATTTTATTGGTTTCTATTAAGAATGGTGATGAGGCCCATTGGCCACTATAAACCATTTAAATTCTTTATGTTTGGCTTAGTAATTAAATGCCAAATAATAATCCTAACTTCTTGAAAATACCTTAAGATTAAAATCCCTCTTATGGAATTTTAAATTCCATAAAAGCCCATGGCATGCCTGATCAACAAACCCATAGAATTAAGGTAGTAATAAAAAAAATTTCTCTCTCATAAAACCACGATACAATAGTGGTAACGTAGAGCATTATCTTCTCAAAGCTCTAAGTAAGAGAAAATATGGTATAACAACATCTTAGTTTTGGAAGATGGAAGCATTAGTTCAAGAAAGTTCTTTGTTTGAAACAAGTAAAGAAATATTCGGAGTTTTACACTATTGTTCCAAGCAAATGCAAGACATGAAGAGAAGGTAAGACCCAAGGGTTTTAATAAGCCTGAAATACCATTTTTCAATGTCCTAAGAGTAAAGGGCTAGTTAAATGGTAAATAGTATTACCATCTACTTCATCATAGAGATTTGATTGGTTAGTCAATTATTCTTTCTCAGATTACTCATTATGTCATAAGAGATAATATCTAGTTGAGTATAAACTAGCTCTATTATCAGGTGACATAAAATGATCTTTTAGAGTACATCTAAACAAAGGAATCATTGAAAAACCAATCTTTGACATGAAGTCTTGTCAAGTTGCAATTAGAACTGAGACTTGGTAAGTTGAAATTCCATTGTAGCATCGGCAATACATATGCTCTATAGTGGAAATAATACTTAGAAGTCCAAGAAGTAATAAATCTTACTTGATTAGAAGAAGGTTTAATCCCAAAACTCAAGCTAAAGTTACCTTTACCAACGTGGAAGTGTAAGCCGGATGGTATGTAAATTCAGTGGTATGGGACATCGAATTTGTGGGTAATCTCAACTTGAACTTTGGGACATTTGTTCTGTAAGCTTGGAGAAGAGAAAGCAAGAAGCTCTGAATAGTTCTTTTTACCAAGGGGAACAATAATAGATTGAAAATAAACTCTTTCAAATACTTTTGAAAGAGTACAATTTTCAAAATTACTCTCAGGTAGTTTTCGAGGACGAAAACTCTTGAGGGGAGAAAGTCCCCAAGAACTTGTATCTTATGCCTTGAAAAGACTGAATAGGGTATTGCAAGGTAAAAGATATGCAAGAAATAGATAAAGTTGAAGTAATTCCTCGTATTCTAGTACTTCATATATCTTTTATTACATCTTCCAAGTAAATGAAGTTCTCAAAAGTTGGGGATTCTTAAAGAACCCCAATACAAGAGAAGACTTGCATACACCATAAGAATTGTATAAATCCTAAGTGGGTTAGGAAAAGATGTTGGATGAACTATAAAGGATAAACCTAAAGATATTTTGATGCTTCATGGGGATAACATAACATACATTATGGATTCTAGTAATATAGACCTAAGGAATATGACTTCTTGTATGAAGCATAATAGCTAGATCCCTAAGTAAAACCCATGGGTAAAGCTTTGAAGCATGAAGGGATCTATTTGAGAAAGACCTAGTCTTATCTCTTATTTTGGCTAAAGAAGAAAAGAAAGCCAAAAGACCCAAGTAGGGCAAAGATAAAGTCAAACTTAAAGTTTGATAAGATAAGTCACACCACATTAATGGTTAACCAAATATTTAAGCAAGATTAGAGGTGGTGTAATCTAAGCACCTTAGTCCTTGCTCTTATAATTTTGGTACCATTTTATGAAGGGAATTTATAAGGACAGAAAAGGTGAGAAAGTATAGAGACAAAGTTATGTGGATTGGATGAGGAACCCACTAGTATGGGACGGTGGGTACTGAATCCCGTTGAGTAATTTTTCTTGATGGCCAAAAGAAAAAGGGACTCATTATCCAATGGAATACGTCAGGAAGACAATGTCTAGGAATTGACATCTTCTTCAATTATCCTCTCAAAGGGGTGAAGAATTATTCTAACAAGATACGAAAGGATCTGATCTATCTCTCATAGAGAGTAAGAAACAAGAAGAGGATCAACTTCTTTGAGTTTGAAGGTAAACTCCAAAGGATGAAGCTCTAAAAGCTTCATCCCAAAGTATGACTTGAAATTCAAGGAACATAGAAATGATCTTAGACCAAGCTTGAAAGAAAGCTTAGAAAGATCATCTTTTGGATACTCGATATTGAAGAATAAGAAAGATCTAGTTACGATGTCAACCATAAGACATCGTTAATAGATCAAGAATATAAGGGAGAGAACTCTGGAAGGATCAAGAAGACCTTTAAAGTTTGAGATCCAACTAAAGATCCGTAAGGATTAAGTAGTGAAGAAATGATTGGAATAATCTATTTTTACTTATGACCTTAAAGATAACACGATCTTTTACACTATGAGTTCTCATCTTGGGATGTAGTTATAAAGATCTTAATCTATTTGGAAGAACAAGTAAAATAGGTTTCAATCAATTTGAGTCTAGAATAGTTAGATTAATCCCTATGGATTCTAGTCCCTTAAAGTGGATTCACAAAACTACGTAAAGTTTTGAAACAACATTGAATCCACTTTTGGTAAGCTATTCAAATTCTCTCTATAGATAAAGAGGATATTATATCCTTGTAAAAATTAGGTAATCCACCTTTACCATTCTATTGGTTAGGTAGGGATTATATAATGAAATTCCCCTCTATTTAGATTTATTGGAGGTGAATTGCAAACAAGAAAATCCACCCATTTCACTAAAAGAGATTGATTTGGGCAGGGATTATGTAAGATTCATCTTCCTTTTAGAACAAGTTGGATTCTAACTTCAGAGATGAATCTGATAAGGAAACCTTAAGTAGCATTCATCTATTTTGCTAGGTCCATGCACAAGTGATGCAAAGCAATGGACCAAGGTAGTAATTTAGCTGAACTCACTTTGTATCCACCTAATTCACATGTTTGAGCTATGGAGACCCAGATGACACATAGCTTAAACAAAGGAAATAGGAAGGGATGTTCTCTTCCACCCTTTTCATTCTTTCCATATTTGCATTCGACTCAGTTCTTTTTCGTATGCAAATGAGATGGAACTTTGAATGATTAAGGCAGGGAATTAGACCACACATGGATTCTCCTCTTTTTAGATTCAATTGGGGTTGAATTCCCCTTTCAAATTAAGAGGCGAACTTAGAGAGATGAAAGCCATGATGCTTGAGATTGATCATGGAGCACGGGGGAATACCCCAAGGTATATATCTCTAGTCATTTCGGAGGACGGAAATATTTTTAAGGCCAGGAGAATGTTGTATAATTACATGGGTCTAAGGGGTAGAACCCTTGGGTTTCTAGGTGTGAAACCCTTGGGATTTATGGTTTATTTACCCCTTTTAGATGGGTCTTGAACCTTAGGGCTGATTCTCTAAGGTTGAGTACCTTAGGCTTGATTGGAAGCTTCTCCTAGCCAGTTCGTTTGTACGTGAGAGCTTGGGGAGTCTTCTTTTAGAAGCCATGTGATTTCCTAAGCTTGGAAACCATGTGAATACCTTAGGGACCCATGTGATGGAAGGTACACATGTCCTCTTGAGAGGGACTTACCCCCTTGGACTTGGAGCTATATATTGGAGGGGTTGGTTGGGTGGAAAGACATCTCTCTTCCTAGTGTGTGGCCTTGCTAGTTAATTCTCTTAGATTTCTCAGTTGATTAGTTGTTCAGTTGTGGAGGCTATGGAGTTCTTCCACAACACATCTCTTTTACCTTTGATTGCGTGTTGCATTCTTAGACATCAATGTATCTATTTATACCATTTCTTTTGCTAATTCCCACTTTGCTTTCTCTAATGGGGTCTATGATTTCATGAGTTTCTCATATAACTATTCACTTAATGCTTTGAGTTGGTTCTTTTCAATGTGCACTTGTTCATATTGCTTGTTTGCTTCCATCATTTCTTGTTGTGTATCCATAGCACTTTGGATCATATGCTTTACCACATGTTTCAATTGTGCTACATCCACATTCAACCATGTCTTTGGAATCACTCCACTTTTAACCATATCTTTGGAATCATTGGGGGTTCACCTATTTCTACAGGTTTATCTTGTACTATGTGTAATATATCATTGAATGGTTTACTTATTCAAAGATTCATGCTTGCTTGATTGTCAGTGCAGGAAAACACTAGTTCATTGTTTTCGTCTTGTAGTTAGGAGCCTTCTTTAACACAGATCTCATCTAGTGTCTAAAGAAACATCTTCTTTAATTTGTAGTTTAGTGGTGGGGTTTATTTCAAGCTTAAAATTGAAGCAAGGTCTCGAGGTACAAAGTACCTCTTCATCTTCAGCTTCTTGATCTTTTTGTTGACTTACCGCTTCTTGATCAATGAGCATCTGGTTCAATTCATACCACTTAGCATTATCATTTACATCACTATTCAAATCAACATTCAATATGGACTATTCATCTTCATTTTGAGATCTTGAGTAAGAACTTGAATTTTCCAATCCCAAATCTTTATAACCGGACGTCCTTGAGAGTCTCTTGCCCACCCTTTGCTTGCATTTAGCTTCACCCATTTTTCCATATGGTTACCTTGGAAATTGAAACTGACATGTTCTTCCATAAGCTCATGAGTTTCTTGTAAAGCTTCTTCTAATTCTTCCTTTGTAATTGGCAGTGGTTGAGCCAAAGTAGTTGTGGGCAAAGTATGAGTTCTCTTGGTAGATAGTGTAACTACCGCTTCTTCATAGTCTCTTGGTCTCTTTGACCCTCTCATTTTGGGCATAATACTTGTTCGTGCTTCATCAATTGAGCTCACTATCGTCTTCTTCTTTGGGATTGATGCCAAATGTATTTCACCATTTTGGCTACAATAGGCATCGACCATAATTGATTAGGAATCTTCAATGCATGATAGATCAAAATTGTCAAAGTTGTCATTCCATTCAAAAATTTATTTATGCCTGACTACTTCTTGTCCTTCAACAATCTTTCTTGAACATAAGGGATTAACTTTATATGATTTCTCACTTGCTTGATAGCATGTGAAAGTAGCTCGACAACACTTTTTTGTGGAGCTATGTGTCTATTCATGTTAGGAAAGGAAAAATGATGATATACTAAGCATACTTCCTCTTCAATTTCAATGTGGTTGATATAAAAAAGGTTATCTTTTTTTTGCATAATGGTTTTCATCCTTTACGTCTACTACTCCATATTTAATCTATCCGAAAGCATCTTTTATAAGTTCATGAGTGAATCATATAGTTCTAAGCCTTCCTTTCTAGTCTGTGACTTGAGCTTTTGGTATGGATGGCTTGTCATTTTTTGGATGCAATGTGGTTATAACTTGTGTGCATCTCTCAAAATCTAGTTTGTAAATGGGAACCTTCACGTACGTATCAATTCCTACTTTTGTCCACGTCTCAACAATCCAAAGCATGTTGTGAACAATGTGAAAATCATGAGTCGTTACTAAAAATTGGTGGTCTCTGTCCATTATTTGTACAATAGTCACGAACAAGTAATCATTCTCTAGTTGGTCGTGATCATTATCTAGTTGGTCATATGGGAACCAATGACCTCTTGCCTTGATAGCACATTCTAAAGGGAACTCATTCACTTGAGGCATTTCTTCAGTATCTTTAGAAGCCATCTGCACTCAAACCATCAAGTCTTGGTTAACATGGAGAGTATGGAAGCCTAAAAGAGTTTCATAGTGCTCATGCATGAATCTTACTTCATTCACGTGATTCCCCTCTTGCATTAATTTTGTCATCACCTCATTATCCCTAAAACTGAATACCCTTCTCACCTATAGGCTTTGGCTTAGCAGCAGCTTTGGCATTCGAATTTACAACCTTTATTGCCTTGGCTTGAGTGTCTATCGTGAGAGTCAATGTGCCCTAATTCTCGATTCTCATTCTTAGCACCAAGTGAATTGTTTTTGTTTTTTTATTGTTGCCTTTGTTTCGCGAAGGGGCTCTTTCGTTTTTGGACTTGTGTCCGTTTATTTTGGGAGCTTTAAAACTATTTCGAAGGGGCTTTTCTCGACCTTTTTTTGGACCTTGTTTTCAAAGCTATTTAAAACTATATCGACCTTTTTTTAAATTCCTCATCGAAGGGAATTGTTTTTTATTGCTGTTTTTGTTTCATGAAGGGGCTCTTACGTTTTGAATTTGTGGTCGTTTCACTTTGGGTGATGAAGATTTAAAAAGGGAAAAAGAGAAAAACAAAGACTATTTTAGAAAAAGAAAAGAAAAAAAGAAGAAGATAAGAAAGAAGAGAAAAAGGAAGTTTTTTTGGGTAGGAGTCTTTTGTAGGAGCTTTTTTTTAGAAGTTGTTCCTTTTGGTCAGCCATGTTTCCCTTGCTTAAACCAAATTGCAGAGATGGTTTATACAAATAGTGTAAGGTGATTTTTTCCCCTCACAATTGGTAGTGGGGTTCTCCCAAGGCACTCAATAATAAAGAAAAGGTGAAAGAATTTTTGGTATTGTTTGCCCTCCAAGGAATTTCTTTGTCCATCGATCACCTCATTTTATGGCTAGGTTCTCCCACTCGTTGGTGGTGCGTAATGTGGGTCTACATTTGGAGGATAAAGCCTCTAGTATTTCTCTGGAGATTTTTCATGTTAAGCCCCCAATCGTCTCTTTTTGAAGAGAGAAAATTTTGGTGAAGCAAGAAGAGCTAAAGAAAACCTATCTTAGCAGTTAGTTGTTTGTTCCTAAGCGTCCTCTTGAGTCCTTGTGACAATGGTTCCATTAGGAGTGGTTCCCTCATGATTTGACTGTCAACAAGTGTCAGTTCTTGCCACCTAATCACGTGCTTTTGATTTTTTGAATATTATAACTATTGGTGCATTTTTATCCAAGCCTAGTGCTTGATCACTAATCATTTTGTCATGAATACTCTCATTGAGAGAAGCCTTGTAAAAGTCATTACTTGAAAAGTAATCACATCAAAAGTAAAAACTTCTTGAGAATCTCGCGATCATGTTGGGTGAAAATCACGAAACTAAGTTGGAGAGATTCATTAGCCAAATATGTTGATATGTTTTGGTAGTGATGTGTGTGAACACACTAAGACCGTCGAGGCACTTTTTTCCCGCTTTAGGAGGTTTTTTTCCCCCGGCTTGTATATACGCTTATTGCCCTAATGGGCTACTTAACTTTGTACATTCTCTAGTAATACATTCATTATTGTGTGTTGTGCTCCAAGCTTCTTCTTCTTCCTTGTGCTGTTCGCGTGCTTCCGCACACGTCTATCTCCAACAATTGGTATCAGAGCAGGTCCTCGCTTCATCTAGGGCACCATTGACACTCCTTCGTTTGCAGTCTAAGAACGGCACGAATTTTGGTGAGCATACTCAGCGTGTTTTTGGTCTCAAAACATCTTTGATATGTGGTGCTGAAATCGCGATCTGAGCTCGTTTCGGCCTCTGAATGCACTATCGTAGTGCTTGTGGAGGCTATTTTGTCTTTTTGTGCCAAAGGTATATATCAGTTTCTGTTCGCCAGTATAAGCGTCTCGAAGTCTGCTACAAGTCTAGCGGACTTTCTCTAGGTAGTTCTGTTCAACTTTTTGAGCTACAGTCAATTTTCTACATCAAGGTATTTTAGTCACTGGCCATGGTTGAAAGGAGTGATGTATTCCATATGTTGGCTATTGAGGATAAGTTGGATGGTACCAACTACCCGTTATGGGCTTATATGATGCGACATGTTTTGGTTGCAAAAGGACTGTGGAACATTGTGCAAGGTTTCCAAAAAAGGCCTATCACACCTGCAACAGTTACAACTGCAGGTACTGAAGCTGATGAAGAAGGTGTCGAAGATGATGATATTCTACATATTCCTGTTTGTGCTGCGGTTTCTACTGCAGCTACTACAGAGCAGATTTGTTGGGATGGCAGAGATGCCCAAGCACATGCATTGATAGCTTTGTCTATCAAACGTGCCATTATTCCTCACATTCACTCTTGCAGAACAGCTAAGGATGCTTGGGATACACTTACCACATTGTACCAAGCTAGGAATGAGGCTCGTGTTGCTTACCTCCAAAAACATTTGGAGAGTGAGCAAATGAATAAAGGTGATTCTATGGACAGTTTCCTAAGGAAGATCAAAGACTTGAAGGAACAGTTGATTTCTGTTGATGAGGTAGTATAACAACTCACTTGTGTAGACAATTCTGAATGGTCTTCCTGATTGATATAAGAGTTTTGCTTCTACTCTTCGGTTGATGATGAAAGGCAATCAAAATGCCTTATCATTTGAGGAGTTAGTCTCTATTATGTTGCAGGAAGATCAGTCTAGGCAGAACAAGTCCATTATGCGAGTTGCAGATCGAGCTTTCTTGGCTAGTCAGAAGGGCAAAGGAAAATTGAGCTCTTCAACTAGTAAGCAGAAATCTGCTAATTCTACATATTCAATGAAGGAAGATAAAGATGAGAAGAAATCAGAAAAGCAAAAATTGTTTTGTATGTACTGTAAAGGAAATGATCATATCATAAAGAATTGTCCAAAACTGGCTGCTAAAGAGGCAAAGAAGAAAGAGGCTGGAATGGTTGTTGCAGAGGCCTCTACACCAAAAATAAAGTCTGCTAATATTGTGCAGGAAGAAGAATGGGCGTTTACTACTGTCTGCAGTTTTGACCCATCTTTTCATGAGCAGTGCATGTCTGCAATAGACTCAGATGTTTGGTTTTTTGGCACTGGGGCAACCAAACATATTACCTCATAGCGTAGTTTCTTCTCTTCACTCCAACCAGCCCCTACAGGGAATACTATTACATGCGCCAACAACTCCTCTTATCCTGTTATGGGAGTTGGTAAGATCATTTTGACTACTGCTGATGGTAGTTCTTTATTTGTCAAATGCTTTATTTGTGCCAGGGATCAAGAAGAACCTGTTATCAGTTTCTCCATTAGCCAAGATTGGTTTGGTTGTGAAATTTGTTGATGACAGGTGTACAGTTCATGATCTATCAAATGGCGATGTGATTATTACTTCGAGCATTTTATGTCGTGGGCTGTATAAGCTCATAGACTATGAAAGATGTGTAAATGATTTGGCATGTGCAGTAAATGATTCTCAGGCTATGTGAGATGCAAAGCTTTGGCATGCACGCTTTGGCCATCTGAATTTCGCTAGTTTGCTATGGCTACGGAAATCTGAAATGGTGTCCTCTTTGCCCAAACTTGAGACACCTGGAAAACATGTTTGTGGAGGTTGTATTTTGGGCAAAATGCAATGTTCGTCCTTTCCAAAAGATGGTTCAGTTCGGGCTACTCAAAAATTGCAGCTTGTACATAGTGATGTCTGTAGTCCTATGCAGACACTTGATTTGAGGCATTTGCATCACTATTTGGGCATTCAGTTTATGCAAGTTGATGGTGGAATGGTTTTGTGTCAAACAAAATATATTGACACATTATTGCAGAGTTTTGGCCTTGAAGACTGTAAGCCTATTGCCAGCCCTATGGAGACAGGTTTACAATTGAGTCTTCATGGTGGTGGAGATGCATTTGATGTTGTTCTCTATCAGCAGGCTGTTGGATGCTTCATTTGCTTATGCATTACTCGACTAGATATTCAGTTTGTTGTCTCACAGATGAGAATGTTTATGCATTGCCCAAGAGTCAAGCATTGGCAGGGAGTTAAGCACATCTTTTGCTATTTGAGTCGTACTCGGCTACTTGCATTGTTTTATCCCAAGGGGGATCACTATCGCCAGATTTGCATGCTTTTTCTAACTCTGCTTGGGCTGGTTGCTATGACACACGTGTGTTCACTAGTGGCTTTTGCTACATGCTTAGTAGATCATGTATATCTTGGTTGAGCAAGAAGTAGC
The DNA here is from genome assembly GCA_020310875.1 of Ceratopteris richardii. Classification (NCBI taxonomy): domain Eukaryota; kingdom Viridiplantae; phylum Streptophyta; class Polypodiopsida; order Polypodiales; family Pteridaceae; genus Ceratopteris; species Ceratopteris richardii. The sequence continues at coordinate 177,062,551 of CM035416.1, forward strand.
CTACTATGGCCACTTCTAGTTGTGAGGCTGAGTATAGGGCAGCTTTCACAACGATTGTTGAGTGTGTGTGGCTTAGACACCTTATGGCTGATTTGGGTGTTGGTCAGACTTCTACCACCACCATCTTCACTTACAGTCAGCGTGCATTGGTAGTTGCAAGGAACCCTGTGTTCCATGCTTGCACTAAGCACATTGAGGTGCATTATCACTATGTCAGGGAGAGGTTCTCTGTTGGGGAGATCAGCTTGGCATATATGCCCACGCAGGAGAACATTGTAGACCTTTTCATGAAGACTCTGCCTAGGGAGAAGTTTGCAGCTTTCTGCAAAGCTTTGGGCTTACTTCCTTTTGTGGAGTGATTTCCACATAGCTTGACACTTCCTTATACATGAGTGCCAGCTCCTTGTTCACCGAATCACTCCCAGGGGGGATTTGTTGATATATTTTTGTAGTGATGTGTGTGAACACACTAGGACTGTCGGGGCACTTTTTTCCCTCTTTAGGAGGTTTTTTTCCCCCAGCTTGTATACACACCTATTTCCCTAATGTTATCTTTGTACATTCTCTAGTAATACAGTCAGTATTGTGTGTTGTGCTCCAAGCTTCTTCTTCTTCCTTGTGTTGTTCGCATGCTTCCACAGACATCTATCTCCAACAAAATATTCCCTTAACTTGTGGAATGGAACGTTTTAGCTGGAATCCCTCCAAACTTTGAATTCAAATTTCTCTATATATACACTCAAAAAGAGTCACTGATGAGAGCAGATTTTTGCATCAACCTAGATAAACATCAATGGCTAGCTCTCTCATGCTATTTGATTAAAATGTTCTATCAAGAAAGGTTGCCTCTTGGCTCCTCTTCTCTTTGCTATCATTGCCAATGGTCTTAGCTTCCTAGTTAAACATCACACACACTTAGGTCTTATTCAAGGCCTTCTTCCCCTCAATCAAGACCAGATGATCAAGGGACTCTTTGCCAATGACATGACTGCTTTTGTGCATAATGATTCAACCAACATTAATACCTTTTGGTGTTGCCTAAATACATTTTGTGGGGCATCGAGATCCAAAATAAACCACTCTAAAAATGTTGATATATTTAGGTAGTGATGTGTGTGAACACATGAGGACCACCGGGGCACTTTTTTCCCTCTTTAGGAGGTTTTTTCCCCCGGCTTGTATATACACCTATTGCTATAATGGGCTAATTATCTTTGTACATTCTCTAGTAATAAAGTTAGTATTGTGTGTTGTGATCCAAGCTTCTTCTTCTTCCTTGTGCTGTTTGCGTGCTTCCGTAGACATCTAACTCCAATAATTGGTATCAGAGCAGGTCAGTGCTTCATCTAGGACATCGTCTACACCTCTCTGGTTGCAGTCTCAGATTTGCACAAAATTTGGTGAGCATACTTATGCTGTTTTAGAGATCATATTGCTTCGCTCTATGGTGTCAGAATCGCGATCTGAGCTCATTGCGGCCCCGAACGCATTATCATAGCGCTTGTGCATGCTATTTCGTCTTTTTGTGCCAAAGGTATATACTTGTTTTGGTTTGCTAGTATAAGCATCTCGAAGTCTGCTACAGGTTTAGCAGAACGCATCTTGGCAGTTCCGTTCAACTTTTTGAGATATAATCAATTTTCTACATCAAGGTATTTTAGTCACCGGCCATGGCTGAAAGCAGTGATGTATTTCATATGTTGGTTGTTGAGGATAAGTTGGATGGTACCAACTACCCATTGTGGGCTTATATAATGCAACATGTATTGGTTGCAAAAGGACTATGGATCATTGTGCAGGGTGTTGAAAAACGTCCTATCACACCTTCAACTATTACAACTGCAGGTACTGAAGTTGATGCAGAACGTGTCGAAGACGATGATATTCTACATATTCCATATTCCTGTTCGTGCTGCGGTTTCTGCTGCACCTACTGCAGAGCAAATTCTTTGGGATGGTAGAGACGCCCAAGCACATGCATTGATAGCTTTGTTTGTCAATCATGCCATTATTCCTCACATTGGCTCTTGCAGAACAACTAAGGATGCTTGGGATACACTTACCACATTGTACCAAGCTAGGAATGAGGCTCGTGTTGCTTACCCCCGAAAACAATTGGAGAGTGAGCACATGAATGAAGGTGGTTCTATGGACAATTTCCTCACAAGAAGAAAGAGGCTGGAATGGTTGTTACAGAGGCCTCTACACCAAAAACCGAGTCTGCTAATCTTGTGCAGGAAGAAGAATGGGCATTTACTACTGTTCACAGTTTTGACCCATCTTCTCATAAGCAGTGCATGTCTACAATAGACTCAGATGTTTGGTACTTTGACATTGGGGCGACCAAACATATAACCTCGCAATGCAATTTCTTCTCTTCACTCGAGCCTGCCCCTATAGGGAATACTGTTACATGTGCCAACAACTCCTCTTATCCTGTTATGGGAGTTGGTAAGATCATTTGACTACTGCTTTTGGTAGTTGTGTCGCTTTGTCAGATGCTTTGCTTGTGCCAAGGATCAAGAAAAATCTATTATTAGTTTGTGCATTAGCCAAGATTGGCTTGGTTGTGAAATTTGTTGATGATAGATGCACAGTTCATGATCTGTCAAATGGAGATTTAATTATTATGTCTGGCATTTTATGTCAAGGGCTATATAAGATCATAGACTATGAAAGATGTGTAAATGATTTGGCATGTGCAGTACATGATTCTTAGGCTATGTCAGATGCAAAGCTTTGGCATGCACGCTTTGGTCATCTGAATTTTGCTGGTTTGCTACGCTTGCAGAAATCTGAAATGGTGTCCACTTTGCCCAAACTTGAGGCACCCGAAAAACATGTTTGTGAAGGCTGTATTTTGGGCAAAATGTAGTGTTCCTCCTTTCCAAAAGATGGTTCAGTTTGGGCTACTAAAATATTGCAGCTTGTACATAGTGATGTCTGTGGTCCTATGCAGACACCTTCTTTTGGAAATTATCTTTACTTCGTGACTTTCATCAATGATTTTTCCAGGCATGCATGGGTATATCCATTGAAGGCAAAGTCCGAAGTGTTCATGTGCTTCAAACACTTTTTGGTTTCGGCTGAGAATCTGTCAGCATGTAAAATGGGGACCCTCCATTCTGATCGAGGGGGAGAATATATGTCTTTTGATTTTAATGCATTTCTGGCTGAACGTGGGATAAAACACAATTGTACAGTGCCATGTACACCTCAAGAGAATGGAGTTGCTAAACGAAAGAACATGTCACTCATGGAGATGGTGAGGTGTATGGTCAAGATTTAGGCCTTACCACATAGTTTCTAGCTTGAGGTTGTCATGTGTGCAGCATATGTACTTAACAGGTGTCCCACTAAAGCGCTATAGTCTATCAGTCCATATGAGGCTTGGTATGATCGGAAGCCATCTATTGCTCACCTACGTGTTTTTGGTTGTTTGGCATATGCATTAGTGCTTGAACAACATCGCAGAAAATTGGATGATAAAGCAGTAAAAAATGTATTTTTATTGGGTACAATTCTGAAAGTAAAGCCTATCGTCTATATCATCCATAGACTAAACGCATTCTGGTTAGCCATGATGTTGTTTTTGTGGAAGATGCTATTCAACCATTGCTTTCATGTACTAAGGAGACATCTGTTAGCTCTAAAGACATGTATGATACTTTCCTACCTCTTTTTAGAGGTGGACAGTCTAGTGCTGGTCCTAATGAGGCAACTTCTTAGCCTTTGCAGGTTTCATGTGATGATGCACATCATTCCATTTCTGATGCAAATTTACATGATGCACTTGTTGATGAGAGAGCTGATCTTGTGCAGGCAAAAACTATGCCAAAATGGCTGGTGTAGACTTTGTGTGACAGCAAATTAGATGCACCTCTATCATATCATACTCGTTCAAACTCTCATAGTGCCTCTTTTGCATCAAATTCCTATGCTATGGCTACATCTAGTCTCTGTGATGAGAATGCATCTCTTTTGTTTGATGAAGCACAAAATTCAAAAAATTGGATGGCTGCTATGCAATCAAAATATGATGCTTTATGAAGAACGGTACTTGGTCTTTATGTGACTTGCCTCATGGCAAGAAGGCCCTTGGCACTAAGTGGGTTTACAAGCTGAAGCGTCAGCCCGATGGAACAATTGACAGGTATAAGGTAAGGCTTGTTGAAAGGGTTACGCACAGGAAAGAGGCATTGATTTTGATGAGACCTTTGCACCTACATGCCGTATGAATATTATTCGGAGCATCTATGCACTTGCAGCTCATCATGGTTGGAATGTACATTAGTTGGACATTAAAACTGCATTTCTGAATGGTTTTGAGAATAGTCCAACTGAAAGTATCTTATATGTTAACCGTGCTAATGATGTACTTCTGATCAGTTTATGCAAGTTGATGGTGGAATGGATTTGTTTCAAATGAAATATATTGACACATTATTGCAACATTTTGGCCTTGAAGACTATAAGCCTATTGCCACTCCTATGGAGATAGGTTTACGATTGAGTCTTCATGATGTTGGAGATGCATTTGATGTTGTTCTCTATCAGCAAGTTGTTGGAAGCTTGATTTACTTATGCATTACTCATTAGATATTCAGTTTGTTGTCTCACATATGAGCAGGTTTATGCATTGCCCAGGATTCAAGCATTGGTAAGCGATTAAGCGCATCTTTCGCTACTTGAGTGGTATTCAGCTACTTGGGTTGTTTTATCCCAAGGGGATCACTACCGCAAGATTTGCATGCTTTTTCTGACTCTGATTGGGCTGGTTGCCATGACACTCGTGTGTCCTCTAGTGGCTTTTGCTTCATGCTTGGTAGCTCATGTATATCTTGGTTGAGCAAGAAGCAGCCTATTGTGGCCTCTTCTAGTTGTGAGGCTGAGTATAGGGTAGCTTTCACAACTACTGTTGAGTGTGTGTGGCTCAGACGCCTTATGGCTGATTTGGGTGTTGGTCAGTCTTCTGCCACCACCAGCTTCACTGACAATCAGAGCACATTGGTAGTTGTGAGGAACCCTGTGTTCCATGCTCGCACTAAGCACATTGAGGTGCATTATCATTATGTCAGGGAGAGGTTCTCTACTGGGGAGATCAGCTTGGCATATGTGCCCACACAGGAGAACATTGCAGATCTTTTCACGAAGGCTCTTCCTAGGTAGAAGTTTGAAGATTTTTGCAAAGCTTTGGGCTTACTTCCTTTTGTGGATTGATTGCACATAGCATGGCACTTCCTTATACATGAGTGTCAGCTCCTTGTTCATCGCATCACTCCCACGGACTACCTAAATATGTGTTTGAACACACTAGGACCACCGGTGCACTTTTTCCCCTCTTTAGGAGATTTTTTTCCCTCGGCTTGTATATACGCCTATTGCCCTAATGGGCTACTTATCTTTGTACACTCTCTAGTAATACAGTCAGTATTGTGTCTTGTGCTCCAAGCTTCTTATTCTTCCTTGTGCTGTTCACGTGCTTCCGCAGACATCTAACTCCAACAAAAACCACTTCTAAGGCTATTATTGGGAATCCACCTCAAATTTTGGGTGGCCATGGTTTATGGGTCTCCTTGGGTGGAAGAGTCTAGATCTTCTCACTCTTATGCTCTCCCCCTATCAGGCAACTCATAGAGGATCGAGCTTGGTTTTCTCTCTATGGAAGAGTTGGAATAAGTTGAAACAATATGTCAAGATCAATGAAGATTATAAATGGGCCACTGGTATTAAAATTCAATGGATTAGATTTTAGGACATTGACTCGGCTTAGAGAGTGGGATATGAAGAATGGTGCTTATTGTGAAGTAGATTCATTGCTTGGGAGTGCTTGAAGACTTGCTTCCTTATTGGGTGTGACTCCCCTCACCTTGAGGGCCTACGGTGGCACAATGACAATATTCTTGATAAAATTCCAAGATTAATAAGAATGTAGACTTTCGTGCCATGCTTAATAGGAGGTGGTGCCTGAAGTAGTTAAGTTTGAGGTGGGACCTTAACTTTCAATCCCTTGGGCATCCCCTCATCAAGATAAAAAAAAAGAATTGTGGCAAATCCTCCATGAGGGAATTTAGACCAATGTAAAATATAACCGAATTTTTTTGAGCCCCTCCTTCGTGTAAACAGTGCCTTCATGACAATGAGGACTTGGGACACCTCTTCTTTTCATGCCCCAATTCAATATCAGTCTCATGGGCCCACTTGGGAGAATCATGTTGCTATAGGGACAACTCAACTAGAAGAAAGCATTATTGGATGAATCGGTTGGTTGTTCCTTGGCTTTATGAAATGCTATAAGAGGCGAGACCCTGTGGAAGATCTAGAAAGAGAGGTGTGATGCCAACTTTGGTAGCCCTCCTAAAGAATTGTTGATTGAAAAATGTCTTTTCCCTTTAGGAAAATGAATTTCCAATTATAAGAGTTCCATGCCTTTCAAACATCTGAGAGTGTTTCTCCTCGAGAATGAAGTGGGTCCCACATGAGTGGGACGAAAGGATTATTAACCTTCTTTGTAATGTTTTCTAGCAAGTTTTTAAGAAACCCCTAGTTTGTGGGATTCAGGGGGTCCCATGACCTCACCATGGATCTCTTGAAGATTTGTTTGGAAAGAAGGGATAGGTTTTCTACCTATAGTAGAACTAGGGTTGTGGGGAATAGGTGACATGTATTAAGGAATAGATTTATTCAGATGATGCTCCTCCTTAAGATTTAAGTCATGTACTCTCACATTTGACCTATTAAGGTTCTCCGTTTTGGTTGTGATTAGAGGCTTTTCCTCTAAAAGGCTAAAGACTTCTATATACCCTACTTTGGCAGCTATGTATCTGTTATTCCCTAGGTCTAAAGATGGGGTTACCTCCCTTAAGCATTTGAAATGCTCTCCTCCAATTCCAATCATGTATGCTTTTGTAGGTTTGATCGACATCTTTAGTTTCTTAACTAAGGAAGCACAAACACTACTTAAAGTTGAATTTGTGTCAATCAAAGAATCCGCTAGATGGCAATTCTCATTTCCAATTCCTAGGTTTAACTATGGTTGTCTTGGAATACTACCCAATTTTTTATGTTTGTGGCATGACAGTTTGCTACGGGAATGGGTTCTTTACCTTTTTAGTACCTCTCATCTCATTCTCTAATCCATTCTTTTTGTTTCCCTATTCTCTCCATTGCTTATTGCCTCACTTCTTCCCGAATTCTCTCTTCTTCCTTTTTATGCTCTTGAGCTCCTAAGAGTGTTGTTAGCATTTTTTTTATTGGATCCATATACATTTTTATTTTGCATCTGCTGATGTAGCTGGGTGGTAAGATATCTCCATCTAATGTGACTAAGTTACTATCTCCACTAGAGGCAATATGGTTTAGGATAAAAAGACCATATCCTCGTTGTTGGAGTTTGCATGTTTCTTTAAAGTGTATACCAAAAGCAGATCTCCAACTCTAAGACATTTCTCTTTTATGTGAGCATCATAGTATGTTTTTTGCCTTCTCTTGGTAGTATAGATACCTACCATTTCCTGTAACTTAGTTTCATGTAATTTTTCAATCTGATTCAATTATTTAGACAATTCATGTCCTCTCCATTAGTACTTGTTAGCTATTCAAAGAGTAGGAATTAAGAAATCAATTGGTAGTATTGCATTTTCCCCATAGACTTGGGTAAATGGCATAGTTCCAATAGATGCCTTGTAAGCTACTTGAAAAGCCCAAATTACATGATGAAATTTTTTTTTTATATAAAGGAAGTTCGGCAATAGCCTACTCTCCCGGACTTGAATTAAATTAAGAAACAAAGGTACAATAGAAGGGGACTAGTGCCCACGGGACCCCCCAAATCCCACAAAGCAGGGGAGGCTTGGTTGATTCCTAGTTTGCAATACAAAGAAGGTTGATCACCCTCTCGTCGCCCTCATGCGGGACCCACTTGGGTTTGAGCTTGTTGTTGATCAAAAGGAAAACTTGATGGTGTCTAAAGGGGGGGGATTTCTTACTATTGACAATTCTTTTGCCAAGGAGGAATAGAGATTTTTCAATCGACCACTCCCTGGGGGGGTCGCCGAAGTTGAGAGCACACCGCTCCCGCCAAATTTTCCACAGGACTTCCCCTCTGATTGCGTTCCAGAGAGCCGCAGAGCATCCAATCGCTTCACCCAAAAGGACTTGTTTCCAGCTAAGCTGTTTCTGAACTCTGATTTTCAGTCCAACCCTCTGCCAGATTTTGTAGGAGTTGGGGCATGTAAGGAAGATGTGTGGGACATCTTCGATTGCACGGTGGCAGCGTTTGCACCACGGAGGGGTCCCACAAATTTTGCTTGCCTTATGGTTAGTCCAAATTCCGCGATGAAGAATTTGCCATAAGAGGACCGACTTCTTAATCTCAATGAGTGGGTGCCAGATACCCATGAATTTCATGTCCCACCGAAGCCGCGTCCAAGACAGGCACCACTTCTTGTTGAGGCTGATCTGGAGGTCAGTCGTTTCTTTGATGTTCGGGATTTTGAGTAGGCTATTCCCATTGTGCCATTTGAGACCACGCGCGTTCGGAGCATCATGTCCCAGGAGAAGGCGGGTTTTGCGACGATCCCAAGCGAGGCATCTGCTTTGCAAGGTGTTCCATTCTTCGTAGGAGATGTTTATGCGAGGGTCGATATCCTCGTAGTTGATCCAACTGTTGGTGTCTTGTTTCCAGAGGTGTTTCCATTTTTTGAATCCTTTGTTCCATAACTTCTTGGCATTTTGAATGTTCCACGACTCCACACTCCGGATGCCATGTATCGGAAACCAGATAGAGTCGTTTTGTCTGATTCCGGCCGCCCACTTCCAGTCCTCACTGATTCTTGTGAAGCCTTTGACTTTATTCCAGCCCTTCCACAGAGAGCATACGAGAGTGGAGCCTTTCGGGAAGACAGGTATCGGGGAGAATAGCAGGGTCATGATGTCAAGGTTCTTCCAGTTCGGGGACCCCGTGAGGGCCAACTCGTTTTTGTTTCTGAAGATCAGCTTGGCCCACGAGGCCTCCCTATTGCACCAAGCTTTAATCATCCATTTGGCTGCCAGTTTGTTAGCCATGCACCCAATGTCCAGGATGCCAAGCCCCCCGCTATCTCTAGGGCTGGTGCAGATGGCCCATTTGATTTTAGGCACCCCCCTTCTGTTATGATCCCCCGTCCAGAGAAAGTTTCTGCAGATGCTATTCAGTTTGGACAGGCCTTGCTCATTCGGTCTCCAGCAAGAGAGGAAATAGATGGTAGACGAGAGGAGGAACGTGTTGATAACCATCGCCCGTCCAGCGAGATTGATTTGCATACCTCTCCAGTAATTGAGCTTGTTTTCAAGTTTGGCCAGCACCCAGTTCCATCGCTGCTCCATAGAGACGCCAAACCCCAAGGGGATTCCAAGCAGCCGAAAGATTTGGCCCTGCGGAATGATTTGACAGCCATGATCAATGAGAAGGCCAGGTTGATGTCCCACAATGGCCCTAAAGGCGGTCTTATTGTGGTTGATTTTGGATCCAGAGGCCTCACAAAAGGTATCAAGACACCTCCAGAAGGTCTCTAGGCTGGTATTATCATTGTGAACGAACGCGTTCATATCGTCTGCAAAAAGTCTCATGATGATTTGACTGTGATCGTGAGGTAGCTGAAGGCCTTTGATATTGCCAGCCTCCACATGATGAGCCACAAGTCTGCTCAGCCCCTCAGTGGCGATGGCAAAGAGAAGGGGGGCAAGAGGGCACCCTTGTCTAATAGATCTTTTAAGATGGATCGCCTTCGAAAGTTTGCCGTTAACGTTAATTTGGGTCGTTGCGTTGCCGAGAAGGGTCGCGATCATCTTAGTGAATTTCTGACTACATCCGAGGTCTTGGAGCGACTGCAGAATATAGTCCCATTCTAGCCTATCGTAGGCTTTGTCAAAGTCGATCTTAAGGAAAACCACATCTTGTTTAGACTCATTTGCAAATTGAATGCCTTCCCAAATATCCATAATGGTTTCCAGGATGGACCTGCCTTTGATGAAGCCTTTTTGGTCCTCACTCAGCCAAGATCTCAGGTGGCACGAGAGTCTGTTGGCAATGACTTTGGCGATGATCTTGTATCCTGTTTGGAGCATCGTAATAGGTCGCCAGTTCTCGATTCTGTTCTTTTCCCCCTTCTTGTGTACAAGTTTGATAATTCCATTGTTTAGGCAAGAAGGAAGAGCACCAAACTTTAGCGCTTCTTGCCAAACCATCCGAAGAGGGGTGGCAACCACCAGCTTAAAGGATTTAAAGAACTCGTTAGTGAGTCCGTCGGGTCCCGGGCTTTTACCAAGGGGGAGGGCATCAATGACCTCAATGATTTCTGATTCGGAAATAGGGGCATGAAGCAGGGGGAGGAGGTTGGGTGGAATTCTCCGGGGGGAAACCCTAGAAATGGCAGCCATGCAGTCCCTTCTCTGGTGGGAGAGGGGATTCGAGGTTCCCAGGAGTCTCGTGAAGTGTCCTTCGATGATGCCAAGGTTATCTTCTTCCGAATTGCATACATTGCCATGTGGGTCCAGTAGTAGAGGGATCGCCTCTCTGTTGTGTTTCCTTTTAAGGATACGGCACATCTCTTTGGTGGGTTTGTCGGCTTTGCCGGCCCACCACTCCTTGAAGAAGATTTGCAAGTTTTTCCTTTGAATTTCTTCCTCGTATCTCAACCCTGCCCTGATTTTTCGGAGGCCTTTCTGTGCTTGGTGTTTTCCTTTATTCACTTCCTCCTCGAGCCGCCAGAGTCTGTGGTAAAGAGCTTCCCTACGAGCCCGCCGCACAGTTTCGAGCATCTTCTTAGTTCTGATCATGATCTTACGAGACCTGTCGACCGCGCTTCTCCAGCACTTGGCTGGGGCCAAGCCCGAGGCGAACGCCACCGTCCACACCTCGGCAATCTCTTGGTGGACCGAGGGGAGAGAGAAAGTGGTAGCATTGGCATGGAACCACGGGGCCTTGCGGATCTTGTTGGAAGGTTGAAAAGTGATAACAATCAGGTAGTGATCGGAGATGGTGAGGTCAGTGCGTTGCGTGATGGTAGGGTGACCCCACTGATGAGTAAAGCTCTGAGAGATGTAGCATCTATCAAGCCTAGCTTTCCTCAGATCCTCACCCGCTTGGAGATTCGACCACGAAAAGCCATTCGAGTCTTTGAATTCAACCAGATCCAAGTGGAGTTTGGTCATGTCCCACGTTTCTTTCTCCCGACTGTCGATGACCCTACCCTTGCCCATCCATCTGTCCATAGGGTCCTCCACCATGTTGAAGTCTCCGCAAATAAGCACGTTGTGGGGGAGCGCGTCTAATGAAGCCCAAGTGTTCAGTCTCTCCAAATCCCCGTTAGGGGCGTACAGAGAAACCAAAGTAGCACAAAGAGGAGCACCAAAAGAAACCGCAATCCAACGGTGGCTTACATCTTCAGTGAAGTTCTCAAGCTTTTCGATCCAGCGTTGCTTAATCCCGATAACCGTTCCTCCGGACCCCCGCTGGTGCTTCGTTGGGATCCACACGTGGGCCGAGGAGATCTGTCTGAGCCGTTTTTGGAGGTCTTCTCCGTCAGTTTTAATCTCTTGAATACATATAATGTCTGGGTTTAAGCTAATGTCGCGGAGCCATTGGCCAATGATGGTCGCTCTTGAGGGGTCGGTTAGCCCTCTAGCGTTTAGCGAGATAACAATCATTTTTGTGTTGATCCCTCTTTGCGGGAGGGAGCCTTGTCCTTTCTTCTCTTGGCTTCATCTTTCTTTTTTGCTGGGATCTGATCCCGACTTAGAAATCGGTTTTTGTGAGGGCTTTTCCATGGTATCTCCATAGGCTGTTTTCCTTTGCGGGATGCTCCTTGTTGTGGAGAATTGGGCCCCGTGCTCGGCAACGTTTCCGGGATCGTCGATCCAATGATGGAACTTTCACTGTCCATGTTGTCTTCATTATTAGTGGTGAATCCATCTTCTTTGCTTGTAGTATATCCCTCCTGGGGGGTTTCTTTGTTGTCAGGTATCTCTAGGGCGTTGTCGTAGTTATCTATCTCGAGTGGCTTCCCACCTGGATAGTCAAGCTCGTTGATCTCCTTTCCTAGGTTGCAATACAAATTGTTGTTGGGGGTAAGTGGCAGGTTGTTTCTCTCTCCGTTGGCCCTCGGACTTCTTTTCCTTCTTCTTCTAACTTCAGTAAAGCCATCAGCATCAGCTTGTGAATTGAGGTGGCCCTTGCCTTCCCCCACCTTGGTCGAGTGGGTCGGATCGCCATTGTTGTCTTGAGTAGTTTTGGAGGCTTCTTGCGAACGCTTGTTTTTTTGCCTGATAGGGCAGTCTTTAATCCTGTGACCTTGCTGACCACAATGGAAGCACGCGTTGGGGAGGTTTTTGTAGGCGATATCCTGCTCCCAAACATCACCTTCGCCCATGTCCACTTTGATCCTTGATGGAAGCGGCGAACTGAGGTCGGCCTCGACGCAGATTTGTGGGTGCCACCTAGCATTGAACGAGTGTCTTGCACCTTCATAGATGAGACCACCTATGTCTTCGCGTGAAGCCAACGGCTTGCCGATAGGAGTGACAATGTCCCACACGAAGTTGTACAAGAAGTATGGGAGGTTAGGGAGCTCAACCCAAAGAGGGTACCGAAGTGATTTCGATTTGTCAGGTGTAAAGTCCGGAGACCATCTGAATAGGCACAGGGTCGCCCGACCAAACTGCCAGGTGCCAACGCTTAGGGCTTGGAACGCCATCTCTTCATTCTCAAAGACTAGCAGCATGTGGTTTGCTGGTAAGAACTGACATTTGCTGACAATTAGACCTCGAGGGAACCACTCTTTTCGAAGCCATTGTCGCACAATTTCGAGCGGGGGCCTTGGGCCAAACACTTGGCCGACGAGGCAAACTTTCTTGAGCTCCTCCTGGGCAGACAGAACTGCGGGTCTACTGAGGGACACGACGGGGGATTCAGCACTTTCGGATACTCCAGGGGCGGCACACGACCCCCCCTCCAGCAGAGCGGCCAGGAAATCGGTCTCCCCGGGGGGAGGGGCCCGATTATTTTTCACGAGAGAGGCAGAAGCCACATCCATGGCCAAAAGGAACTTGCACCACTTTTACTTTTCAAAACCCAAAGGTAGGCCCCTCCAACATGGAGGAGAGACTGACCACTGGCCAGGGAGACACCGAGTCCAAACACCCCAAAAGCCAAAAAGCCCACAAGGAAGGGAAGCCCTACTCCCCTTTTTAAAAGTTTCGAATTTTCCTTTTTTTTTTTTCTCCTCTTTTTTTTTTTTTTTTCTCTCTCTTCTTTTTTTTTTTCTTCTTTCTTTTCTTTTTTCTTTGGTTTTGTTGTTTTTTTTTCTCTTTTTTTTTCTTCTTCTTTTTCTTTTTCTTCTTTCTTTTTTTTTTCTTTTTTTCTAGCTCAGCATGCGTGAATGGTATTAGTGACGGCTCCTGAAATCTTCATCTTCCAGAACGACTTCACACGAACGCTGGGCGCGAGCGAAGATCGATAGTAGCCACACAATCGTCCCACACCAGTCAAACGATCGTTGACTAAAGTCCACGATGGACACAGATTCCACGAGCAGAGCGCGAACGATCGTTGACTGAAGTCCACGATGGACACAGAACGCGACGGACAGAAGTCCCCGTCGATCGCGATGGAGCCCTCCAGTCAATCGATCGTTGACAACATTCCACGACGGACACAGAGTCCACGACTGATGAGGAGAACTGACGATGGTCAGACCAGCGGGCGCGACGGACACACCAGGGCACGACGGAAAGTATCGGAGCAGACCATCATCTTCATTGCCGGGAAGTAGAGACCATTACTCAAGAAGCGGGCGCGACGGACATGGTCTACTAGGAAATTGATTGCATACGGTTTTGCTGTTCGTCGTGGTGCAGATGCTGGTTGTTATCATCTTCTTCCGTGAGAAATCAGTAAGACGGCAGGTTCCCGAAGAAGATCAGGAAGAAGAACTACCTCTAGGACTTGTTGATTTACATGATGAAATTGTTTGTCCCAATCTGATCTACTATTATTGACTATTGTTAAACTTGTGTTAAACTAGTACTGGAATAAAAATGCCACTGGGTTCTTGGGATGGTCATGGGTATGTATTATAGAGGCCCTATATTTATTTTCCCAATTCAAAATTCACTGCATTGTGTTCTTCATTACCTTAATCTCACGATTCCAAGAGACTTAGCTACTAATTTCATCAACAAGTTACTCAACAATCACGAAGTATTTGCCGCAACCAAAATATATAGGTTCCTTACTGACAATTAACATGCCACCACAATTAACTTATACTTTACCGACGAATGCAGAACATAGACAAGATCACCACATTAACTCAATATCAAAAATAGTAATAGAACAATACAACCATATGAGTAACTTGTGCTAGAGTTGATCTGCAGGCACATCGCCCAGACCCATAGTCCGGTGCATTCTCTCTACCTCTCGCTTCCACACACTCTTTCATTATCAAAGGGTTACAACTATTGTGCTACATCCTTTCGATGTGCATCCTTTCCAATTACATTTTCCAATAAGGATAATTACATTCCGGTGGCCTAACACTAGCACACACGGCGAACTCGAACCCAAAATTGATGTATTATAAAAAAGAGCTATGAATCATCAACTATGTCGTGAATATACATAACAGGGGCTAATTTAAAGGTACAAACTATCTTCTGTTTCAAGGACTCTGGCATTTCTTGGAGAACATGCGGTTCTACCAAATGAGCATCGATACGCATGGAGCTAGACACTATGACTTGGGAAAGCAAAACTTCACTTGATTTTGCAAAAAAGCTTCTTGTAAATAAAAATCATTGGCTAGGTCTGTATCTTTGCATAACTTGGCATCAGCAATTTTTGCATCAATGCGTGACAAATGATCCTACTGAACACCAAGTTGCTTTTCTCTTCACTCCAACTCTTGCTGCTGAAATTACATTGTCTAGAAAAAGTCTTGGCATTCCTTTTGTATGGCGTCAATTTCTTTCTTTAACTTAGCTGTACATCCAACCTCCTCATCCAACTTGACCTTTTTGAAAAAATTATTTTGTAACTTTCTTCAGCTCTGCTTCACCTTGTAGTATCTTGTCTAACAATACCTGATAGGCCTCTTCAACAGCTATGAATTTGTTGCGAGTGTTGTCTAACTCACAACCGAGAGCTTTCATGGTATCATCTTTATCCAGCACTGCCTATTTGAGCACAGCAATCTCTGAATCCTTGGTTGCAATGATCTCATCCTTCAATCTTACATGTTCCTATAATAGACATGAATCGGCCTTGACCGCCAAAATCTCTTCATACAGGGGAGCGATGTTAGCTTCCAACAACTCCACTTTTGCTTGATATTCAGTGCCGAGAGATTGTTGAGCGTCATGCAATTTAGTAGGGAGTTGCTTATATAAGTGCAGGAGGAAATCACCAATCTGAGCTAATTGGGCAACCACATCTGGTACTAAAAATGTTGATAATGGTCGAGAGGGGTTAACAGAGACTGTAGCTGAAGAGGAAGGTTGAGAGTAATCGGGAGAAGAGGGAATAGGGTGAGAGTGGGATACTGCCATCGAATGATTAGGTGATGAGGGGCCTATTGGAGGAATAGGAGGTAAGGGAACTTGAGAAGGTGAAGGAAGAGGGGTTACCAGGTTTGCGGTATGGGTATCTTCAACCGTGTCCTTCGGTGAGGATGGAGGCGCATTGGATTCCATGTTATCCGGTTGGCCTTCCTGATGAACAAGGGATTCCTCAATATGATTTTGCACAGTTTGATGAAGGTTTTCCACTACTGTGTTTTGCACTTTGTCAGGAACCTCCTTCTATTGCTGATCGAATGTCTCGGTGTGTTGGGCATCTTCCATAATTGTATCTTTGACGATTTGATCTTTAGGTGAGGGTGGGGTGGAAGATGCACGCAAGGACAAGGCTATGTCCTGAAGAAGTACTTTAACAGAGGAAACATGGGCTTGAGTCTGCGAAGGACTGACTTTCCTACGTTTCTCCCGGACAAACTAAAAAAGATCTTCATCGTCATCATCATAGCCCATGACCTACATAGATTCTTCGCGCAATATGAGGGTATTCGTCGGAGGATTCGAAATAGGGTGGATGATAGGGAGGAGAAAGGAAAGAAGGTGAGGTACATGAGTACGTGGACAATCACCTTTGGCTATCTGTCACATAATGGCTTGACACTCACGGTGAATTCACCGAAAGAAAAATAACGCCCAGTTAACAGATTCTCGGGCAGCAACGTCAATAAAAAAATAGAACGGGTGAGATATACCATAAGTACGTTTTTGGAGATTTAGGGAAGCTACCAAAAATTGAAGGGCGGAACATTCTAGTTCGGATCAGCAAAGGATGGCGAACTCGTTGGAGGAGTGTCGAGGAAATAACTGCTTCATTGTTGCCATTGGGAGCAAAGGAACCTCAATACATCCATCTTGGGGACGATGGAACCTTTTAGCTACAGTGTTAAGAGTAACAATTGCGCGTGGATTCAGACAAGCAAGAGGCCAACAAGTTTCCATCTAGGGGGTATCGGCAATGGCCGTAATCACTTGGGCAAAATAGGGATGACATTTGATCGAATGCCAAGGCAACTTGGCAAATGCCAGCAACCCACGAGGATGAAGGAAATCACTCCGAGGAGAGACTAGCACGAAAGGTGGTGATATAAGCAAGAGCTTCCATGGCGAAGGAGCGTAAATTAAATACACAACAATATTACGTAGAATACATAGAGCACAAGGATGCAATAACAAAAAAGAGGACGAGGACCCCGTTTAAGTAAAAAAACACAGAGTGAAAGTGCGGGTATAAAATGTAATCATCACGAGTGGAGGGAAACATGCATACATGATGACAACATAAGCGCATTAAGAAATTCCCAATCGTGGAGAGTGGCCGCGAATCATGGATAATTAATCAAAATGGGAAGATTACGGTAAGGTGGTCAATCGTAGTGCACATAGTGTAGATAATGGTCAACTATACAAAACAAACATGGTCCGAATGATTATAAATAAAACTGACACAAAGTTAAGACGAAGTACATGGCATGCAATAGACACGAAGTTTCGATCCATTGATGGGCTTGGGGAGTAGAGTACCAGCTAGAGTAGATAACGAGAAAGTAGCCAGATCGATCTGTTCTACAATACGATAGGGACGGAACCAATGAAGTTTGAACTTGCCCGCCGAATGATTAGACTTAGCATTGTAAAAAAGAACCAATTGTCCTTTGGTAAAGACAGGAGTCCTAAGGAATCAATCATGGGTTTTAGCTTGCCACAGTTGAACTTCTTGAAGAACCAGAAAACTTTCAAGACACTGTTCATCCAAGGACCGCAACACATCCAACCGGAAAGGGAAGGACTCTTTAGGTAATAACTTATGTTCCAATGCCACATGTAAGCTAGGGACCACCAATTCCATAGGTGCGATTGCCTCCAGAACACATGCCAGATTAAAAGGAGTACTTCCGGTAGCAACTTTATAAGTAGTGCAATAATTCCATAAAACTAATGGGAGGAATTGATCCCATAGCTTGAGACATTCCAGCACCAGTTTCTTTAGCATGTTAAGAAGGGTTTTATTGGTACTTTCGACTAGGACATTCACCTGAGGATAGCAAGGGGAACTGAATTTATGGACAATCGTAAAGGTTTGGGTGAGCACTTGCATTAAGGTGTTAGCAAAATGAGTACCTTGACAAAAAAAAATCTCCAAAGGGAGCCCATAACAAGGAAAAACATCACACATCAAACATTTAGGGACCACCAAAGCAGTTGCTGATCATAATGGCCAGGCTTCATCCTAACAAGTAGCATAGTGAGTGCAGGTAAGAAATGATTGGTGACCGTAGCAAGAGGCATAATGGGACCAATAAAATCCAATCCCCACTTTTGAAAAGGCTCAAGAGGAAGGACAGGCTGAAGCAGAAAATGATGCCGTTGTAAAGTTGTTGTTGAGAAAGGGGAGCAACAAACCCTAACCGCCTCACATAGAAGTGAGAAGCTTCTCCAAGTTGGGGCAAAGAATGAGAGGAGAGGTTCACCCACGCTCATGCAGCAATGGCAACAATGGCCAACGTCACAAGGAGCAAAGGGGAAAATCCTCCCAACCATGCACACACACATGCAAATCCATACACCAAGACCAACGCCATTGCACACAAGGAGGCAATAGAGTAACAAATGACACCTTCTTCCATTAACAAAATGGAGGCCAAGGCCATGGCCAAGGGACCCCCTTTACAAGAAGTGAGCCTCTATTTATAGGCTCTGCATAATTCCCCATGTGCTCATTTGGAAAAGTCAAAAAGTAGGACATGGCCATATCTCTCTAGATTCTTGGAATATATTATCTAACAACCAAATCAAGGGAAGAGCATACGTGCGTGCGTGGGGAGTTTTCTACACTTCTTGGAAAAAGGTGAGCATTTACATCAAGGCTCCAAAGCCTTACTTTAGGAGAAGTATTAAAAAGTGTCTAAGGGAGGGTTTTTATGTGAAATCCTAAGTAGATACAAAAAGAGATATTATTTTGGTCTAGGGAGGGTTTCTATGCACAATTGTGAGTGTGTGCATACCCTACAACCCAACACTCTCCCCCCCCTAGACTTTGTCGTCCTCGACAAAGCTAAGAGGAAAGGATCATACATAACTGATTTGTTCCCAGTTGGAAATGTCAAATCTGGGAATCTTCAGGTCTTCAAAAATCTGCAAGTCTTCAGTCAATCTGCAAGTCTTCAGTCCTTCCTTCAATCTATACTTTTTCAGTCTTCACAGCTAAGCGACACAATCCCCTTGGGGGGCAGTCAGCCCAGCATGCATCCCACTAGATAGTCCTGTGCAGAACTGGTGACGCCCCTCCCAAGTGCTCCTTAACCTGAAATCAAACATACACACCCAGTAGACTGTTTCTGAAAAAAGGTAGAATATAACATTTAGTTCAATGGGTAGTTTCCACGTCAAGGAATCATCAAGTCCTATAGGACTAGCTTAAGTCCACATAGAAACTAGCCATTTCTGTATTCGGCAAATTAAAGCACCAAAGGCTAAGAACCCAAGTAGTGGTCCATATGACTTAAATCCTAATCGTTTAGTTATCTGACAACCAATGAGCATAAGGTGAACATGATGAGAGCTACACACAACATTCAGTGACTAAAGCCATGTGTAGTCTTTGCTAAGTAGACATGCTTGGGCAAGGGTAGAAAACTTTCAAGTCATCAAGAGAAATTCCTGCAAATTATAGTGTCACATCCTCTAACAGGAATCAAAAGAAATGTATTAGCAAGTAGCAAGAGTTTGTGCAGTTTTGAACCTGATTTCTGTTAGTGGGTCAATAGACATAGAATTTCAAGAACATCTGATAGAAATCTCAATGTCTACTGCAAACATAGCTCCAAGATATCATGCAGACCTGCAAGTGATGAGAGCATCTATTTCCAAATAATTGAACCATTGGGCTTTGGACATGAATCAGTAAACAACACATTATTTCATAGGTGAGCAAAAATACTGAAAATTCCATAGGTGGGGAGGGAGTGTGAAGAACCCTGAAAAGCCTTGATCTAAAGCAACATAGGATCTTCACATTCACAACTTTACACATTGTATTGGTGAACCTCCTAAGAATCATACATTCCTTCCTTCAATGGATGCAGCACCCTTAAGGACCATTAGTTAGGATACTCTACCAGTATGAAACCACCCGGTTTCTGAGGTGGTGGGAATGAACCTGTAATTTCTTCAAGGTAACAAAAAACAGTCAGTCATCTTTGGTCCATAGGCTTAGTTCAAATAATCAGTAAATGCGTATTACACATCAACAAATAATCAAAGTTTAGGCCACTCAAACTCTTGGTAGGCAAGGAAACATAGATATGAATCCCATGTAGGGCAATTACTGCCATTATGCACGCATTTGTTAGCAAGAAGATTATAGCCTATCGCATCATAGACCTAATGGTTTAGTCCTCAGGTCACATTATCCTAGGCCGTTTCCAACAAACACTGACCCGAGAAGAACAGATTAGCCTTCTCCACAAATATCAACATAAGATAATCTCCTGACTAAACATGCTTTGCAACACTGAAAAACAAGACATATGTGAATATTTCAAGTGAGAATCTCGATTTCAAGAAATAGCTATTAACTTTTCAATTCCATGTTTTTTTTTCATATGGGTCACAATATATGAAAGCAAATCGCTGGAAAATATTTCTATACATGACAAAATTTCAGTAACTGTCTGCATAAGTTGAAATAGAATAGAGTTGAGATTCATATATCCTCTACTAAGCCCATCAATAGGTATTCAAACTTTTTGTTTCAATGGATGAACACAACCCATTTTTCCGCTACCGTTCATCGGAACTTCCCCACTGAAGACATACTCCATACACATTGGAGAGGAGCGTCCACTTTCAAATGTGCCTCCCTTGATCATTACTGTATTGTGCCCTTTTTGCATACTAGTCAGCTGAAATAAGAACATTAGAAAAGCATGGAAAATTACAGAAGATATCCTGTCAATAGAGATTACATGAGGTCATAAATCCAACCAGAGGGTATCCTCCGACACAACATTCTGAGACAAAGCACTTTTATCTATAAGAGAAATTTCACCGAGCCAATAGGTTACACGAGAGATATGCTTATAGAGCTACAACACAATGAACTTTAACAGGCTCAAATATTTCCAATAGAAGGGCGCACACAGATGTTTTCTTTTCATTTTTACCGGACATGTTCAACAACTACATGTGGTACCCAAGAAGTCCTGAGAGTTTTCAGTTTCAATTATATGCTTTGAAAATCATCCAAACATTAACAGCACAGAGTGGCTCCTGGGAAGATGCATAGGGCGCATCAAGGAGTAGCTTCGCCCTTGGACAGACTTTTCCAGGACACAAACTTAAGGTCACCTACAATTTCACCACAAAACAGCCTATTTATATTCGCGAGATCCATATTTCGTAGCACACCGTGGAATAGGCCTCAAAATCATGCACCAAAATATTGCCCTGTGAAGCATGCAAGACCATATTTCATGTCAAAAGCAACAAAGGAGATAAAGGAATCCATTGCCACCCTTCACTCGTGGTTCATAGAGAGAGGGCAGTAGAGTTTCAAGGTTCAACAAGCCAAGATTGCCCAGTCATTGGACCCTACATGTGTTGGCCTTAGCACGATGGCCACCCACCATAAGTTCTTCGCCAAGAGCAGGATGAGGAATACTTTCTTGGTTGAGAGATGGAAAAGGCAAAGCAAACCGTGCGTCATTGTTAAGCCGATCGACACAAAACACTTCCGAACAAGTCCAAACATCATGCCTTCCAAGATACTTCTAAGGAGCCGACGATACGAGACACTTGTCTTCCTCGACTCAGCAGTGTCAGACGTCACGGTTGATTTTTGCAACAGTGGAAGCAAAAAAGTCAAAAGAGGGGAAGCAGCAGGACTGTGCTGCAAATCATCTTTGAGCATCATCCGTGGTGTTGAAGCAAGAGCGAACACGAGACACCCAGACCACAAACGTTTTGGGGGCAGAATACTGCGAGCAGGAAGGTTTACACAGAGAGCGGCCACCATGGGGCTCAATATCGGCATTAATTGGAGATGGGGAGCAAACTTACGACCGCCCTGGGAACACAACAAAAATGATAAAGTCCAAAGGGAGCTCGACTCCCAAATATGAGAGACAAAACAGGGAGGAAGAAGGTAGGTCCTTCCCACCCCAACAATCCCTGCAGACGTATCGATAGATGAAAAGAGGGAAAAGGAGAAGGAGATATTGCAATCCTCAGAGTCTTGAACCACTTTGAGCCGCAAGTAGTAGGTCTAGAAAGAGTTGAAGGAATCGATGAACCCGACTCTGATTGCACAGTATAGTGGGGAGAGCACCTTACGCAACACACACCAGGAGCCGGAAGATACACTCAGAGGGGAAGTTCTGCGGAGCTCGACCCCGCCATAGCCTTGAGAGGCACAGTCGGAGAGGGGACACTCAGAAAGTGCCGACCCAAAAAGGGTAAGGAAAGAGTGTATCAAGACAGCACATGAGTTAGTCTTACCAAGAGAGAGAAAGGGGGGATTTACTCTCCACCCTCCCCCAAGTGTACATCTCTGACAAGGAAAACTACCCCACGATCTGTAGTGAATGAAGAGAGAGAGAAAAAATCCCGCCCTCCCAAACTTTAACATGCACGTCGACTTAAAGTCCTTTTTTAACCAAATAACACCTACCTTTGGTTGAACCACGATGATAAGATTGCATTAAAAAAAAAAAATCATTTTGGCTTTCTTGAAAAATTGAAGAGAGGGAAGGGCAAGGTAGAGGATCACCCATCCCTGAATCCAAACAAGCATCAACTTCAAGAAATGACAAAAATGTGAGTGATGCCACTGAGTGAGTGTGGGAGAGTGTGTATATGTGTGGAAGTGAGAGAGAGAGAGAGGAGGTTAGGGGGTGTTTTTGTGAAACATTCAAATTGAACTAAAACTTACTCAAAAAATTAAAAGAAGAGAGGTACCCAAGGCCAACCGAAGGCCACACGTATTCATCCTCCTCCAAGTGTCAAGGTGCATCTCAGGAAGTATGGACACACAAACTTGGAAAAAACAACGGTTAAAGGCCGACGTCCCCGGCAACGGCGCCAAATTGTTGAGAAAGGGGAGCAACAAACCCTAACCGCCTCACATAGAAGTGAGAAGCTTCTCCAAGTTGGGGCAAAGAATGAGAGGAGAGGTTCACCCACGCTCATGGAGCAATGGCAACAATGGCCAATGTCACAAGGAGCAAAGGGGAACATCCTCCCAACCATGCACACACACATGCAAATCCATACACCAAGACCAACGCCATTGCACACAAGGAGGCAAGAGAGTAACAAATGACACCTTCTTCCATTAACAAATTGGAGGCCAAGGCCATGGCCAAGGGACCCCCTTTACAAGAAGTGAGCCTCTATTTATAGGCTCTGCATAATTCCCCATGTACTCATTTGGAAAAGTCAAAAAGTAGGACATGGCCATATCTCTCTAGATTCTTGGAATATATTATCTAACAACCAAATCAAGGGAAGAGCATACGTGCGCACATGGGGAGTTTTTCTACACTTCTTGGAAAAAGGTGAGCATTTACATCAAGGCTCCAAAGCCTTACTTTAGGAGAAGTATTAAAAAGTGTCTAAGGGAGGGTTTTTATGTGAAATCCTAAGTAGATACAAAAAGAGATATTATTTTGGTCTAGGGAGGGTTTCTATGCACAATTGTGGGTGTGTGCATACCCTACAACCCAACAGTTGTCCAGATCGTTGCAAGCATCACACTGTTGGACATAAGTAGAAATATCACGATTCATAGTGGGCCACCATAATCCACTCTGTAGAATTTTCCAATCTGTAAGATCTACCAAAAAAGGCCATCGGACGGAGGAGAAGGAGCCATTATAATTACTAAAGAAACTTCATGTGGTGGGATACATCATAAAAGTGCGCTAGTTGGGTCCATATAATATAACTGTCCCACAATTATGCGAAGTCGATGACTATACATGGCCAATTTATGATGAGCAGATATTGAAGTATTATTTGGGAGACATCCACTAGTTAGAAAAATCATAAGGGTATCATAATACGAAGGTGCCACTGATAGCACCAGGGAATTATCCGCAATCAAATCAGTCGCATAAATGGCTGGATTAGTATCATCAATGCCACCGGGGAGCTCACTAGAATCAATTCGAGACAAGAAATCAGTGAGAGCATGCACCGATCCCGGGTGATGTACAACTTCATACCCAAATTCTTGTAGTAACAACACCAACTGAGCTAATATGCCCCTTGAATGTTGCTGGCGTCCAAGATAGACCAAAGCCGCATGATCCACATGGAAGGAGAATGGGCATACCAACAAATAATGCCAAAATGTTTTCACTGAATAAACTAAACCAAGACATTCACGTTCAATCATAGAATAATTCCATTCAGTAGTGGTTAATCATCGAATGGCATAATAAATAGGGTGAAACCACTTGTCTTGTTGTTGCATTAACACACTGCCTATTGCAATGTTAGATGCCTCCACAAAGACATGGAACGGGAGTTTCGAGTTCGGTGCTTGCAGAATAGGAGCCTATGTTAAGGGCGTTTTCAGGCGATCAAATGCAAGTTGGCATTCCTACGTCCACACAAACTATCGAGGATTGCTAGTAATCAGGCGATTAAGTAGAATAGCCACATGAGGGAGCCACCGAAGATGTCATCCATGCCATCGTATTTGTCCAAGGAATTTCATAACTTCCTTTGGTGTCGTAGGGGCAGGTGCATTCAACACTGCATTCACTTTATCAAGGTCCACTTGAATGCCCTGTTGTGAAATAATATGAAAAGCAGTTTGCCACAAGAAATTGAAAAGACAGATTTGGTGGGATTTAAGCAATGATGAAACTCTCGACACTTGGAAAAGAAACAACGTAGGTGATAGAGGTGAGCTGATGCATCACTAGATAATGAAAAATCATCCAAGTACACCCGCATAAGCGTAGTTAAGTAGGGAGAAAAGATTTCTTGCATGCATCGTTGAAAGGTGCTAGGAGCATTGCGCAAATCGAACCACATCACCATACAAGCATATACGCCCCAATTCGTAATAAACACAGTCTTCGGAATATCCCTTTCAGCCATGCACACCTAATTGTAGCCACTATAACCATCCGAAAAAAATACATTTCTCATCTGACAACATCATCTAGCATGGTATCCAGGAAGAGAAGTGGAAATGGATCAAACACCGTCGCTGCATTCAGCTTTTGGTGGTCCACACAAATGCGTAGTTGCTTGTTTTTTTGGGAGAATGACAACATTTAGCATGCTCAATGGGAACAATGAAGCCGACTTTCAACAACCAATCCGATTTAGCTTTCACTTGTGTAGCATAATTGGGATTCATTCGATAGCTTGGTTGTTTAATCGGCCGAGCATCCGGTTCCAACATCACATGGTGTTGGTAGATACGAGGGTCCAATCCTTTCATATCACGATAATCCCACATGAATACATCAGCAAATTCCTTTAGTAGCTATATTAAATCATCTTGAAAAGTTTCTGGTAAACTAGCCTTAAGCTTGGTTGGATGTGGATTAGCCTCATCTCACAAATTACAATTGATTAGTTGATCTTCCAATACATAAAACTACCGGGGCATGGAGATATCCTTAGACATATGGAGTAATTGTTGCCGATTAGTGGCATCCAAAACATGATCCACAATTGGTGCCAATCTTTCGGTAAGGGGAACTACCATACAAGGGGCCGGAGTCCAATTATCCATGATTTCTTGTAAATCAACGGTACCCAATGCTAACAAAACCTAGTTAGCATTTAGAAAAGCTTCTTCTTTGTCATCTAAAAGTCCATCCAACATATGCACGGGTTCGGCCACGTAAGGTCAAGCATGAAGGTCACAAGGCTTCATAACATCCAAGGGTACCACATATTTTCGGTGATTGCTTTTGAAAATAAGTTCGTGTGCAGACCAATCCTGTAATACTTTTGCTTATTTCAATCAGGGCCTCCCGAATAGTAAGTTGTAATCCAGATTTGATTCAGGTAATTCCAAAACAACAAAAGTCATTTTGAACACTGCTCCCTGTAGGGTAATGGGTATATCATGCACCAAACCCACTGGATGTACCCTATATTGATCAGCCATTCTTACAAAAAACTGGATAGGTTCGATGTGAGTCCATCCTAACTTTTTACATAGTGCGGCTATGGCAAATATTAACACTTTAGCCTTCATGAATTAGTACTTGTGTAATTTTGTGATTTTTATACCATACCATAATTAAAGGAACAACATGGTCCACCTTAGAATCAAGTTCCGGACTGATAGTTGTTGTAGCAGGTGTGCACAAAGATCTTGGACTGATTTGTTGCAAAAATTATTGTCACATACTAGGGACCGATGCTAACAATTGCCCCAACAGTATCGTAATAGATGCTTTCGATAAAATATTCCACCTAGAATCAAAATTTGACGTACCCGATATTAAGTTTGGTGTGTCCTCCGATGGCAATTGGACCGAATTCCTATCTTTCGGTGGTGTATTCTGTACTGTTTGTTGGACCACCGATACGGGATCGAGAAAAACAGTTGGTTCTTGACTTGCCCATGTGCTAGCTTTGGTAAACATTCTCTGTTGTTCTCAAATTCCTGGCTCAAAAATCTTAGCAGCTGGTTGCACCACTACCATCGGAAGGTGTTCCCAACGCGTTAGGAACTTTCCAGGGATGCTGATCACTTCTATACTTCGGATAAGATTCTTTAGAATGCGTTATGGGCATATATCATAGGATTCTTTCTTCAAACCTTAATCTGCTCTCAGACTAGCTACTCCATGCCCCATGCCGATGCCAGTGTTATTGTGTTGAACTAGTACTGGAATAAAAATGCCACTAGGTTCTTGGGATGGTTAGGGGTCTATATTACAGAGTCCCTATATTTATTTTCCTAATTCAACATTCATTGCATTGTGTACTTCATTACCTTACTCTGACGATTCCAACAAACTTAGCTACTAATTTCATCAACAAGTTACTCAACAGTCACGAAGTATTTGCTGCAACCGAAATATAGAGGTTCCTTATAGACGATTAACACGCCACCATAATTAACTTATACTTCACCAATGAATGCAGAACGTAGACAAGTTCACCACATTACCTCAATATCAAAAACCATAATAGAACAGTACAACCATATGAGTAACTTGCATTGGAGTCGATCCGCAAGCACGGCGCCCAGACCCATAGTCTGACACGTTCTCTCTGCCTCTCGCTTCCACATGCTCTTTCATTATCAAAGGGTTACAACTGTTGCACTACATCCTTTCAATGTGCATCCTTTCCAATTAAATTTTCCAATAAGGATAATTACATTCCGAAGGCCTAACACTATTTTCATAAGAATTATCCATAATACCACCTTATTTGAACTTTAAGCTTGTCCATTGGCTTCTAGGTGATAGGTTTCCAACATTTTATGAAGCACTAAGAACTCATTCATAAGTGACTCAATGACTTCATTAATGAAGTGTGTCCATCTATCACTGACTATCTCAATAGGTAGTCCAAACCTAGTGAAAATGTTCTCAAAGAATAATTTAACAGTTGTTTGAGCATCATTTTTCTTAGTGACTTTGGCTTCGACCCACTTAGTTGAATAGTTTGTGGCGACAATGATCTATTCTGCATGAGAGCTCTTCTTGGGGCATTAATAGGTTTGATAAATTCAATTCCACATCAAGAGAAATCTCTTGCACAAACTATAGGTCTCAAAGGCATGTCATCTCTCCTAATAGGGTATTTGGTCCTTTGTCATACATCATAACTTCTTACATATGTTTCTGCATCCATCTAGAGGGTTGGAAACCATAATCCTACAAAAAGGATCATCTTTACAGTCATCTCAGCTAAGAAGTGACCTCCAACTACTCCAGCATGAGCCATTTCCAATTTGCGACAGCATTCTCCCTCATAAATGCACTTTGTAATTGATTATCCTTTCCTCATTTTAAAAGTTATTTGTCCAAGATCACATAATCCTGGCTTTGTTCTTCTTGAGCTCTCCTTCCCGCTTGGCGAGCACCTTCTGGGTATGTTTGTGGCTTCAAGAACTCAACTAGTGTCTTGCTTGCATAAAGATGAATTTTCATTGGGTGAGGAGACTTGGCATAAATTGCAATTATTCACATACTCGTGTACACCATTTTGCATATCTGGCCAATATACTCTTAAACTCTCTAGTTCTTGAGTTGTTTCGATTACACCTTTATGAACTCTCCATTTATTTGCATGAGCTTGTCAAATCAAATTTTTTTCTCCCCAAATCTTCTACACATCTCAGAAGTAATCCATTAGAATCTTTGAAATATAAGCTACCCGCCACTATGTTGAGGTTCCTTACCTTCCAAATCTCTTTGCCTTTTATTGGATTGATTCTATGCCATGATCCATGTGTGAGCATAGCCACAAATGTTTATGTCTATGCCAGCCATACTTCTTGGTTGAATAGCTAAGTATCTAGAAATTTAGCAGGTACTCCTGTTGGTAATTCTCCATGAGTCATTCTAAACAAATGATTGACTCTAACATGTGTGTTTCCTTCTTTGACAACTACCTTGAAGTCAAATTCAATTAACAATAGAAAGCATCTGAATAAGCTTCATGTGTTGCAAGGTTTATTGACCAAGTACAATAAAACTTGGTGATCGATAAAAAACTTGAACTTGTTAGCTAATAGGTAGTGTTTGAACTTCTTTGCATAGACCATTTCTATTCCTTCTCTCTATGTTGGAGTGCTATTTCATTGAGCTTGGTTCAGCTGCCTACTTGCATATGCAATTGGGTGATCTAGTTTTCCTTCATCAACTAGTTGTGCCAATATGCATTCAATAGCCAAATTAGATGCATGAATATGGAATGATTTATTCTAATTAGGAACTTTCAATATGAGTTTTGAACTCCATCTTCTTTACGGTTCATGCTTTCTTGCATTCATCACTCCAATCGAATTGACTCAATATTCTATACAATGGTTTAGCTATGATTTCATACACATGGAAAAATCGATGATAGTATCCATAGTGGCCCATAAAAGCTTGCACTTCTTTCACATTCTTAGGTCTAGGAAATTCTAGGATTAACTTGACCTTATCTTCATCGATAAAGATGAAATTTTTAGATATGATGTGCCCACATATCTTGCTTTGCCTCACCATAAAGACACACTTTCTAGATTCAAACATACTCAATATTGTCCACACTTATCAAGTATTTTTCTAAGCTCTATTATATGAGCACATCATTGAGATGACTAAGTACATAGGTCATCTACATAGACTTCCATAATCTTCCTTATAAATTCCTTACAAACATGACACATTAGTCTCTGGAAAGTGGTTGGGGCATTAGTTAGGCCAAAAGGCATAACCTGAAAAAGCATATACTCCCCACTAAGTAGCAAAAGTAGTTTTATGTTGATCCTCAATACCAATAACTAATTGATTCTATCCTAAGAAACCATCAACGAAGTTGTACACCTCTTTGCCTACTACACTTTTTGAAAGATGATCAATAATGGGTAGTGGATAACTATCTCTCATAGTGGTAGCATTAACCTTTTTCAAGTTAATACAAACCCTCAATTTTCCATTATTCTTGGGTACTACGAGTAATGAAAAAACCCATTGTGTATGTTTGATTTAATATATGAATCTAGCTTCTAATAGCTTGTCTATCTCTTCTTTAATTTTTGTGGAGTAGACATCATTATATGTGTATGGTTCTTTTTTTAAGGCTTTGGGAATCCTATAAGAGCAAACCTTTGCATCTAATCCTTTCAGATCCTTATAAGTACATGCAAAAACATCTTGATACTCTCATAGTAACTCTATCAATTCTTGCTTTTCTTCCATATATACATCATTGCCTATGAAAGTGCATCTATCCCTATCATTCTCTTGCATTACTATGATTGTCCTTGTTTGCTCCTTGTTGTCATATGCTACTCATTCCTATGCCTCTATCTTAGGCATTTGAATAACGATCTTTCTCTCTTCTATCTCATATCTCTTGAAGTTTTAGGAACTTCATAATAGTCATGTTGTTGATCTTTATCCTATGCTTCATTAGTCTCCTTATTAGGGTTTTTGGGGTATTCATTATGGAAAAGATATAACAATGTCCTACAGGATTATTCTTTTCCACTTGCTTCAGGTATTTTTCTTTTGAGTCAAATTCAGGTTCCATTATTATACTTTCATAATCCTCATCTGCTTCCTTTTCTACTTTCTCACCTCCATTTGCTTCTTGGATTATTACCATGTATAGACTTACTTCATATCCCTCTTCTATAAGAAAATAATAGCACAATGGAATAGACCAATAGACAAAGTTGAGAGAAAATGCACACAAAGATAGATGTAGACTGAGAGCTAGAGGACTCAAATTCTCAGATTGCCAAGTGTAATGTAGTTACAACGATGGTGTTCTCCACCCGTGTGCTCCCATTATGGAACTTAGATGGCGAACTAGATAGACTCTAGATGAAAGGCTTACTAGTACACAATGCTATGTAAAGCTCAACCTGTGTCATGCTTATATAGCTTTTACAAGGCAGTTTGGTATAGAAAAACGTAGTCAGGAGATACAAAATAGTCAGTAAAATATACAATCCGACAATATCTCCACGACTTGAAGTCCTACTGTCTTGGCCTTGCAGGCCAGAGGGATAGGCCCCTGGGACCCCACAGAAGGGGGCAAGCCCCCCTCTACACTCCCCCCCATTAAGGTTCTATGCAGAAACTGCGTGATGCCACAGGGCCTTTATTTTTTCCTTGAATGGCAACCCAATGATCTAGAAGTTTATGCCCTACCCGAGCTAATGACTAGGCTCACATAGATCATCTAAACCATCAACGGTCACACATAGACCTCATCTAACTTAGAAGTTAGGTTTCCACAAATGTTTTGGCTCTTGCAATGGCTTCTCCTCATAATGGGGGCCTTACAACTTAGAGCACCATGGATCATTTGCGGTCACTTGAGGGTGGAGTATTGAGCATATCTAACACCCCCCCTCAATGTCCACCCTGCGGTGAACTACCTCCTTGGTCCAATCCCAAGATTTGGAAAGTGTCAAAGAAGTTGCTCTCTCCCCAGAGCCTTGGTGAAGATGTCTGCTCCATTTTTTTCAGTTGGACAATAGCTTATCTCCACGATCTCGTCCTCAATCAACTCATGCACATAGTGATACCGAATTTCTATGTGCTTGGTACGTGCATGGAACATAGGATTCTTGGCGATGGACATGCAACTTTGATTATCACTCTTAAACTATGTAGCCTCATGTCCTTGTATTCCTATATGCCATAGGATCCTCCTCAACCATACTACTTCACATGCTGCAACACATGCAGCTTTGTACTCAGCTTTAGTAAAAGATAATGCAACTGTCGGTTGCTTCTTACTGATCCAAGAGAAGATCCCTGATCCTAAAGAAAAGCAACACCTAGAATTTGATTTTTTGGTATCAATATCTCTTGCCAAATCTGAGTCAAAGTATCCGAATAGAGATGATCCTTCTTCATAAAGAATACCATAATCAGTAGTTCCTTTCACATACATGAGTATCTGCATGCTTGCCTTCCATAGAGTTTGGCAAGGCTTATAAGAGAACCTACTTACTACTCCAACAACATAAGAGATATCTGGTCTACTATTGCACAAGTAGATGAGACTTCAAACTAATTTTTGTATCTTCCAATATCCACTTGAGGTGAAGTATCTTCAATAGATAATTTTTCGTTGACCTCTATAGGTATAGAAATTTCCTTACAATCCTCCATGTTGAATGCCTTCAATATTTGTCTTACATACCTTTGTTGAGAGATGAAAATCTTCCCTAGTTCTTGCGAAACTTCAAGACCTAAGCAATAATGCATTAAGGCCAAGTCTATCATTTCAAATTCTGAACTTAGGGCATCTTTTGTTTGTTCAAGAAGAGCATCATCATTTCCTATAATCACAAGGTCATCTACATAGAGTACAAGCACAATTGCCTTCCCTCCTCTCTTTAGAACATACAAGTTAGCATCAGAAGCACATCTTTTGAAACCTAGATCCAAGAGATACTTATCTATTCGTTGGTATCATGCTCTAGGGGCTTGTTTCAGTCCATATAATGCCTTCTTCAGCTTACATACCTTGTTCTCTGAATGGGGAGCCTCAAACCCTGGTGATTGAGACACATATACCTCCTCCTTGAGGTCTCCATTCAAGAGCACTGATTCGACATCCATGTGATAGACTAGCCAACTCTTATGTGCAGCCACAGATAGTACTACTCGGATAGTAGTCATTCTTGCAGTTGGGGCAAATGATTCACAGAAATCAATGCCTTCAACTTGTGAGTAGCCCTCTGCATCAAGTCTTGCTTTGTACTTTTCTAGAGTACCATCAGCCTTGTACTTCAGCTTCCAAACCCACTTGGTGCCAATGGCTTCATGCTTAGGGGGTTCAATTCACTAGCTCCCAAGTTCCATTCTTCATGAAATTGTTGTATTTTGTTTGCATTGCGGCCCTCCAATTAAGATCATGGAGTGCCTCTTCCACATTGGTCAGTTCCTTTGCTTCTTCATGAATGAGGTCAGCCATCAGCGCTGTGTTTACAATATGGGCACTTGCCTGTCTCTGTTCCTCTATTCTCTTTGATCACCTCGGTCGATTTGCAACCTGTTCTAGTGATTGTGGGATGGGGTTTGCAGAATCATAGAGCTTCCTCACCCAACGTGGCAATGGCTTCTCCACTTGGGTGATGGAAGGTTGGTGACTTTCAAACTCATCATCTGAAGATGATGCTTCCTTTTCTTGTGTAGAAGGGATAGCTCTTGGACTAGTTTCATAGTGGATTGCCCCTTTGCCTGATGATAAAGTGGAAGCTCTCTTTTCCTCCTCCACTACATGTGGTTGCCCCTCCTTAAACACCACATCAGGACTCACCATGATCTTCTGGCCCTCATGGTCAAAAAGCTTATAATCCTTTTTATCTTCACTGTACCCTAGGAAGATACATTTGATGCTCTTTGGTTGAAGCTTGTTTCTCTCCCTATTTGGAACATGTACATAAAATTCACTTCCAAATACTTTGAGATGGGAAACATAAGGCTTTTTACTATTTTAGGCTTCTTGTGGAGTCTTTCCATAAAGAGCCTTGGTGTAGCTTGGATTCAAGATGTAGAAAACAGTAGTGTTGACAGCCTCTACCCAAAATTGATTAGGCAAACCCATTCCTTTCAACATGCACCTTGCCATCTCCATGATGGTTTGATTTCGAAATTCTACAACATCGTTCTATTGAGGGCTATGTGCCACTCTGAGTTGATGCTTGATTCCCTTACTCTTGCAGAAATCTTCAAACTGTGTTGATCTGAACTCACCACCACTGTCTATCCTGAATTTCTTCATCTTCTTCCTTGTTTTAGTTTCAACAAGTTGAATCCATTCTTTAAACTTACCAAAAGCTTGAGCCTTATCATGAAGCAAGTACAACCACATGTTCCTATTATAGTCATCCACAAGTAACATGAAGTAGGAAGATTTGCTCAAGGCTTGTGTAGGTATTTTTGTGCACAAGTCAACATGCACCAACTCTAGAGGATGGCTTTCCCTGTTGTTGCTTTCTTGTGGAAATACCTTCCTTTGTTTCTTGCCCATCATGAAAGCTGCACATGTTTCCTTCATTTCTTCAATCGATGGTAGGTGTGCAACCATACCCTTGCGATGCATCTCCTTCAGTACATAACTTATTCCATAACTTTCTTGTGCCCACATTTGTAGTGGCTGTAAGAGCACACAACTCATACATGTTGTTGCTCCTTATGCCAATCCCAACAATGTTGTTGTTACTGTCCATAATCTTAGCTCCTCTCTTACTAAAAGATACTTGATGAACTTGATTAGTTGTAGAAGCTACTGAAAGTAAAATTCATTTTATTTGTGGTACATACAACACATTTGAAAGCTTTCGAATATTGCCATTAGAGTTAATGAAAGAAATGGTATATTCACCCTGTGCACGACATACCTTTATTGTGATGGGTTCCTTTAGAGGTTGTAAGGAACTATAAAGGTCTTTTCTGCTCATCATGTAATGAGATGCACCACTGTCTAGCACCTATGAGTCATTTGTTCCTGAATCTTCAATCGAGGAGTACACCTCCTCTATTGTAACAAATAACTCAAGCTCTGTTTTTGCTATGTTGGTAGACTCCTTGCCCTTGCCACCTTTTGAAGAGCCACTCTTCTCTTCTGCCTTCATGATGCATCAGTCTTGGATTCTACGTCCTTTCTTCTTGTAGTGAAAACACTCACCTTTGAACTTCTTTTTATCATTCTTCTTTTTGTCTTCATCTTTTGAAGAGTCTTCTTTGCCTCCTTTGGCATTTGTTGTGGATGCAGCATCTGCTTTGTTGCTACCACTCCTTGCCTTGAACTGCAGGTCCTACTCCATGAGTAAGGCACTAAATTCTTCAAAAGTTAGTGGAAGAGGTATGATTTGAGTATTAAGAGCAGGTACTAAGCCATCAAACTTAGGTGGATAGATTCGAAGAAAATCTTGAGTTAGCTCCTCACTTGACTTTTGTACCCTTGATCCCCCCATTTGATCTCGTAGATTCTTTATGCGAGTGATAAACACCTCTGCAGTCTCCCCATCAGCAAACCTTTCTACTGCGAGCTAATTCTCCAAGTTCTGAATCCGTATCTGATTACAAGTTTCATATTGATTTCTCAATATGTTCCATGCTTCACATGCCTTGGAAGTATGCTGAATGACAGTCAGAACACTATCAAAAGTACTTGTAACTAGAGCACAGAGTGCATATGCATTTCTACGTTTCCAAGCAGATAGAAGATCATCATCAAGAGGAATCATTCGACCATGACTATTTGGATCAGGTCTTTCTTGGGGCTCATGATCAATCCCAAGAATAGTCTCCAAAAGCTCATATGAATCAAGGATAGAAGTGATTGTAAACTTCCACTTCATACCATCAAGTTTACCTTTTGTGAAGCTTGGTGGTCATATCCACAATGTTGGGATGAGTGGGACCATTGCTGCTCCTATCTGTGCTCCACCTACTCCTATTGACGAACTGCCTTGATTCCCAGTTTTAAATGATGATGTACCACTTGACATCTTCTCTCTTTTGTCATTGAGATCTCTATAACCTTTGCATTTTTGCTTGTGCACCACTCAGAGCCTCCTGTGTTGTGATACCATCTAAGAAATTAACAGCACAACAGAATAGACCAATAGATAGATTTAAGAGAAAAACATAGACAAAGATAGATGCAGACTAAGAGATAGAGAACTCAATTTCTCAGATTGTCGAGTGTAATGCAGTTACAATGATGGTGCTGTCCACCCGTGTGCTCCCAATGTGGAGCTTAGAAGGCAATCTAGACAGACTCTAGATGAAGGGCTTACTAGTGCGCAATGCTACATAAAGCTCAACCTAGGCTGTGCTTATATAGCTTTTACAAGGGAGTTTGGTGCTTCTATCTCCTCTCTAATGCTTGCAAGCTGGTCAGCCACATCCTTCATCTTGGTTACATAATCAGCCACACTTTGCTTTGGTTGCTTTTTTAGGGTTGTAAAATCCATCCATAGCTGATTCTTCCTAGCTCTTGTATTCGATGAGAAATATGATGAGAGTACTTCCGAAGTCTCTTGGGAGGTCTTGCAATTCTTAATGTGAGCCAATAAGAAATGAGATATTGACTTTAGTAGATAGGACCTGGCAAAAGCATCATTTGCACACCATGTGGTCAAACTTTCTTGCTCTTCCCTTGTGGGTTGATGTTTGCTCCTGAATGTTGGCATCTCTTCATCTCCTAAGATGTATCCATATAGACTTCTCCCTTGAAGATAGGCTTGCATCCTTAGTGACCATGTTGAGTAGTTGCTTCTATCTAATTTGTAAA
This sequence comes from Ceratopteris richardii, assembly GCA_020310875.1. NCBI lineage: Eukaryota > Viridiplantae > Streptophyta > Polypodiopsida > Polypodiales > Pteridaceae > Ceratopteris > Ceratopteris richardii. Next base: position 177,098,137 of record CM035416.1, read on the forward strand.
TGAACGATGGAAATCCATCTCCCATCTTGCTTGTTGTTGTTCAGATACCACTGATGGATGAGATGGTGGATAGTCTTCATAGATGAAGTGGTGTCCCTTAAACCTGCTTCACACCAACCAACAAAAATTGTTGGAGGGAAACCATGATACATGATACCTAGGTATCATGATACTTGAATTGGAGAGAGGTGTTCGCAATACATGGCACATGCCAGGTATTGGCAACACATGGGAATTTGGTATCATCATACCAAACATAATTGGTCACGATACTTGGACTTTCTTGCACAAAATTGAATTTGGAAGTGATATGTGAGTCCTTGTGCTCGCCTCTCTTCCACTATGTGTCTATATCACAAAAATACCTTTTTTTTCTCTAAAAACATCCCTCATGATACTTAGGATGTGTCATTTTTGTCCATGTGTGTGGATATGAAAATGCTATGCTCAATGTCTAGAGCTCGCCTGAAGGATTCTTTCTCTCTCATTTTTTAGCACTAAATTCGTGTTCTAGGTAGATTTCAAAGTGATATAAACTCCAATGATACACATCCCTCCTCTCACTCTCCATGACGCTGTCGGGAAGTTGCGGACACACGGCTAGTGGATCAAGCCAACCGCTAAATCCTTCAGCACACAGAGGGTGATTGTGAAAATCTCAGGTAAATTAGGTATATTTTTCTTTATGTCTAGGATAAATGAAACTCTAAATAACTGAAAAATCTAAGAAATATCTAATCGGTAAGCTTATCACTTTAAACTTCTAAGGAATGTATGGTCGCGCTGCCCTATACCTATCAATAGCTTCTTGAGGTGAAGGAAGAATCAAGGTTTCCTCACTTATATTTTCTTTTATAATTTCGTCTTCTTGGGTTTCTATATGTTGAGGTTGGGTACATCTAATTAAGGGTGGTGGAAATGAATCTATGCTATCTTGAGGTTCAATAGATCCAATCAAAAATAATGTTAAAAACCTAGAAAGACAATACATGAGATACTGATATTAAATATTCGTGTGTAATAATGTCCTTAACTACTTCTACTTCGACTTCTAGAGACGTGTTACTTTGCAATTCAATTGAATGGTCAGAAGACATCGACAATAAAGATAATGGGAATAGAAATTGAATTAATGCTAATGACAATAATAGGTGTTTACAATGCTATAAATCAATCTTTCTAAATGGTGTAATTCATCTAAAAGGTTGCTAGAAACTAGTGATTCCTATACAAAAGCTTAATCAAATTTATATGGGTTTATATCAGATTGACGGATTTTTGGATTGTTGACTTCTTCTCTTTTGTTTGTAATGCTCCTCGATTCTTCTTCTTTTAATGTCTGCAAAGAAATCTTTATAACTTACAAATCATAATTGTTATTACATTCTCATACATACTTAATCCTCATGAATATGCTCATTCATACACTAAAGCATTTACATGCACTTTAATGCATACATTCACACTCATGCTAATACATACTAATACACACACTTTCATATAGACATGTTGATACTAGGTTCATACATATTAAGTTCATGCATTATCTTATGCTTATGCATGCTAATATGCATATATATGCTCCCACTTACTTCTAAATACATATAATCATGCAAATGCATTAACACAAATTAATATGCACCAGAACTAATTGTCATGCACACATTCGTTAGCTTGTGCATCTGTTATTCATATGCACACACATATATGCTCAAGTTTCCAATAACATGTATCCATTTGCTTACATTCATATATGTATGCATATATATACCACTTACATCCATGCATACATGTATCCACATATATTATGCTAAGAAGATCTAAAGAAATTTTATCTAAGTATACCATATCACAATAACTAATTTAAACATTAAAATATTTAATTCAATTTACTCATCTCTGATTAATATAATGCAAGAAAATAACTGATTACATTTAATTATTAAAACAATGCAACCTTAATCGATTTGTTTACCTCTAAAAAAAACAATGTACTTCTAAATATCTAATTACAATAAAATAACTTTGTAAGATTATTATAAATATATTTCCTCTCTCTCTCTCTCACTGGATAGTGCAACCGTCAGAAAAGGGAACTCTCTACTCGGTCCCTATCTCTTTCTCTACTTTATAGACTCATTGGAAAGCTGATGCTTCATACTTTTAAGCGCATCACCTATATTTTCACACAATCTTTCAGGAATGATATCCATTGCACAATCTTTCTGGATCAGGAATGACATCCATTGCTGTGCAGACAACTATTGTGGCTTTACCCATGTATGTCTGGACATGCACACACAACGCCTGTGGCTGACCGACTACAGTTGGGATTATGTATGTAATCTTATGACCAAAGAACTCTACCTGCTCCAGAGGTCCAAGGACACTTGAAAATGCTAAAGTTGTGTGATCAGAATAGTTGCACGTGAGCCTTGTGGGCATCTCAGATCCCACAAGATTCATCAGCATATCTGTGTTGCAGGTAACGTGATAGCCCAGCTGCAACCATTCCAAATACAACATCGTTCACTGTCCGGCCAGTGATGCTTTTGATGGCCTTAATGTCATCCATAGAAAGATCGCGATGTGCAAGCTTCCTCGGAAGTTTTTCTACTCCTCTCTTGTCTTTTAAAGGAGTTTGGCTATCATTTAACCAGATCGTGGTTGCATTGAAAATGCATACATCAGAAATAGTACAACTTCTGATAGTGAAGAAAGCTTTTAAAATTACATAAGCTTGAATTAAAAACTTTTTTGCTCAATGCATGAATTTGAAAACAAGTTTTAGAAATTCCTATAGAAGCATTCAGATAGTCCTGGTACTTGCTCTTCTATTAACCCTGTTCAAAAGTAATAAATATTTTATATAAGTATTCTATCCCTCATTCCCTAGCCACTTGTCATAAGATGCATCTAACTAATTCCTCTATAGCATACATCCGCCTCACATTGCCGGCAATACAAATCAGAAGTGATTTCAAGATCACAACTGATTCATGGTAACTTTTTATTTTTATTTTTTTCGCAATTTTTTTGTTAGAGGGGAAAGGCTTAACCCCTATTCAGAGCAGAGGTTCTAGAGGAATGCTATAGTGGGAACTAGGATCTCATTAGTTAAATGGTTTGGAAGTTAAGGTAGCCTACCTATATAAAATAAGCTTACTTCTACTAAGAGTCGAAAGTCAAGTTTTCCCACTTCTAGCCTTATGACAACCATAGAGTCTCTTATTCCTATCTTCATCTCATACACATTCCTTTGCTTCATAATTTTAATAATCTTCCTTATATATCAGAAGAAGGATGTACACATCTAATCATGAATGCAAGAAAGTTTATAAACAATTGAGAAATAAGTTATAAATCAAAACTGTTTCACCTGATTTCTTTTATTCATCTTCATTTTGATTGCTTGGATTTTAGGCTTCATGTACTATCTTCAATCTCCTGCTAACAATCAACAACATCTAGATTCACAAGAAATTAGTTTTCATATATAAATTTTTTTGTTTCATACATGTAAAAGAAAAAACATTTTTAAAAGAAAATTTATACATCATTTTTATTAAAAATTCATTCATCATTTTCTTCATCATATAATAAGTCATAAATTTCTTCATTTCTTTGTTTGAATAATTTAACTCTTTTACCTGCAATTAAATTCTTAAGAGGAGTTCCATCTGACTCTCGTAAAGCATACGTTCCATTTTCATAAATTTTGACCACCACATAAGGTCCAAACCAACACTTTTTTAATTTCCTATGAGCATCATACTGTGAATGGAATGTGCTATCATATATTAAAACCCAATCATTAATTTGTATTGGGTTTGGCCTTAATCTATGTGATTTATCAAAATATTTTTTATTTTTAAGTCAAGAATCTTTCAATTTAGCTACAGCTTCTTCTAACCTTTCATTCCCTTGCTCAAGTTGCTGAATTCTTAGAGCTAATAAATCTTCCATAGATAGATTATCTGTTGACACCTAGATTCCGTAGATGCACAAACGCAGAGAATAATACACCAATAAATCACACAAAAAATACTCAGAGATAGAAAGAGACAAGAGACGACACCAAATTGGGTACAATCTCCCCCCACATACTCTGTTGGACAACTCTATCAGAGCATGCGCATTTATAGTAAATTCATATTACGTCCTGAATAGAAGATACATGAGGGCCGCGCTTCGAAAAGCATTTTTTTTCTTTATTTACAAGTTCGTAATTTCTATTTTTACAAAAACGTCACTTTCTAAAGCGATCCATTATTTTTACAAAAATAACTAAAAATACTTTCTTCTAAAAATAACCATCTTCAAAAAGTATTCTTCTAAATATCTCCAAGTCCATGCGCGCTCACACCCTCATGGATCTTCACCTGCTAAATCAAAACACAAAACACATTAAAATCCTCAAGGCATTACACCTTCATTCAAAATATTCCATAAAGTATAACATGCCCCCCAGTTGTCGAGCAACTGACCTCAGTTGATAAGAATAAAGTAGACATGGATGGCCAAATCACATGTCCCATCACTGAATAATCATAAGCATGTTCCATGTAAAAACACATGAATGGAATTGGAAAACTGGAATTTAATATGAATGTGAATGATAAGCAGGGTTTAAGTCTAAATGCAATCCAAAAGTGGTTACAAAATGAATATCTCGATGTGATGCAGTTTGAAACAAATTACAAGCCTGTGCTCAATAGCGTAAGAAACTTTTAGTATTTCCTAAATAACGGCATAATTTTGAAAACCGGAAAAATTCCGACAAAGAGAGCCAATGGGCATAATCTATGCACAAAGAGACCAAAGGGGATTACACACCCTGACAAATAATATATATTTTCTCCTCGCTAAAGTTCTTTTGATGTTGGAATTGAAACCCAAAAGATATCTTGCAGCCACTCTATGGAAAAAGCTGTGAGACCGCAATCCATAGCAACAAGAACTTCCGAAATTGGATGAGAGATGCTCAAGTTATGGGGTAAAGAAGTGGAGATAGTTGATTAGATTGACTCATTTGATGAAGCTTTAGACTATGGTGACAAGGAAACTTCAAAAGACTCCTTTGTGTAGGCCCCATGGAATGTCTGTCAAACAAACATGGTTGTGATGAAAGCCCTCTGGCCTCCTCGCGAGGGCAGTTTCAACACGTTGCTCTCAGTTGGTACAAAAGAAAAACAAATATGATGAATCATCAGTGTGGGCTTCGATGGCCTTACGTAAAGATCCAAAACTTAGGTCTAAACATAGGAAAAGAATTTTAACAATAACATATAAATAATTAAAAAAATAATAATAATAATTATTATTATTATTATAAATAATAAATGAATAAATAAATAAAAGTATTGTGAGAAATATATATATATATATATATATATATATATATATATATATATATATATATATATATAAACAAATAAATAAAAGGAGAGATAGAGCTAAAAGTTATGTTAAATATTTATTAGAAGGAATAGAGTATCAAAAAGATGAAATAGCCTAGTGGATAAGACTTACCTCTTGGTAGTATGAGGTTGTGGGTTCAAATCCCCTACATACTAAATAAGGAACTATGTGGGTTAACTAGGCTAACTGGGGAAATAACTAAGCCCTGATTGCCACTCATATGTTAGAATTGGTTCGCGTGTAGCCAACGGCTGCCAACGGAACCAAGGGAACCAAGAGAACCATGAGTGCCAGAGAAGCCAAAGATGCCATAGTTATGCCATAGTTCTATGCCTTAGTCGACGCCTTGGAGTAAGCGAACCAAACCGATAAACGAATTGATAACCGAACCGAACTCAAACAGTGAACAGTGAACATAGTGAGTGGCACATTTGTTTCTTGCTAGCTCACTCATTCACGGATATTAGGCTTTTCCTTATGTATTGGTCTTTATATATTGCACTTGTTGTATTCTTGTTGTTAGGTCATTCTTGTACATTCCTTTTATGTAATAGAAGAAGAAGAAGAAGAACAAGAAGAATATCATTCTTCCTTGCCTCAATCTATGTGTGCTTCTCCTTGATTGTGAGATTGTGTGTGTGAGCTCTCTTCCTTATCTCCTTCCATGTGACATGGTATCAGAGCCAGTGTGGTTGTAGAGAGCTCATGGAGAAGGTTGATGGTGAAGAGTACATGAGAAGGCATGGATAAAGCATGATTCATAAACAACCTCAGATTGCTACAAAAAAACAACCTTATATCAAAGTTGAGAGCCATCTCGACCTTCATTTTGAGCCCACAAGTTGGGGCCCATAGATAAACCATATCAGTTTGCAAAAATATAACTTGCGTCATGTTTGATAGCACTCATATATTCCACATCCAGAATTTCAAGTGATTCCATCTATTGGTGATACATGAAAACTGTGTTTTTATGAGATCGAACTATCACATCTTTAAGTAGAAGTATTGCTTGAAGTTTTTTGCCATATTGTGAATAACCGCAAAAATTGCAAACACAGATGGAATGAATCAGCTTATGAGCGGTAAGCTGGAAAGAACAACTTCCATGCTTGGAGATTCAGGATGATGAATTTCTTGATGGGAAAAGGCTATTGGAAGTACATCAAAGGAAAAATGCTCTATAGTTACTAGAGAAGAATCGGATTGTAGTCCAATTAAGAGCGTATGAAGAATGGAATCAAGGAGCGAGAAAGATAATGTATTGGATATCTGTTAGCATATAGGATAGCATAATTGGGCACATATAGGATGCCAAGACTCTGAAAGAGGCTTGGAACAGTTTGGCCACATTGTATGAGACCAATACAAAGGCACGAAAATTGCAACTCAAGAATGAGCTGCATACACTGGAGAAAAAAGGCATGTCGATAAGTGAATACACTCTGAAAATCAAAAGCATATGTGAGTCACTTGCATCCATTGGTGTGAATGTAGATGATGATGATGATAAGGTGAAATGTGCCTTCGTGGTCTAGGCGCTACATATAAGTAGTTCAAAACTTCTATACAAAATATGGAAAATATTCTGAATTTTGTTGATCTGGTATCCATGTTGATTATTGAAGAAAAGAATCTTGGTAAGGATTTAAAATCCCAAGGAAAACCCAGTTCTTAGTAGGTATTCTACTCTAGAAGAGGAAGAGGTAGAGGTAGAGGCTTCAAAAGCAAAAGAGGACACAATAACCAAGACCAAGGTCAACAACAAAATCATGCAAGAGGAAGAGGACAATTTTGAGGCAGGAGGAGCCAAAGAGTTCGTAGAAATTTCCAAAGAAATGATTTAGGTAATGAAAATAAAGGATGTTGGAATTGTGGTAGACTTGAACACTTTGAACATGATTTCATGTTGAGGAATAAAAATAACGGAAGGCAGCAAAACAACTATGCATACACAAATGTAGATGATTTTGAGAAGTTGTTCATGGTTCAACATCACATGATGAATACGATGTCTACTAGTGTTCCAAAATCCAATGATAATGTTTGGTATGTTGATTCAGGTGCTTCAAATCACATGACTAGTCATGTGGAATGGTTTAGTACTTCGTAGAAATTGCCAGTTTTTGGATGTGTTGAAATAGGTGATGATACATCACACGCTATCGAGCATACAGGAAACGTAGCACTATCTATGGAGGATGGAAAGGTAAAACATCTCGTTGATGTGCTGCATGTTCCAAATATAACAAAGAATCAGGTTTCTATTGGATAAATGGTTGACCAGGGATTACAAATCAGGTTCAAAGCCGATGGGTTATATGTAGAAAAGCACAAACAGAATGGAAGATTGATTGCCAAAGGAAACAAAGTGGGTAGGTTCTTCACCTTAAATGTGAAAATTCATGAAATGAATGCATCCATGTTTGCAAAAGATGCAAGAATTATTGTTGATACAAAGATCTGGCATAAACGAATTGGACATGCAAATCTACAAAGGCCGAAATTGATGCAATCAATGGAGATTGTCAATGGACTACCGAATTTCAAGGTTGTAGAAATGCAAAAGGTATGTGAAGCATGTAAATTTCATAAATAGTTAAAAGCATCATTTCTATATGAAAAGCATGTTAGTGAGAATGTGCTAGAAATAGTACATACTGATGTTTGTGGTCCTGCAAAAACCACACCTATGGGTGGTTGCAGATTTTATGTTACTTTCATTGATGACCATACACAGAAAGTATGGGTATATTTCATGAAAGAGAAGAGTGAGGTGTTCACTCACTTCCAAAATTTTAAGGCTATGGTGGAAAAGAAAACAAGGATCCAGACATTAAGATCTGATGGCGGAGTTGAATACATGTCAAATGAGTTCAGCAACTTTCTTAAACATCATGGAATTTGACATCAGTTTTCATGTAGGTACACACCACAACAGAATGGCATTTTTGAATGGAAAAACACACATATTACAGAAATAGCAAGAGCCTTGATGACTGAGAAGAATACGCCTCATTGTTATTGGGTAGAGGTTGTGCATACTTCTGGATATATCATGAACAGAACTCTGACTGTTGCTATTCATCAAGTTACACTTGAAGAGATGTTTAGAGGTAAAAGTCAAACTTATCACATATGAAAGTATTTGGTTGTATTTCATATGTACATGTTCCAGATGAGTTGAGGAAGAAGCTTGATCAAAAAGCAGAAAAATGTATCTTCATTGGATACTCCCTTGAACAAAAGGGATATAAATGTTATAACCTACTCACACGACAGGTGAAGGTGAGAAAAGATGTGGTATTTGATGAAATGTAAAGCTTCTATGCAGATGCCAAAGATGGGCTTAATCTTGAATCAAATGACAAAGAAAATGTTAAAAAATCAAGTGCAAAATCTCAAGTTTTTAGTGGACCGAATGCATCAACAAGCAATAGTTCCAACTCAAATCCATGGAGTGGAAGATTGCATGGAAATTTCAGTCTAGCGAATTCCTTAAATACATCTAAGAAAGCTAAAGAAAAGCTTTCTGCTAGTAGTAAAATATGTGCAAGTTTTGAAGATGTTGATGGAGATTCAAGCGGTTGAGAAAAGAGTCTTGATGAGGAACTTGGATTGCCCTCTATGAAGACTCCAGGGGTAACAAAGGCACATGCAGTTGATACAAGGAGAAGTGACCCACGACCAAGAAGATCTAGGAGGATGTGGAATTTAGTGCAATGATCGACATATAATAGTTACATGGCTCATCATTGTGCCTACATGACAAAGGTAATACAAGATGATGAACCCTCTTATTTTGAGGATGCAATTGGAAATGCAAATTGGGAGAAAGCTATGGATGAAAAGATGGCTACACTTTATGGAAATGATACATGGAAGCTAGCTCCATTGCCCCAAGGAAAGAAACCCATAGGCTGCAAGTGGGTTTACAAGGTAAAGCACAATGCTGATGGTAGCATAAGTAGGTAAAAAGCACGATTGGTAGCAAAAGGATATGCACAAACATATGGAATTGATTATGAGGAAACATTCAGCGTTGTAGCTAAAATGTCTATTGTTAGAACACTTGTTGCATTAGCTACATCAAAAGGATGTACTTTGCATGAGATGGATGTGAGGAATGCTTTCTTAGATGGTGAGTTACAAGAAGAAGTATACATGGACCAGCCATAAGGATATGAAGATTCAAAGCATCCAGAATATGCTTGCAGGTTGCAAAAGGCTTTGTATGGGCTTAAACATCCTCCTCATCCATGGCATACAAGGATTGCTGATTACTTAACCACCATTGGGTTTTCTATGTGTGATGCAGATCATTCACTATATGCAAGGAAGGATTATGATGGCATCACAATTGTGGCTATTTATGTTGATGAATTGATTGTAGGTGGCGATAATGAAGAAAGCATTAAAGAGGTAAAGCAACTTCTTATGCAGGAATTGGACATGAAAGATCTTGGTGTGTTGCGCTTTTTTTGGGGCATTGAGTTTATACATACAGAAACAGGTATATGGATGTCGCAAAGGAAATATGCCTTGAATATGCTCCAAAAGTATGGTATGGCTAATTGTAAGCCAATTTCTATGCCATTGGATCAAAATTTGAAGTTAGATACTACATCAGGTCAAGCATTGGAAAATGCTACTATGTAGAAGAAAATTGTGGGAAGTCTAATCTATCTCACAATTATGAGGCCTAATCTTAGCTACACTGTTGGACTTGAATGTCAATTTATGCAGGTTCCCAGGAAGCCACATTTAGATGCTCTAAGGCACATTCCATGTTATGTGAGTGCTACTTTGGATTATGCATTGTTTTATGAAGTTTGTGTAGATTTGAAGGTTGATGGATACTCCGATGCATATTGGGCTAGTAGCATTCCTGATAGAAGATCCACTAGTGGTTTTCTATTATCATTTAGGAGTGCAACTATAACATGGAGTAGCAAGAAGCAACCCACTATTGCTTTATTGAGTACAGAGGTTGAGTATAGAGGTGTTGCAATGGCAGCATGTGAGGCATCATGGCTGGAGACGCTACTTGCAGATTTATGTGTGGAAAATGCAAAAGTCTATCACCATCTATTGTGATAATCTTAGCAGCATACAGTTAGCACGGAACCCTATTTTTCATGTGAGAACAAAACATATTGAGGTACATTATCACTTCATCAGAGAGAAGGTATTAGTAGGCGATATTGATCTTGTTTATGTGACAAGAAATGAGCAGATTGCTAATATTTTCACTAAAGCAATTGGAGCAGAAAAGCTAACCAAAGTTTTGGAAGATGCTTGGATTAGAGGACATGGCATTGAGCTTGAGGGGGAGTGTTGAGATATCAAGCTCAACATGTGATGATCTAGGATAACACGTATCATTTTTCCATTTCTCTGACATGTATAGTGGTGACACCAATATATGTCAGGGGCACTTCATTGAGCTTTTAAATTTATCTACGGAGAGTGATGGCACATCTGTTTCTTGCTAACTCACTCATTCACGAACATTAGATTTTCCCTTATGTATGTTGGAGTTAGACATCTACGGAAGCACGCGAACAACACAAGGAAGAAGAAGAAGTTTGGAGCACAACACACAATATTGAATGTATTAATAGAGAATGTACAAAGATAAGTAGCCCATTAGGGCAATAGGCATATATACAAGCCGGGGGAAAAAAACCTCCTAAAGAGGGAAAAAAGTGTCCCGGCAGTCCTAGTGTGTTCACACACATCACTACCTAAATATATCAGCAAATCCCCCCTGGGAGTGATGCGGTGAACAAGGAGTTGGCACTCATGTATAAGGAGTGCCAAGCTATGTGGAAATCAGTCCACAAAAGGAAGTAAGCCCATAGCTTTGCGGAAAGCTTCAAACTTCTCCCTAGGCAGAGCCTTCGTGAAAAGGTCTACAATGTTCTCCTACGAGGGCACATATGCCAAGCTGATCTCCCTAGCAAAGAACCTCTCTCTGACGTAGTGATAATGCACCTCAATGTGCTTAGTGCGAGCATGGAACACAGGGTTCCTCGCAACTGCCAATGCACTCTAACTGTCAGTGAAGATGGTGGTGGCAGAAGTCTGACCAACACCCAAATCAGCCATTTGAGCCACACACACTCAACAGTCGCTGTGAAAGCTACCCTATACTCAGCCTCACAACTGGAAGTGGCCACTGTAGGCTGCTTCTTGCTCAACCAAGATATACATGAGCTACCAAGCATGAAGCAAAAGCCACTAGTGGACACACGAGTGTCATAGCAACTAGCCCAATCAGAGTCAGAAAAAGCATGCAAATCTAGAACAACCCAAGTAGTCAAGTACCACTCAAATAGAGAAAGATGCGCTTAACTGGCTGCCAATGCTTGACTCCTGGGCAATGCATAAACCTGGTCATCTATGAGATAGCAAACTAAATATTTGGTTGAGTAATGCATAAGTAAATCAAGCATCCAGCAACCTGCTGATAGAGAACAACATCAAATGCATCTCCAGCATCATCAAGACTCAATCGTAAGCCTATCTCCATAGGAGTGGCAATAGGCTTACAGTTTCAAGGCCAAAACGCTGCAATAATGTGTTGTTGGCAGTAGCCAAAGGCATAGACGTCGAGGAAGCATGTGAAGACGCAGCACAACAAAGTACTGGGGAGTCAGTCGAATCATTTTTCAAAGGATTATGTTTTATAAACACTTTTCAAAAACCTCCAACAGTGATTTTCATCACTTTTGTACCATATATAACATAGAAAAACCCCTTTTGTAATTACATGCTCCATTTTGTGCAAGCTGAGGAGTCCTCGAGCTTGAGGAGCTTAGGTAGAATGATCCTACCAATTTTGGTTATTTTTAGATACCGTTTACCCTTTCAAATAGCACATAGAACCTATTTTTTAACTATGCTGGTCACTAGATGTGAAACCAGTCAAAACTAGTGTAAAAACTATAAATAGAGCTAGAGAGCTCATTTTTTAGGTTGACTTGTTTGAGTAGAGAAGAGCTTAGAGCTATTTTGAGCTTGTAAGAGTGTTCTTGAGTAATAGAGTTGATTTCCTACCTTCCATTGTGTCTTGCTTGTCTCTTCATTGTGTGTGTGTATGTGTGTGTGCATCTCTATGCTTCTCACCTTCACTCTCACTACATCTCACGCTCACGATCTTCATATCACTCCTATCTCTTCCGCGGATTGGCATTAAGGAGGTGGAGCTTCTTAACGTGGTTCTCACCATTGTGCTAGAGCAACACCAAATTTGGCGCCGTTGCCGGGGATCGAGTCTAAGAGGAATGTGTGATGGTAAGAGTATAGCAAGAAGTGGCGTTGGAAGGTAAAAAGTTTCAGTTTTTTTTGTTGTTTTGCATTATTTTTTAGTGTTTTTCATCTCCCCTACACTCCTTCTTAACCACCGCATCATCTTCTTCCACTCTCAAAAAATTAGAAAATTCACCATATCCACCCATTCTCCTCATTTCCCCTCATTTGTGCATGCGAGAGAGAGAGAGAGTTTTTGTGCTTGTGTGTACTTTTGTGTTTTTGAGTTTTCTTGCAGGTATAGAGCTCCAGAACATCAAAAAAACTTCCAAAAGGTAAAAAATGTACTTTTTGTCAGAAATTGCCGACTATGTCAGACCATCGCGATGGTCTGGCAAACTCAGAATTTGAGGTAGGCGACCACACCAACGTGTAGGTGATCCTTGCGCACATAGGACTCCACATTTTCTTTTTGAAAATTTGCATTTTGGTGGACCATCGCAATTGGCTCACGCCATCGTGATTGTGTCACACCATCGCGATTGGCTCACGCCATCGCGACGGCTCGGCCGGACCATCGCGACGGTCTCACACCATCGCGACGGTTATTGACCATTGTGATGATCCAGTCGACCCCACGCCATCGCGATTGGCTCATACCATCGCGCTGATGCTGCCACGTGTCAAGCCAGACCATCGCGATTGTTCGTTAGTCACGCCATCGCGACTGTCCCAGGTATGCCATCGTGATGCCTTGAAAGTTGAACCATCGCAATTGGCTCAAGCCATCATGCCCTGTGACCATCGCGACGGGCTCACGCCATTGCGATTGTCCCGTTGATCGTTGACCAACACCATCGCGATTGTTCACCGATTAGACCATCGCGATTGCTCCCTTTAGACCGTCACGACTATTCATTTCAGACCATCGCAACGCTTTGCTCCATCAGACCATCGCGATTGTACCATGCCATTGCGATGGTTCACCTGAACCATCATGACGGTCCCAAACCATCGCGATTGTCCCAGACCATCGCGATTCCCCACCCCAAACGCAAATTTTAGGGTTTCATTTTTGGGACATTTTGGAGCTATTTTAAGAAAATTTTTGGATCATTAAGCTCATAGGAGAACCCTTAGCTCATATTTGAAGAAAAACCTGTTTGACAGTTTTTACCTCCGAGGACCTGAATGCTCATATCTTTTTCATCTGAAGTCCGTTTTTTGAGCTTGATAGCTCATTAGAAAGCTCTTTACGAGTACTACGTGACCTCAAGTATTTTTTTCAAAAAGAAGACATTGTTTTTAGATAAGATAATTTGAGGATTGTTGGGACTAGAAAAGCTAGGGGGCATAGAATTTTGGGCCAAGGAAAAAAGGACCTTTAAAAGTGTATATTATCAAGTGCTTGATCATCCATTTGAGAATTGATCTAATAGTGAATTTTACAGATCTAGCAAGGACAATCAAGGGCAACGAAGGCAAGGCAGAGAATTATGCAAAGCTTGGGAAGCGCGGCTTCTTGGGCATCAAAGCACTCAAAGCAGCTGACTTGAGGTTGGAAGAATACTCAACCCCCTCAGTCAATTACTAGGTTAAGCTAAACTTTAGCATTGTGGATTAACGACGATAGGAACGAATCAAGTTTAAGATTTAATTTTTCAAGTCCAAGACTAAAGTAAAGGTGCGTGATACGCCAACCTAAAGGAAAAGAACTTAACGGAACGAGAACTCAAAAGTACCACGAAAAGTCAATTCCTGACGCTTACAGTAAGATAAGACAAGAATCTAAAGGAATTTAAAAAGAATAAAGAACAAAGAACCATTGACGATCAGAGAGTTCCATGAAGTAAATTCGTGAACCTTAGATCGGCAAGCATATAGGTAAGTCAAACCGACGAAGCCTTAGATTATCAGAAGCAAGTGTAGGAACTACTACACGTTCCTGGGCACAACAATTGAATAATAGTTATCCCTACGAGTTGAGCTCAGATACGAGTGAATCAGAAATGGCTTTTAGCACAGAAAGGCCAGAAGGAGGCTTAAACATAGCGTATTTAGAAAAACCCAAAGGACCCTATAGGACTCAATTAGAGTTTCTCCAAACCAACCGCTTAGGTGCTCGCATCTATGAGGATGGTTTGCGAAGAAAAGTGGTGCAAATACACAATCCTGATCAACCCATTGGATTGGAACGTCCAGTGGTGAAATTTGAAAGAGACTCATACATAGACAGAGAAGGAACAATGTACATTGTAAGTACGCAGCCAAACAATACTAATGAGTTTGGTGTAATTCAGTTAGAGATGGAAGCGAGATCCCAAGGAAAAGAATCAGTAGGAGAAGAACCTAGGACACCTAGAGGGAAATCTGTACTGATAAGAGTACTAATCCCCGAGTGGATCTCTCAGGATAACAGAAGCATAGAATTATTCGTAAACAAAGAGACAGATGAAGCATTTTGGAGATACAGAGTAGAACAACCTAGTGAGGTAGGCTCCATCATGATTTACGAGTTTAAGGACCCAAATACACCTGGAAAGGTGGTATACCTGGATGGAACTTCAGAAAGAGTATTTGTAGTACCAGATCATGCAAGAAATACATATACATGGAGAGGTGATTTAGTATTCCCTCCATCACGAGCAAATGTAAACATGAGCCATCAAGGTGCTGGAACATCTTCAGCCCATGGCATGCAAAGAGACAAGAACAAAGAAAGATCGGAAGTTAGTTTCACTCATCCCATAGGGAGAGATAGAACCACCATACACACGAACAGAGTGGATAGACAAAGAGAGCCTAGAATACCAGGTGGTAGAGATGATTTTCCTCTACCTAGACCACGTGGACATGCAAGAATACTGAGACCCACTCTGTTAGTAAAGTCCATGAAAAACTACTTTGATGGGACGGGAGATCCCTATGACCATGTTGCGGAATTTAAACAAGTTCTAAGAGCAGAGCAAGTAGAAGATATGTTCATGCAATACAATGCATTTGGACTAACGTTAAAGAATACCACTTTAACTTGGTTTCAACCATTGCAACAAAGGCAATTTAGAGATATCCATCACTTTTTAGAGTCATTCATCATAGAATTCTCTAAAAGAGGAATCAGACATGATACGTCTTCGTTGATCCATAGTTTCAAACAAACCCCTCAAGAAACAATTAGACTGGCAGGACGTAGGTTTAGACAATATGTTGAAAGATGTCTGATGCAAGAGCTACCCTCATAGGCCAAGCAAGTTTCATTGTTTTTAGATGGCCTCTTAAGCTCTAAACTACGCTCCTATGTGTACTTGAAGGAACCCAAAACGCTAGAGCAATGTGTAAGAATATGTATAGACATTAAGGAAAACCTATGAGACGAGTTGGAACTTTCAAAGGTCTATAAGGACTCAGATTGTTCATCTCTAGCATCTTCAAAATTGTCCAGTTCAATAGAGGACCTAGCAGAAAAAGTGGCCCAGAAACTAGGCGTTTCTAGTAAACAGATGCCTAGGTTAACAACAAACACGCATTGTTACACCTATGGTGGTGATCATATGGCAAACATGTGTCCCAATGCAACACAACCGCAAGCCAACCCTAGTGGCCAATATTGTACAATTGAGAGACGATACACGAATCATACGGCTCAAGACTGCCCATACAATAAACAAGCAGTAACACAGAACTACCCGCAAGCATACCTGCAACCAAGTAGGTATCAAGTTCAGTACAATACTCAGCCTCATTACTATAGGCCCCTCAAAACTATCCTTATCAAGCTCAACAGAGACCACAACATGTTTTAGCTCAGCAGCCATCCCCACCAGCTAATGTCATCTCATTTAAATACGCTGCTATAGAAGAGAACCTCAATAGGGCTTTAGTGCCTTCATCACCCGTGATCATGGAGAGCGACCCGAACTCAAACAGTTTTGACTCTACTCATGTAGATAGTCCACCTGCGTATTATTCAGAGTCACCAAAACACGTGGAAGCATATCAATACGATAGTCCATTGGAACCCAGTTGGGAACCCGACTATGCTAATGTGATGTACACAAGCCCTAATCCAAGGCCCCAATTAAGATAGCAAAGACCACAGGGCCCTAGAGGACCATGCTTTAGGTGCCAAGGAGATCATTTCATAAAGGATTGTCCACATCCTCCGATAGTAGGACAGTCACAATACTATAACATACAAGGTTTTTGTGTCGATTGTGGCAAAGAGCATGTCATCAAAGATTGTCCTAAGAACCCTACTAATACTTCAAAAGTGACACCGATCAATGTGATAGGTATTGTACATAACACAGATGGATCCAACCCTACATATGTGCCTATCCAAGCTATAACAAGAGCCCATGCACTCTTACAGAACCAACAGCCTAACGTTGAGAAAATAGTCAGAACTAGCAAATTTGGAGAATCCAGTAATAAAAAGACGAAATCTTGGAAAGATTCTAGAGAAAGAATCAAGAGAAAATAGAGTAAAAGGATAACTAAGTTGGAAGGAAGTTTGAAGGAATCGAGAGCAAAGATCCTAGAATTAACTTCTCAAGAATCAAATCAGGAGAACCTGGCTCAGAAATTAGGATCAGTTCTAGCGGAACCCATACCAGAAAACCTAGACATGATGTTGCGTGCATATCAGACTAGATTAAAAGAATCACTCCAGATGGCTGAAATGAGCAAGAACTATCCAAGAGCAGATTTAGAAATTGAGAGGACTAAACTTTGCATGAAGATGGTAGAACTAACACAAACTATGTTTGAAGCCTCTCGTTATCTCAACTGGAATAACATGGCAAAACGTGAACTACACTTTCAAGGACTAATGGAGAGGTTAGAATACTTGGTCGAAAGTAAGGAGAAAAAGAATCCGCATAGGAAACCTATTGCTTTGGAGACACAGGAAAGAAATGCACCATCCCTGTCTCAAATACCAAATACAGAAAATGAAGACCACCTGTCTTCCATACATAGGTATTCACATGAATTTCTAAGAGAAATCCAAGGAAGTGGAGAAAAGAACAAGGAGCCCATCCACCTATTCAAGAAATAGACGACTTGCAGGAACAATTTCCCCAAGACATTCCCTCTATCTAC
Organism: Ceratopteris richardii; assembly: GCA_020310875.1. Classification (NCBI taxonomy): domain Eukaryota; kingdom Viridiplantae; phylum Streptophyta; class Polypodiopsida; order Polypodiales; family Pteridaceae; genus Ceratopteris; species Ceratopteris richardii. The sequence goes on from CM035416.1 coordinate 177,115,915, forward strand.
GATGATGTAGAGGAAGAGAAACTAAGTGAACACACAGGTTTTGAATCCAATTCTTTGCAAGAATTACCTCAGTTCATAGGACCTTGGGAAAACAAGTCTATTAGCATGACAACACCCACGATAATAGTGAGGAATGAAGAATTAGTAATCCCTAGAAACACGAAAGTGATCAATAACACCAAAGTACAGTGTCACCTCACTCTAGAGGAGTTGTTAAAGGTTAAACTAGAACTGTGGAAACATGTAGCAAATCAATTCCTTGAGCTTGCTACTACTCCCTCACAAATAGGATCACACAAGAAGGTACCAAAGATACCAGTAGAAAGGATTGGAGATGTAAGAGAAGGAGAGGAAGGTAACACTTATCTTCCAATAACCCATCACGGTTATACCACGAAAGCCATCTAGCTATCACTACGACTGCTTTGTGGAAACATTGGGGTAAGCCAGCATTAAGACCCACTAGGATGAAGCTACAAATGGCTAACGAACACATAGAGAAACCATTAGGCTTATTAGAAGGCATATCTCTCACCACTTGTGGTGTGGGGTTTGAACATACTTTCGCCATTTGTGAGTTTGGGAAAAATCATGCTTACGAGATGATTTTAGGCCGACCATTCATGCATCAGTTGCAAATTGTACAAGATTGGGTAACTAATTCTTTGTACTTGCAACATTTATAAGTGACTACTAAAGTCAATCTTAAAGACTATTCACATCGAGACGTACCTCCAATACAATGGAACACCATCTATAAGACATAGGTAGAAACGAAATCGGTACACTCATTAGAATCAGACCTCTCTTGGTTACACGAGGATACTCATCTATGGATGTGTAAAGTAGCAAAACAAGAGGAAGAACGATTAACAGCCAGGACTTTAGGTTCAGAACAACATCCACAAACCCTTCAAGACCCAGCTTATGCACCTATAGTATTTCCAGACAAAGAATTCGAGCCTCATGGTTGGGCAGAAATCCTAGCAACAATGGATGTAGCCATCAATGAAGAACAATGGACACCTCACTGTGACGAGGACTTCAGTCTTCACAATAGAGCCAATCATGTGCGATTTCCTTATAGAAGAATGCATACCTAGCACTGATGCATTTGAGGATGCAAGTGACTTTGATCTAGAGTCAATTATTATGGACCCTCCCTTTACATCAGATGAAGAATATTTCTACGAATTAGAAGCTCACCCTCAGAGACACGAAGAGATTATGAATGATGTGAGGTTAGCCACACAAGTGATTGCCAAAAGTGAAGCAAAGAAAAGAAAGAAGAAAGAAACTATGTCAGAAGGAGAAGAATCTTTGTTTGAGGTACCAGAAAACTTCAAGAAGTATGAAATAGAAGATAGAAGAATCATGGTACGAATGCCTAACATAAAAGTTGACGATGGAGAAGTATATGATAACCTAGAGAAAACGAAAAAGATCATATTCACCATAGAAGGAGAGGAAGAAAAATGTACATACATAGGGCATGATTTGACGAATGAATAAGAGGAAGAGTTAGTTGCCCTATTGCACGAATATAGAGATGTGTTCGCTTGGAGTTACAAAGACTTGAAAGGAGTAGATCCAGACATATGTTCTCATAGAATCCCTATGACTCCAGATGCAAAACCTACGAAACAGAAACCATACACGTACAATGATAACTATGCCGCAAAGATTAAAGAAGAAATAGATCGTTTGATAGAAGCAGGATTCATTTATGAAATTGAGCACACCGAATGGGTATCCCCCATTGTGGTTGTGCCCAAGAAGAATGGAAAATTGTGTGTGTGTATTAACATTAAAAAAGTTAATGCCGCCACGATTAGAGACAGCTATCCTCTTCCTATCACGGAACACTTATTAGAAAGAGTTGCAGGCAAGGAAGTTTACAGCTTTCTTGATGGTTTCTCAAGCTATAATCAAGTAGCCATTGCTCCTGAAGATCAACATAAGATGGCTTTTGCCACAGAATGGGGCATATTTGCATTTCGTGTAATGCCATTTAGGCTCACAAATGCACCCACCACTTTCCAGCGACTCATGTGTCATGTTTTTAAGGAATTCTTACGCAAGAATTCGAAAGTCTATGTCGATGACCTATGTGCTCATTCGAATAAAAGACAAACACATATCCCAGAATTAAGACAAGTATTTGACAAATGTCGAGAATATCAAGTTTGTCTGAACCTAGAAAAGTGCGTTTTCATGGCCAGATAAGGCAAAATTCTAGGGCACATTGTGTCAAAGAATGGAATCTCTACGGATGAAGAAAAAGTGAAGGTAATTGCCGATCTACCTAGACCAACTAACATAAAGGAAGTACAGGCATCTATGGGTCATTGCAGTTATTATAGACGATTCAACACATGTATGCAATCATAGCCAAGCCATTGTACTCTCTTGTGACCAAGTTTGAATGGACAGATGAGTGTGAGAACTCATTCAATGAACTTAAACGACGTTTGTGCTCAGCACCTATATTGACAACCCCGGATTGGAGTAAGCCATTCCATGTACATGTGGATGCCTCCAACTATGCCATAGGATGTGTGCTAGCACAACCCACGAATGAAGGTAATATAGATCTCCCCATAGCTTACGCGAGCAGATTACACCACTATGGAACGAGAAGGATTAGGAATGATCTACAAGGTAAAGAAATTCAGACATTATTTGTTGGCAAATAAGTTCAAGTTCTTTACAGATCATCAAGCATTACTGTACTTAGTCAATAAGCCATGTAATACGGGACGACTGATACGTTGGTTTCTATTACTCATGAAGTACGACTTCGAAGTAGTAGTCAGGAAAGGAAAGATACATCTTAGAGTTGACCACCTTTCAAGATTAACCACAGGAGAAGCTCCTCAAGGAATAGCGGATGAATTGCCTGATGCATATTTGTTTAACCTTGAGATAGCACCAGAATGGGCTAAGTTGATAGTCCCTATTCTCACATATGGACCCAAGAATCCTAGGATTAGGATCAAGGAAGGAGAGATTACCAAGTCACAAAGATATCAAATAATAGCAGGAAGTATATATAAATAGGATAATCAAAAGATTCTTGCTTGTTGTGTAGATGAATTAGAACATGCGAATTGGTTGCAGTTAGCACATGTAGGTGCATTAAAGCAACATCATTCAAAACATTGTACATTGCAGACTCTGCATATACTAGGAGTATATTGGCGTTCTATGGAAGCAGATGTCTACAAGTTGTGTAAAGAATGCCCTGTTTGTTGTGAAAGACCACCAGTAGAACATGCTACATTATATCACATGTCTCTCACACCAGAATGGAGTGAACCATTAGTGACGTACTTGAGGACAAAAATATTCCCTCAAGGAATGACCTTAGCACGACAATGAAGTCTAGAGCAGGAAGCTCAAGACTATTCACTTATTGGCGATAATCTATACAAACAAGGACGAGACGGATACTTAAGACAATGTGTTCATGCATTTGAGCGTACTAGAGACTGCACACCAAGGTGTTGTAGGAGGTCATTTTGGACCTGATAGGATAATCAAAGCCATCCTCTTTGCAGGATTATGGTGGCCCACTCTTCACATGGATGCACATACCTATGTAAAGAGATGTGACATGTGCCAAAGAACTCAATTTCCTACTCGCAGAGATGAAATGCCATTGAAACCCATGATGGGAGGATGTGCATTTTCTAAGTGGGGTATAGACTTTGTAGGACCTATTAACCCCCTTGCAAAAGGTACACATGCCGAATACATTATTGTTGCCACAGATTATCTTACCAAATGCGTAGAGGCAAAGACCACAAAAAGGAATGATGCACACATGACTGCAAAATTCTTATTTGAAAATGTCTTTACAAGATATGGATTGCCTATAGAGTTAGTGAGCGATCGAGGAACTCACTTTCTAAATCAGGTCATTGAATATTTGTTACAGGATTTTATGGTGATTCACAAGAAATCCGCACCATATCATCCTCAGGCCAATGGTCAAGCACAAAGTACTAACAAGGTCCTTTGTAATGTACTGACGAAACTCGTGAACAACAAACGTTCAGATTGGGACAAACAGTTACACCACACTGTTTGGGCATATCGAGTGGCCTACAAGACCGTACTCAATGCAACTCCCTTTCAGATGGTTTTTGGTCAGAATGTTGTGCTTCCTTTGGACTTCTTGATATTGACCCTTAAGGTTGCACAAGAACATCAGTGGACCAGCCATGAATTATCAGCAAGAATAATGGACTTGGAACGATTAGGAGAAACCAGGTTGAAAGCAACAGCAGGTATAGATGCGGCAAAGAGTCGATAGAAAGCCTATTTCGATGCGCATGTAAAAGATAAAGGCTTAAGAGACGTAGATTTAGTCCTAGTGTATAGACTGAAACAGCACGCACGAAAGTTAGAAAAGCGAGGTTATGGACCTATGATCATTAACAGACTCTCGACAAGTGGAGCAGTATAATTAGCCACCTTAGAAGGAGACATAATGCCTAATTACATTAGTGGCTATAGAGTCAAGTTATATCAGGAACCTCTTACTGAGGATATGCTTAGATGACTCACGTTGGCAAAGAAGCGTAAGGAGGAAGAAAATAGAATACGAGCTGAAGCTCAAGCAGAAGCTATAGAACGCATTAAGCACATGAAGCTAAGAAGACAAGGACTAGGGAGAGAACATTATAACCATCTGGAAACAACACCCAGATACCCCATGGCTATGTGTCAAGCAAAGTCAAGTATTCATCCTAGCATAGTGGACAGGAGACCATTCATTACAGTGGCTAGAGCACGGCAACCCTTGCCAAGAGCTTAGGGCTTTAATTGATTCAAGTGCTGCGACTATTGCAATTAGATGGTCCCACTATAAGGACTCAGGAATAGAAATGCGGCCAATTGAGGCATACCTCATAGGGCTAGGAGGCATGGAAACCCCTTGCATGGGTGAGGTGGATCTTCCTATCCTCATACACGAAGTGACCATGACAGTGAAGCTACTAGTGTGCCATGATGACGACCTGATAGAACACCTAATCCTTGGCCAAGATTGGCTCTATGATCACTCAATGGACCTAAAGCTTAGACAAGGCTCCTTACAGATTGGAACCTTAGATCAGCAGCAAGTGATACCACTTGACTTCCCTAACAACACCCCGCCTGAGGTATGTAACCCCAGACCCTATGAAACGCATGCAATGGAGGACCGGAAGATATTTGGCCAAATCCCTCGGCTAAGCATGCTCCCTCCAAAGTCAACCCATGAGAGCTTAGCGATGGATCATTGCCAGACCAAAGATTGTCAGGAGATTTTCCCCGGTCTTCCAGTAGCTAACAAATGGGGACCATTGTAGGACAAATGGGGACCATTGCAGGACAAATGGGGACAATTGGCAGTCAGATGGGTTACATCAGCGGTCAGGTGGACTACATTAGCAGCCACATGGGCAAAACACCCTGTAGTGCCCATCCTTCCGCACTTACTGCGGACTGGCCTAGATTAATAGTACAAAATGGAGCACTTCCTAATGGGCAGGTTTCACAAGTGTTGGACCTCCCTTCTTTTCCAAAGCAGAGCGTCCATTTGACCTCTCAACCTCAACCACAAAGGAGTCAACCACAACAGAGGAACCCAGACCGATGACAATATCAGATGACACAAGGAAGAAAGCAGCAGTATCAGTATCACAAAGTAAGAGGCATGCGACAAATATGGGTGCCAAAGGGACATAAAGCACCACCAGAATTCAACAAAGTAGGCATTGGCAAGGAGAAGTCAAGGCAAAAGCAGGGTCAATATTCAACATCTCCTCGATCTTCTTCTACGAGTAAGAACATTTGACATATTTGGATCGCCAAGAAGTACCTTATGAATCGACCCACACCCACGTAGATTTGGGTACCAAAATAGTGTATCATAGCTCAACACTCAATCCATGTATTATATACCCCTCAGCAACCTATCCACACCTCAATACCACCACAGCCAATATCACCTTTTGTTCCTCAGAAGAAACATATCACCCGCTCAGAAACTCTTAGGAAATGGATACCGAAATGCATCTAGATATGTCCTCATGTACCAATGTCTAATATTTCTCCCACCCCGACTAACCAAGACCTTTGTAATAATTCACCCACACCTAAACCATGTACAAATCCACACACCATAACCCAACATCACTTGTAATAACATCTCATCAAGAAATGTATGCATCATCTGAAGCATGTAGGTGTCTAGAGACTTGCATTAGTTTTGCAACAATCATTCCATAAACCACATCACAACACTCGGCTACACGGGTTACACATCGGTTATGGAAAGGGATTGCGGTCTCACTTTAACGGGATCATGATTGATTTCCATACTAATGTGTTAATCTTTTGTAGCAGATCTGCTACACACTCGCATCATTCATCATGCAGGCATAAGGACCATCTGAAGCTGGCCCCAATGTACCCATGGAAAATATTGGCGAACTACTAGCTGAACCACATCCTACGGCTCAACCACTAGAATTTTAGGGATTCTTAGGACCTATGCCAATTGACGATCCTCCTAGGGGTTATACTGAAAAAATTCATTGTAACTCACATTGGTTCCAAGATTTAGCAGGCCGACTTGAAGCATGTTTGGGCGAGAGCTGGCTTCACTAAATACTTTAGTGATCCATTACCTAAACCAGATTTCTACCGATGCTACTATTTAGTAACCACTTTGACAGCTTCTGAGAACAAGGATCTACCAGGCACATTCATTTTGTCGTCCTTGATGAATGACCTCCCATTCAAAAGGTTTTATTTGACAAAAGATTTGATTAGAGCTACAATTAAGATACATGGAACGCACACTCCAACAGAGCGAGAAAGGCTGATTCCCGAGCCGATGAAATGTGGAGATGTCATCAAGTGGGAAGATATTTCAGCGATCACACCTGAGCTCTCTAAACCATTGAATCTGATATGCATGCAACATTTCGCATTCCCTGCTCAGGATCGATTCACCATGCCCCACAAGCACATCTGGTTTGGACTATATTTGTCTTGTATTGGACCCCAAACAGTTGATCTTGCAAGCTGGGTAATTGATCAGTTGTACTTAGCACAACGTAGATGGGAAAGAAAAAAGGTAATCCATGGATGCTGCACTCTTATGAGAATTGTATATATGTGTTTGGCATACGACTTGCCAATCGAGCGTGCAATGACAAGCGAGGAGTTGAAGGCATTCAAAGGTACAGCAAAGAAAGCTAGGAAGGCTAGCAAAGGACGAGCAGGAAAGTGCATGAGAGGAACCATTCCATGCCTACAAGTTTTGGAATCACTGTCACTACAACCCTCTCCAGAACAGTCTCCGACCGAAGCCCCTGTAACTGTACAACCTATTTGCATATGATTATCACAAACTATCATTACAGAAGGCACTACTAGTGCGATTATCTCACAACCACCATCAGTTCAGGAACCTACCACCACTGTAGCAGAAGTTCCCACCACTATTGGTGCGGAAGCATTTTCTTTTCTGATACCCAACCTGGAAGCGGAACCTATAGATACAACGTTTGATTTTGAAATGTCGGATGCTTTCTCAAATGAATTTCAGTTTTCTAAAGGTCAGATTTTCTCTCAGGAATATGAACAACCAAGCTACCCTACCACTTCACCTGATCAACAACAAGGACAAGTAGTATCCATCTTAGAAGAAGAAAGAACAGAAACAGATGATGACGAGGGCGATGATGAAGCCAGCCACGGCACTCATGACTCCCAAGAGAATATGTAGACAGATGAGCAAGGACAGCAAACTGACACCCAAGGTGACACCAGCATGCATGAAGACAAAACATTTGAAGCAGTGGCATACACCTTGGCCATCAAGAAGTTATATCGCACCATGGAAAAAGTTTGGGCACATAAGAAGTTATCTGAGGAAGAAAGCCAGGCACTTATAGAACAGGAACTCGCCACAGGTGGTTTTGAAGAATTATACATCAAAGGCTTTAGGGAACTTGTTAAATCAGTGGGATCTAACGAAGCATTAAGATATTTGGAGAGGAAACCACTTCCGCAGTTTGACCCCCGACGAGTACGTTTACTACCCAAACCGGGTGAATACATTCATGTACCGATAGGTGCTCAGTCATCCCAACAAGCCAGGGAAGCACGCCTAATTCTTGACGAATCTTTGGTAGAAGAAACAATTATCATCGACTCCCCACCTGACACTACTACTGTACATACCACCATTGTTGCCAAAGTACCTGCCACACCAACTGCTCCTCCTTCGCCACCCATCCCTCCAGTCTCTCCTATACATCTTGCCTCTCCTAGACCATCCACATCCTTCGACAGTGCAGCAACAGAAGCCTTTGTTGCTTCAATTCCTCTAACCCTTTCTGCACCTACCTGATCTAGCTTACCTCCTCGAACATCCACCTTTCTATCCAGCCCATTTCTCCATCCATCCTTCCCTTCCTTCCCTACACCTCCAAGACACCTATTTCCATTTCCACCTCCATTGACTTTTTCCCTAGTTTCACCTCCCCGACCCATTGTAATCCCTCTTTCCCCCTTCCATCAAGCAGTACAAGAGACCCCCTCTGTAAATTATTCTGCCACTTTTGTAAATCTCGTATTTACACCCATGCACGCACCCACTATCACTCCACTATTCACAGTCACGGCACTAGACACCACATCTAGCGACATGGATATATCACCTCCCACCGCACCACCACTCACATCTCCCATTGTACCACCATATTTAGGCACATTACAATTTTCCACAATCACCACAACATCCACTCTCCCACCCCTTGCATCGCCACCCACACACACAGCATCTACATTCACCACACCATTAATTTTATCTCCCACCATCGACATTGCATTCCGTCAGATGTTCATCTGCATGACTCAAGTGAGAGAGGAATTTGCATTCCCTTTCCCCTTGCATCGCCACCCACACACACAGCATCTACATTCACCACACCATTAATTTTATCTCCCACCATCGACATTGCATTCCGTCAGATGTTCACCTGCATGACTCAAGTGAGAGATGAATTTGCATCTCTTGGCAATAATTACCGGACGCTGCAGCAAAAAACCAATGATTTACAGTCACAGCTCAATTCCCTCTCCATCGAGAATGCCTCACTAAACACCCGCTACCAAGAGCTACGAGAGGCCTATCATAAACTTGAACTAGAAAGTGAAGAAAAGACAAAAGAGGCCATCAATGAAATATACAACCTGTTAAGGGTGCAGACTATTCGCAATACGACACTTACTGGGAACATGGGACTGCTCAGACGCCACTTGGCAGCAACTAAAGAAGAAAATCAACATCTACAGGAACAGAACAGAGAGAATTTGGAAGCTGCTCTAGATCAACTAGACCAACCGTTGAGCCTAGTTGCTTTAAAGTTGTTCCTTCAGAATCTATGAAAATGTTACTCGATGATCATACCAGATTGCTAGATGAATATGACAACATGAACGAGGAGTTCCAGAAGCTCAAAGAAGACCACAAATTGCTCCAATTAAGAGCACCTATAGAGTAAGGACCACCAGCTCTTGCGGACCCTTCTCCTTAGATCTAGAGGAACTCAACGCATTACGGGCCCAGGTATTAACTCTCTAATCACTGATAGCAGTATATGAAGCATCCCCCAGGCCAGACTCCCCACTGGAACTACCAGCAGAGGAAGAAATAGTGACTATTCTGGTGGAGGAAACTTTTGAAGAAGCATATGAACCCCAACCGATCCCAGGCGGACGAGTCACGGTCGAAGGCCAGACGACATTTGAACTTCCTACTCCCGCATGGATGAAGACGATTGAAGAACTTGGAAGAACCCACTCAGCATGTGTAGAAGCTCAGTTACATGCAATGGCCATGATAGAAGAGCGAATTTTACAATCACCATATTTTGCTCACTTGGCCCCTCGCAGATACATATCTGGGCATGAGCTACAATACAAGCCTTATTTTATGTTAATGGCAGAATATCAGCTGGCCATAGAAAAAGAAACAGGCAAGAAACCCTCTCACATGACCCAGTTTGAGCCTGACGATTTGCCACTAGATGCGTAGCGAGGAGAGATCTATCAACCAGATTGGTGCAAGGATTTATTACAAGCATATTCAGAGATGATGAGTACTTGGGCCAAGGCACCACTCCACTTGAAGTACAACCCATGTTGGGGACCCATACCACGATGCCGCTCCCAGAAGGCATTTGCCATTAAAGTACAGAACAACAAGCAATGTCAGGATTGGCTCAATTACCCATATTTCAGGCCACCCACAAGACCACCAACAGTTGGGTACATGATGGCCACGATTCGCCACTAGCTCCCCCACTTAAAACATATGGACGATGTAGCAGCGCATATGACTGTCAAAATCTTTGACATGATGCAGATGGTATTCAAAGTCTTCCGTCCCATCAAGGCACCACATGTAAACACCCCGGGTTTTGAGCATGTCAATCTCGATTTAGCTTATGAAATGAGTACAACCCCATCGCTCCGGGTGTGTTACGCCTGGCACTGTCGAATCAAATACTTACCGGCGTGCTATAAGCAGACCTTTGAAGAAATGTTCACCACAGGTTTTTGGCAATATCACTCAGAGGTGTCTTGAGGAGCTTAGGTAGAATGATCCTACCAATTTTGGTTATTTTTAAATATGGTTTACCCTTTCAAATAGCAGATAGAACCTATTTTTTACCTATGCCGGTCACTAGATGTGAAACCGATCAAAACTAGTCTAAAAACTATAAATAGAGCTAGAGAGCTCGTTTTTGAGGTTGGCTTGTTTGAGTAGAGAAGAGCTTAGAGCTATTTTGAGCTTGTAAGAGTGTTCTTGAGTAATAGAGTTGATTTCCTACCTTCCATTGTGTCTTGCTTGTCTCTTCATAGTGTGTGTGTGTGTATGTGTGTGTGCATCTCTATGCTTCTCACCTTCACTCTCACTACATCTCACGCTCACGATCTTCATATCACTCCTATCTCTTCTGTGGATTGACATTAAGGAGGTGGAGCTTCTTAACGTGGTTCTCACCATTGTGCTAGAGCAACATGTGTCAATATATTTCGTTTGACACAAAGCCATTCCACCATCAACTTGCATAAACTGAATGCCCAAATAGTGATGCAAATGCCCCAAATCAGACATCTCAAATGAGGCATGCAAATCAGCCTTAAAACCAGCAATATGCTTCTCAATAGGACCAGTGAGTAGCATGTCATCAACATAGACAACAATGATAAGAAGCACATCATTAGCACGCTTAACATATAAGGTGCTTTCAGTTGGACTGTTCTCAAAACCATGTGCAATCAGATAGGCATGTATCTTCTCATACCAAGCACGTGGTGCTTGCTTTAAACCATATAATGCCTTCTTTAACCTACACACCTGGTTTTCATGCCCTTTCTGCACAAAGCCACGAGGCTCAAAAACATACACTTCTTCATGCAAGTCACCATTCAGAAATGCTGTTTTAATGTCCAACTAATGTACATTCCAACCATGATGAGCTGCAAGTGCACAGATGCTCCGAACAGTAGTCATATGGCATGTAGGTGCAAAGGTCTCATCAAAATCAATGCCTCTTTCCTGTGCATAACCCTTTGCAACAAGCCTAGCCTTATACCTGTCAATTGTACCATCCGATTTACGCTTCAGCTTGTATACCCACTTACTGCCAATGGCCTTCTTGCCAAGAGCCAAGTCACATAAAGACCAAGTACCATTCTTCATTATAGCATCATATTCAGATTGCATAACAACCATCCAATTTTCTGAATTTTGTGCTTCATCAAATGAAATAGGCTCATTCTCATCACAGAGACTAGATGCAGCCACAGCATAACAATCTGATGCAAAAGAGGCACTATGAGAGCCTGAACGAGTAAGATATGACAGAGGTGCATCTAATTTGTTGTCAAGCAAGGTCTGCACCAGACATTTTTGCATAATTCTTGCCTGGTCAATATCAGCTCTCTCATCAATAAGTGCATCATGTACATCTGCATCAAAAATGGAATTATCTGCATCATCACATGAAACCTACAAAGGCTGAGAAGTTGCCTCATTAGGACCAGCACTAGACTGTCCACCTGTAAAAAGAGGCAGCAAAGTATCATACATGTCTTTGGAGCTAACAGATGTCTCTTAGTACATGAAAGCAATGGTTGAATAGCATCTTCCACAAAAACAACATCACGGCTAACTAGAATGCGTTTAATCTGTGGATGATACAGACGATAGCCTTTACTTTCAGAACTATACCCAACAAAAATACATTTTACCGCTTTATCATCCAATTTTCTGCGATGTTGTTCAGGTACTAATGCATATGCCAAACAACCAAAAACACGCGCATGAGCAACAGATGGCTTGCGGTCATGCCAAGCCTCATATGGAGTGATAGACTGTAGCGCTTTAGTGGGACACCTGTTCAATACATATGCTGCACACATGACAGCCTCAAGCCAGAGTAAAGCCTGACTCTTGACCATACACCTCGCCATCTCCATGAGTGACCTGTTCTTTCGTTCAGCAACTCCATTCTACTGAGGTGTATATGGCACTGTACACTGGTGTTTTATCCCACGTTCAGCCAGAAATGCATTAAAATCAGAAGACATATATTCCCCCCCTCGATCAGAACGGAGGGTGCCCATTTTACATGCTGACAGATTTTCAGCCAAAACCAAAAATTGTTTGAAGCACATGAACACTTCGGACTTTGCCTTCAATGGATATACCCATCCATGCCTGGAAAAATCATCGATGAAAGTCACAAAGTAAAGGTAATTCCCAAAAGAAGGTGTCTGCATAGGACCATAGACATCACTATGTACAAGCTGCAATTTTTGAGTAGCCCAAACTGAACCATCTTTTGGAAAGGACGAACACTGCATTTTGCCCAAAATACAGCCTTCACAAACATGTTTTCTAGGTGCCTCAAGTTTGGGCAAAGAGGACACCATTTCAGATTTCTACAAGCATAGCAAACTAGCAAAATTTAGATGACCAAAGCGTGCATGCCAAAGCTTTGCATCTGACATAGCCTGCGAATCATTTACTGCACATGCCAAATCATTTACAGATCTTTCATAGTCTATGAGCTTATACATCCCACGACATAAAATGTCAGAAGCAATAATCACATCACCATTTGACAGATCAAGAACTGTACATCTGTCATCAACAAATTTCACAACCAAGCCAATCTTGGCTAATGCAAAAATTGATAACAGGTTCTTCTTGATCGCTGGCACAAATAAAGCATCTGACAAAGTGAAAGAACTACCATCAACAGTAGTCAAAATGATCTTACCAACTCCCATAACAGGATAAGAGGAGTTGTTGGCGCATGTAACAGTATTCCCTATAGGGGCAGGCTCGAGTGAGGAGAAGAAACTGCGCTGCGAGGTAATATGTTTGGTCGCCCTACTATCAAAATACCAAGATTATCAAAATACCAATATCAAAATGCCCATTCTTCTTCCTACACAAGATTAGCAGACTCTGTTTTTGGTGTAGAGGCCTCTACAACAACCATTCCAACCTCTTTCTTCTTTGCCTCTTTAGCAACCAGTTTTGGACAGTTCTTTATGATATGATCATTCCCTTTACAGTACTTACAAAACAATTTCTGCTTTTCTGATTTCTTCTCATCTTTATCTTCCTTCTTCGAATATGCAGACTAGTTGAAGAGCTCCATTTTCCTTTGCCCTTCTGACTAGCCAAGAAAGCTTGATCTGCAACTCGCATAATGGACCTATTCTGCATGGACTAATCTTCTTGCAACAGAACAGAGACTAACTCCTCAAATGATAAGGCATTCGGATTTCCTTTCATCATCAACCGAAGAGTAGAAGCAAAACTTTGATATGAATCAGGAAGACCATTCAGAACGGTCTACACAAGTGAGCTATCTGGTATAACCTCATCAGCAGAAATCAATTGTTCCTTCAAGTCTTTGATCTTTGTTAGGATAATGTCCATAGAATCACCTTCATTCATGTGCTCACTCTCCAACTGTTTTCGGAGGTAAGCAACACGAGCCTCATTCCTAGCTTGGTACAATGTGGTAAGTGTATCCCAAGCATCCTTAGCTGTTCTACAAGAGCGAATGTGAGGAATAATGGCATGTTTGACAGGCAAAGCTATCAATGCATGTGCCTGGGCATCTCTGCCATCCCAGCAAATCTGCTCTGCAGTAGGTGTAGCAAAAACCGCAGCATGAATAGGAATATGCAGAATATCATCATCTTCGACACCTTCTGCATCAGCTTCCGTACCTGCAGTTGTAATAGTTGTAGGTGTGATAGGATGTTTTTCGACACCTTGCACAATGTTCCACAGTCCCTTTGCAACCAACACATGTCGCATCATATAAGCCCATAATGGGTAGTTGGTATCATCCAACTTATCCTCAACAGCAACATACGGTATACATCACTGCTTTCAGCCATGGCCAATGACTAAAATACCTTGATGCAGAAAATTGACTATATCTCAAAAAGTTGAACAGAACTGCCCAAAGAAATTCTGCTAGACCTGTAGTAGACTTTGAGACGCTTATATTGGTGAACAGAAATTGGTATATACCTTTGGCACAAAAAGACAAAATAGCCTACACAAGCACTGCGATAGTGCGTTCGGAGGCCGAAACGAGCTCAGATCGCAATTTCTGCACCACATAGCGAAGTTGTTTTGATCTCCAAAACACGTTGAGTATGCTCACCAAAATTCGTGCGATTCTGAGACTGCAAACGGAGGAGTGTCAATGGCACCCTAGATGAAGCGATGACCTGCTCTGATACCAATTGTTGGAGTTAGACGTCTGCGGAAGCATGCGAACAGCACAAGGAAGAAGAAGAAGCTTGGAGCACAACACACAATACTAAATGTATTACTAGAGAATGTACAAAGATAAGCAGCCCAGTAGGGCAATAGGCGTATATACAAGCCGGGGGAAAAAACCTCCTAAAGAGGGAAAAAAGTGCCCCGGCGGTCCTAGTGTGTTCACACATCACTACGAGTAAATGTATCAACAATGTACTGGTCTTTATATATTGCACTTGTTGTATTCTTGTTTTTATGTCATTCTTGTACATTCCTTTTATGTAATAGAAGAAGAAGAAGAAGAAGAAGAAGAAGAAGAAGAAGAAGAAAAAGAAGAAGAAAAAGAAGAAGAAGAAGAAGAAGAAGAAGAAGAAGAAGAAGAAGAAGAAGAAGAAGAAGAAGAAGAAGAAGAAGAAGAAGAAAACGAAGAAGAAAAAGAAGAAGAAGAAGAAGAAGAAGAAGAAGAAGAAGAAGAAGAAGAAGAAGAAGAAGAAGAAGATTATTCTTCCTTGCCTCAATCTATGTGTGCTTCTCATTGATAGTGAGATTGTGTGTGTGTGAGATCTCTTCCTTATCTCCTTCCTTATGACAATAGTTACTTGCATTTCCAGATCATTCATTCAATTCGTAACTACCCCTGCTAACTCATGACTTCACAACATTCAAGCACACACTAACATAACACACAAATTTAAATACATCATGTTAGTATTGCATGGGGAACAAGGTCTCAATTGCTCTCAGTGGCAATACTAATGTGGTTCACTTTTGTAGAAGATTCATGTGACATCAACGACCACTTTCATAATGGCCAAGGGAGGTACAAGTTCACAGCCAATTGACATCGAGATTTTGTCAGTATTTGAACTCCCTACAGAGAGGCTGGTGGAATTTTAACATGTGAGGTGGATACCCATTCAAGATCCCCATACTGGGTGCATAGAGAAAGTGAACATACATTCACATTGGTTCAATGAGATGCCAAGACCACTTGGCGATGCTGGTTACATTTGGGAATCTAACTCTGAGCTCAACAACATTTGGTTTAGGTTTTAGTTCTTCTCCTGAGATTTCGAATAGCTCCATGATACTCTCGAACTTCAAGGAATTCGGAAACAAGAAGGGCTTGATGAATATTTTCAAGAGCAATTTCCCAAACTTGATTTTTTGTGGTGTTATTATCTTGTGTCTACGTTACAAGCTAGCATTGTGAAAGATGCACCAAGCACATTTGTAATCCCCTTGCTATGATGCAACAATGAAATGAAAATCAAGGTTTGAGAAGATCTCAATATGCAAGGTCATCATATTCCTTTGGATAAGGAAGGTTTAGTTTTTGAGAACATGAAGAACACGAAGATCTGCATGCAACATTTTGCTTTTCTAGGGTAGAACCACTTCACCCAACCCACACAAGAAGATTTGGTTTAGTTTGTATGTAGCGATGACTTCAGGATTAATGATCAATCTTCCCATCTAGATTATTTACTAATTGTATGTTGCTAACTATAGATGGTTTCATAAGTGGGTACTAAATGGATGTTGTGCAATCATGCACATAGTCTGTAAATGTCTATCCTATGATGTACCCATAGAAAGGCCACTCACATGGACCCAACTTCAACTATTTAAAGGAAGGAAAGCATCCACTCACCAATCAAAGAGGATGCACCGAACTATCCCTTGTGTCCAACCTAGAGACATGCAATAGAATCCATAAGTATCACCAACCAAAGAAGGCTTAGTTTCCCCATTTACCATCCATATCCCTCATTCCAATGTAGAAGGAACATCCAAAAGCCATCCAGATGTTCCTCCAGTGCCATAAGATTCCAAATTTCAAGCTACAGGAAGCATGGAAGATCTCAGAACATTTGACTTTGAGCATCTATTAGACACTCAACTTTAAGATGTGGAGATTTATTCAGACCCAAATACTCCGATGAGAACCTCACAACAAAGGAGTAAAGGCCAACAAACAGAAGGAAGACATGTACATTGGGAAGATGACCAACAACGAACACTTTCTCAACAACTAGAGCAACTTGAAGGTGAGGAAGAAGAATTAGCCACAAGAGCTCGTGCCTACACCATGCAATTCTATAGACTATGCCAAATTATGGAGAATGTTTGATCCCAATGATTGCTTTTTTAGTAGAGTAGCATAATACTTATGGCCCAACTCTTGGTAGAGGCAGGTTTAGATCCAAAACTCATTGAATATCTGCAAATGCTATCAGCAACATGTGGAGTATTCAAGAGGCCATATGATACACGCTGCAAAGACCACATGCGACATATGACCCACACATATTACATACCTGATAAAAGCAAAGAAAAATATTCAAATTCCCATCACTACCATAGCAACGATGATGGTGACACCTGAAATGATTGACACGACTACCACTATTGTATCAGGAGCACAAGGAGAAACGAACTCTCAAGCCACCCACTAGGCCTTGATCAACTAGATGTGCTTGAGATCTCTGATGCCATGATGATAAAGAGCTGACTAGAATGATAATGGAGCTAGAAGAGTCCAAACACCACTAGGGCTCAGAAAAGGTTGACGAAGTGTCAGATTCTGGGAAAAAATTCAATAGAGTCTTCCAAGAAAAATGGATTAATCAATAATAATGACAAATCAAAATGATTATGTGATAATAAATGTGCTCACACCAATAAGTGTATCAAGGATTAAGTTGACCATTGTATAGTTGACAAAACCAAAAAATCTAGAAAAATTTTACCAGAGTCTCCTCTACAAAATGAGCATATTAAGAGTGTCAAAATCTTATAAACAACAAGTACTAACATGTAAACCTACATAGTGAATCACTTACTCCATTGCATATAATGATTTAACCGAAAGAAGCCAATTATGCTTATCAAACACCTATGAATAACTAGCATACGTCTCCTATGGCGAGGTTGGGTAAGTCTTCCACCTACATCATTGAAGAGATCCTAGCATCTGGGTGTCTTCTAGTTAAGAAAACATGACCACGACCCTCTTTATCAATTTCAAAGGCTTTATGCAAAAATGTAACCACTATATCAATGACCACATGGACATACATAAGCGGTATCCATAGAAATGTACATAATGTGTATGTGCTCAATACATGCAATAAAATGATAATGGAGGCTCGAATTCAGAGCCCAAACACTAGCCAAGAACACCTACAAGTGTCTCAACTTTGTTCTTTAGGTTCAAAAACCTGCATAAGGTTGCATTGGATGCTCCCATTACAACTGAAAACCTTTCAAGAAACCTGTAGATTTACTAGTGTGGCTGAAAAGAAAGCCCTAAAATTGAATATTGTTGTTGGAGAAGTACAAAGAACATGCTTCTTAATATTCTTGAGCCTGTGTGAAGAGAACTGAGTCAAAGTACTCCAAATCAGCTCCAAGAATCACCCCAAAAATGCTTCAAAATAAGCTTTCAAAGAAAATAATAAAGCTGTGAGGGGCCAAAACATGTATAAGGTAATGTGAACCTTAGTCTTTCCCATTCTTCAAACACCACAAGAGTGTAGCTTAGTGGAAAGAAATTTCCAATTAAGCAAGCTCTAGTCGAAACAAACTGGGATGGGTGACCTCTCGAGAAGTATCATGAACCTTTCTCTTCCTTGATCGTTGAGGTCCTCCCTCATGTGCATCCAATGATGCCAACAATGACTCAGATGACAAGGTATGCCAAGGTGTATGCCTTGGTCATCTCCTTAGTCATAAGCCTTGGGTGGGCAGGTGGGTCTGGTCTCTCCTTCTTGAGAGCTCCATGATGATACTATCACAATAGAAAATTGAGCTCCACATGCCATAGAAAGTACTCTGTAGAGGGCCTATAGAATACACAAAAAACACACAATACATAGAAAGCATGGACACAGATTTCTTAAGTGTTACAAATGTAGCCAAAATTACAGCCTATGGTTGAGAGGCCACTATACGTTTCAGTAAAGAACATATAGAAAAGTGGGTGACAACCATTTGGCTTTTCACATGGACACTAACGGTAACATGTGCTTCTAATCATTGTTATGTATGTTGATAGTATGTTGCATACTCGTCTTAATTAGAAGAATATTGCTAAATTTAAGGCTAATTTGCATGCCTCTTCTTAGATGTGAGATTTGGGGAATTCACATCATTATTTGGGCATTCAATTTATGCAACTTGATGGGCGAATAGCTTTGTGTCAAACAAAACACATTGACATATTATTGCAGTGTGTTGGCCTTGAAGATTGCAAATGTATTGCCACTCTAATCAAAATAGGTGTATGGTTGATTCTTTGTGATGTTGGAGATGCATTTGATGTTTTTCTATTTTAGCATGTAGTTGGATGCTTGATTTAGTTATGCATAAATCGACTTGATATTCAGTTTGTTGTCTCTCATATGAGCAGGCTTGTGCATTGCCAATGTGTCAAGCATTGGTAGGAAATTAAGTGAATCTTGCACTACTTTGAGTGGTACCCAACCACTTGAATTTTCTTATCCCAAGGGGGGGTCATTATTATCGGATTTACATGCTTTTTCTCACTAAGACTGGGCTAGTTGCTATGACACTCGTGTGCCCACCTGTAACTTTTGCTTCATGCATGGTTGAGCAAGAAGCAACCTACAGTGGCCACCTTTACTTGTGAGGTTGATTATAGGGCAACTTTCATAGTGATTGTTGAGTGTGTGTGGCTTAGACATTTTTTGTTGATTTGGATGTTGGTCAACCTTCTTCCACCATTGTCTTCATTGAAAATTAGAGCACATTGGTAGTTGTCAGGAAGCCTACGTTTCATGCTTGCACAAAGCACATTGAGGTGCACTATCATTATGTTAGGGAGAGGCTCTTTGCTTGAGAGATTAGTTTGGCTTCTATATAAATCTAAAACCCTAATGGGTCACTTATCTTTGTACATTCACTTGGTAATACATTCAATAGTATGTTGAGCTCCAAGCTTCTCCTTCTTCTTCCGTGTGTTGTTTGTGTGCTCGCACAAACTTGGATCTCCAAGAAACCAATCAACTCTTCAATTAGAAGCTTCAAGGTATAAAATTTCTACATGCATAGTAACTATAAATTTACTCTTAAAAATAATCACTTTTTGAATAATACATTTAAATTGATTAATAACACCCTCTTTATTATTCTTTATACTTGGTGTTATGGCTTACCTAATATCTCAAGTCTAGTTAAAAACACTTCAGTTTTTAATTCTATTGAGCATGCTGCAAATAGTGCCACATTTTTATACATGTAACAAGTCACTATGTAAGAAACGAAAAAACATTAACAAGTCACTACTATGCAAAAAATGAAAATAACATTAACAATTCATTACTATGCAACAAATGAAAAGAACATTGATTTTCGCATCTGGTGAGCATGGTGCAATTAATCTCACACGTTTACACATGTAAGAAATTACTATTATGCAACAAATAGGATTCAATAATAAAAACATATATTGGTATGAGTTGCATCCATTCCATCCAATTGGATTGCTTTTAAATTTTGCAATGATAACTTGAATTTGTATAAAGAGTTAGATGTACCCCCCTTAAGTTATGGGTAGCAAAATTATATAAAATGTACTCCTTTCACTTGTCATAGGGGAAATGATCATTATAACACAATATAACATAATAAACTCTAAAGAGCCTCTTGTTAATCTTACATTGACATTGCTGTTTTTTAATGCGAAAAAAGTAATTTATCACTATCCAAAAGTCCCACGAAGTCATCAACTATAAATCCATTATCATTCGAGCCATAACATGAGTTGAAACAATCCATTATCATTCCATCCAATGAAATCCTCTTGGATCACTTTAATCTCTCTCTCTCTCTCTCTCTCTCTCCCCCCCCATGCTCCATTCTCACAATGCATCCTCTATGAACCTACACACACAATCATATGATACAATAGCTATTTTTTCCGTCTCACATCCGTCTTTATACAACTTCTATCTTGTTTTCTCCATATCTACAGTCAAACAAAAAAAATCTTATTATATTCAAGAAAGATTGTTGAGCCCATCTTGCAATTCTTATGTCTTTTACAGCTTTTTTATCAATTAGCCACAACAATGTAGAATCCTTCAAAGAAATACTAAGTTAATGGTAAGTAGCCAAGAATATGTATGAGCCGGGAGTCCTTCCATTCTCTTTGAATACTCGGCCAAGGATTTCCTTACCTATGTACAACTGTTCTCCCTCAGCTACATACAACTAAACAGGCCAATTCTATACCTATCAGATTATTTGGATAGTCGGCCAAGGATTTCTTAGCTACATACAACTGTTCTTCCTCAGCTACATACAACTAAACAGGCCAGCTCAATACATATCAGATTATGCAAGCTCACCTTCTCAACTTGAATTAAGCAGTCAACGATCTGATTGAGATGACAAATACCATCGTCGTGATAAACGTCATGCACATAATCGCTAACTTTTAATTGCTTCTATTGGAGACGACTGAGATGAAGGCGAAGATGTGAGGCTCGATATTCCATGAGCTTTTCCTCATCGTCCTTGTCAATCCAGTCTGTGCATGCCATTCTCAAGGGCTTAATCGACGCGAAGGATATTGCATCTGCTAGGAAATTATACTCCCTAATTGAGAGTTCAGGATTACATGCGAACCCCTTCTTAGGCAGTTTCTTCATACGACTTTTCGCTCTTTCAGAAGATACCGTTGAAGCACACGATGCCTTCAAGCGACTAATACAGCCGGATGTCTTCAACTGGACTGCCATCATTTGTGCATTTACTCAGCATGGACAGAGTGAAAGAGCAATTGGAATGCTTCATCCCATGCTGCAGACAAACGTTCTGCCAGATGCTCATTTATTTGTGGCTCTCCTTCATGCATGCGCAGTTGACGGGTCTCTGTTTCAAGGTAAACAGCTTCATGTTCAGATCAAGGAACAAGCATCCAGGTTTGATACTTTTGTGGGCAATGCTCTTATCGATATGTATGCGAAATGTGGAGATCTTGATACAGGTCTCAGAGTGTTCCTTTCCTCGTCTAATCGAGACTTAGTGAGCTGGAATTCTATGATTGGAGGATACGCTCATCATGGGTTTAATGACAAAGCCCTTAGCTTGTTCTATGATATGCAACTTGAGAATATACAGCCTAGTCGAGTGACATTTGTCAGTGCCCTGAAAGCATGTGCTAAAATCGAATTTCGGGATGAGGGTAGACTTGTTCATGCCCAAGCAATTGAAGAAGGATTTGATACAGGTGTAATTTTTGGAAGTGCCCTCACTAACTTTTATGCAAAATGTGGGAAGATCTCGGATGCATGTTGTGTCCTAGAAAAACAACCCAACAGACATATAGGTATATGGAATGCGTTAGTTGCAGGGTGCACTCAAAATGGGGATGGAGAAAAAGCTCTCCAAGTTTTTGAGAAAATGAGGCATGATGGATATATGCCAAACGAGGTGACATATGTCTGTGCTTTAAAAGCATGCACTGGACTGGCTTCATTTGATGATGGTAGGCGTATCCATATGCTTATTATTGACAATAAAATGGAAAAAAATTCATTCGTTGAAAGCTCTCTCATTGACATGTATTCAGCTTCTGGTAGCTTGGATGATGCACGGAAAATTTTTGATGGGATCTCTAGCTGCGATGCTATCACATGGAGTGCCATTGTTACAGGGTATGCTCAACATGGCCGCGGTGAGGAGGCCCTCCTTCTGTTTGAGCAAATGCAAGCAGAGGGTGTAGAATCTGATTTGTTTACACTTGTGAATGCTTTGAAAGCATGCACATGCCTTGTAGCATTGGATGTAGGAGAGTTAATTCATGGCCTTGCAGTAGAGAATGGGTTTGAGACAGATTTATGCCTCTGCAGCATGCTGATTGATTTCTATTCCAAGTGTGGAAGCCTTGATGATGCTGCTGCTACATTCAATCATTTGCCAAAACATAATATTGTAACATGGAGTGCAATGATTGGGGCCTTCTCTTTGCATGGAAACATCCAAGCAGCATTGGGATATTTTGAAAGTATGAAGCAACATGGGGTGAAGCCTGATGATATAGTTTTTGTTTCCCTTCTGTCTACTTGTGCACAAATGGGTCTTCTCAAAGAAGGAAAGCAGCTATTTGAAGCAATGATAAAGGAATTTGGCTTAACACCTACAGGTGAACACTATAATTGTATGGTAGACTTATTAGGCAGGGTAGGCTGCTTTGGCGAGGCAGAGTTGCTTATGGAATTTTCACCAGCAGAGTCCTCTTTTGTAGGTTGGCTGACACTGCTGTCCCATTGCAAAGCACATAGTCGTGTGACTATGGGCAGGAAATGCTTTGATCGTGTCACTGCTTTGGATAGCGGGCATGCATCTGCCTATGTTCTTATGTCAGAAATCTATGAAGCAGCAGGCATGCATGAAGAGGCAGAAATCATTCGCAAGATGAGAGATACAGGACAAGTTTGGAAAAAGCCAGGTCAGGCATCAGTTGAGATCAACAAAAAATCCCATGCTTTTATTGTTGGTGACAAGAGCCATTTTCAGATTGTTGACATCCTTGCAAAGTTGGACGTACTAAATTGCTCCATAATTGGCACAGGACATGTACCTCATGCAGCATCTGTCCACTCATGTGGCTTGTAAAGTTGCAAACAAAACATCGCCCTATTTAACATTAATATAGTGAAGAAGGAAACATTCTAAAAGGAGAAGCACATGTGTGTCAATTTATACCCAATCAGGTGCTTGTGTGCCTATTTTCTTATGTCAGAAATCTATGAAGCAGCAGACATTCATGAAGATGCAGAAATCATTTGCAAGTTGAGAGATCAGGAAAAGTGTGGAAAAGGTCTTGTCTGGCATTAATTGAGATAAACAAAAAGTTTCACACATATATTGTTGGTGACAAGAGGCATTTTCAAATTGCAGACATCCTTGCAACGTTGAACTTGTCAAATGGTTCCCCAATTGGCAGAGGGCATATACCTCATAAAATGTTTGCCCACTTATGTGGCTCGTAAAGTTGCAAAAAAGAAAAAAAATCTTGCCCTATTTAACAGTAATCTGGTGAAGAAAGAACAAATTTTAAAGGAGAAGTATGTGTCTCAATCTACAGACATTCATCAAAATCATATTGTAGAACTCAACATGTTTTATATTTATTCTGCAGGTTAAAAACATTCTTCCGGAGCAACAATGGTCTAAAGGTATTTTACATGTGCTTTCCTTTGACATCTGGAATTGTGCTCGTGTATTTTGGGTTTTCCATGGGCACCACTGCAAAAACTACGATAAAAGATTCAATAGATAATAATACAACAGAGCAACAAGACTAATGAATAGTTAATACTAGAGCAATAAGAGTATGATACAAGGTTATCAAAACTGTGATTAATCACTATACATCCCTACCGTGATGATAAGATGATGATTACAATGAATACCACTCTGCTTACATATATGCTGAAGAGCTACAAGCATGCTCAAAAGTAATACCACTTTATTGTTCTCATTTGGAAAAATAATAATAGATTTTGCAAAATGGGTTTCAAACCAGCAGCCTAACAAAGGTGTAGTAAAGATAAAGGTACATCTTTTGAGTGGTTCAACGCCCTTCGAGAGCATACAAGATGGATTGTCAATGGATGTAAGATTATCTTTCTATGGTTTATTTGAAACACACGAACAAAGAACTCTTTCAAAAGGAATCACCAAAGAGCAAAAACCTCCCCTAGCATGTAATCACGCACTTCATCATTTTGGATATTAGAGTTTGGGATGCTAAACCAAAAGAGCACGTCGTCAGCACCTTTACTATCTTAATGGATATTTGTATAGTTGAATTATCATTTGCATTTTCCTATTTCACACTGGGAGTTTTTACCTTTGCTATCTTAGTGGATATTTGTATAGTGGAATTATCATTTGCATTTTCCTATTTCACACTGGGAGTTTCTACCTTTACTATCTTAGTGGATATTTGTATAGTTGAATTATCATTTGCATTTTCCTATTTCACACTGGGAGTTTTTACATGACTGAACAAGGATAAACAGATTGTTAAATAGCTCCAGATGATAGGGATGCTCATGTTTACTAGATCATTGTAATCTAAAATATGCACTTAACTAAGCATCATCTCAAAGAGAAGAAAGTGGAATTTGCCCAGCTGAGCAGTGAGAATACTTCAAAAAGGATGTTGGATAATACATTTTTGACAAGTTTTCCATCCAATTTACATGTGTGGAACAACGCCAAGTAGCACAGGTTCCTAGCTTGAAGATAACCACGGTCTATGAATATGAATACTCTTTGAGAACCATGATGTACTTTGTTTGCGGTGTTTTAACCTTAAGCCAAACGCAGTTTGGAGAACAAGGATTCTATTCATAATAGACAGAACATGTGTTTTTGGTTTCTTGTGCACTAATAGACTGTAATTCTACAATGCTTCTCATTCTGACATTTACTGTATTACTCTACTATTGAATGAACATTGTAGAATGAAATAGCATCATTAAACAGAATAGCGAGAAGATATAGATTGCACTGAAAGACTTTAGTATTATTGGAACACAATATACATTTCTTTGTATGGCTCTGCATACTTGTAAGCTCAATGTCAATCAGACCAGAAAAATTCCACAGACTTCTATGAACTACGGAATTACAACTGCACATGCATATATAGCATTCCGGAATCTGTTTGGGACCTTTATTCGAATCGAAAATATTTTCACAGGATAAAAAAATGTATAATTCCAAATACAGAATTGATGGGCACCGATGGCAGCCTAACACTGGCATGCACAAAGGACTCAATGCACTATACTACGTTTAATCGTCCTCTTCTGATGGTAGATGTATTACTCTATCCCAATCATATACAAACTCATCTAAAATGGCTTTGACTTGTTTGGAGGCATCCTCAACTTCAACATTAGTTCGTCGGATGTCCCCATTGAGACTTCTCCGCATTACTTCCTTAACTTTCACCTGAGAATAAACTTTCACACCTTCATAATTTGATGATAACATATCAACAAAATGTTGATTGTTTTGGTTGCTTCGGGCACCTGGATCTGCAATATTTTATTAACTTCACCAGTTTTAAATCTTTGTCTTTAATCATCTTCTGCAATTCAGCCACCAGTTGATCCTTTTTTGTAAGGTGCACTTCTTTCCATTTTAGTATTTGCACCTTATCCTGTAATAGCTGCTAAGCATCAATCAATTGAGTTTCCAATTCCAATACGCTGTTCACTTTTGCAATAGCATTCTACGAATTTTCAGTCAGTGAGACTACTTGGTTAGCCAAAGTTTTTTTTTTCCCCCGCTGCTCCTACAAATTATTAGTCAGTGAGACTGCTTGGTTAGCCAAAGTTTTTGTTTTTTTGTTTGTTTTTGTTTTTGGTTTCCCCCCCCCCCCCCCCCCCCCCCCCCCCCAATATATCTGTAGCTTTCTGGAGTATGGAATTCCGCTCCAAGGCTTGATCCTTCTATCTTGTGACTTCTTGGAGTTGACTCTGGATTATGTTGAGATCATCCTCTGATTCTTGCAAATCTTCTTGGAGTGTGACAATTTATCTCTCCATAACTTCAACTTGTTATGTGGAAATGTCTGCTCATCTAACTAAATTATCTTCCAATTATGTATCCTGTTGTTCAATAATATTCTTTGCTTTTGCAACTCCCTTCTATCCATTTTGGTTTGTCTAGCACTCAACTCAGCTCGTTCAAAATTCAGAGAGCAGAGAGACAGTAGCCTAGAAGCATCAGCTAAATAAGCCGCAGTAGGCTTCAAGTCCTTCATGAACCATGGGTAGATGATTTGGCTACACGGAAGAACAGGAAGCAAAACCTTGCCATCTTCTCCCTGCCAAGGATCCTTCAATCTTTCACTAAAGGTCGAAAAGGAAACCTTGCTCCAGCTTCGCTCCTCCTTTTCTCTTCGCTACTCCGCCGCTCAGTTCTAGTTCTGGATTGCTCCTCTTTTTGTTGTTTGGCTTCTTCTTCTTCTTTTCTACGGTTGTCTTCCTCCTCTCTTCGTTTAATTTTTTCTTCTTCTTTTTGTTTACGTTCAACGTCCGCTCGAGCAATCGCTTCTGTTTCAGCAGCTTTGCGAGTGTCTTATGAGCCTTATGATTTCCTCTTCTATTCTTCTTCATTTTTCTTCCTTCGTTCTAAGAGCTTTTTGCACAAGTTCTTTTCTTTGATGCTTGTGGCTTTGTTCTTTATCTTCTTCGTCAGTTTCCTCGTCTACTCGTGGCCCCAGTTCCTTCAATACTTCTGAATGAAAAAATTCCTCTGTGACATACTCTAGTGAGCGGCCAGGAGACAACGGCCTACAGGAAAGAGCATGTTCAAAATCACGCCTATTTTGGTATCCAAGGTTTGAATCTATTTCATATTCCAACATACTCTCTTAGTCGCCTTCCTTTATTCTTCTAAACATAATGTCTACCCAATTTACTCGACCATTTACCTTGAAAGATTCATGTCGCTGAGAATAAAATGATTGTGAATACCATATGGTTTGGTTTGAAGATTGGCTCCACTGGTAGTAAACCACAAACCCATGCGCAATGGTGATGAAGGAGGAAAATTTGGAAATTTGTACTCACTAGATCATTGCGCCGAATAGGGCCTCCATCATTTGCAACAAAACATTTTCTACAGGAGCGGTAAACAAAAAGGAGATCAACTTCAATTACGTCTCGATCACCATCGCTTCAGTACTTTAACAACATTGCATTCCATGTCATTGGCATTTTTTGAAGGCCATACAACACCTTCTTGTTGAGTTTGTCATGATGCTTACTTGGCAAGAGGTGCACATGTGGCCAATGTTTTTCATGTAGTGGGTGCATAGGGAGTGCACAATGTGTATGCTCACAACTTTCTTGCCATTGAATTTAAATACAACTTTTGAAGGTGCTTTTGAAAAAGTTTTCAAAGGTTTTGAAGAGTTTGGAAGGTTGAGGTGAACCCTCCCTAATGTCAACATTTTGGAGAATTCAAGGTTAAAAGTGAAGAAGTTACGTAAAGTGCAAAAGCCTATGTGTTGCCTCCCATTAAATTTCTTTTGTTTTCTATCAGGTCACTACAGGATAAAATAGGAGATTGAAGCACACATAAGAAGATCTTGGTGAGAGGATATTGAAGAAAGTAGGAGAAAGATAACATATGAACTACAAAGGCTTGAGGAAGTGTGTGCATCAAGAGTGGGGAAGTGGGTTGCACAACCAAGGCTTAGATACACTAAGATCCACTAAGATACACATGTGAATGCAAATCAAGTCAACTGAGGGAGCGTATTCCATTCGATAAACAAAATGAGTATATGAAAATCATACACTAAGAAAAAAGGGACATATTGAACATATAGGAAGAGAGTGTGTAGAAAGAAAAGAGTGCAAATTGTGCAAAGTGTGCATAGAGGCATGGAGTGCAAAGTGTGCAGAAGGACTTGAGAACCACAGACAAACCAACATGATGCAAACAATTGGCATTTCTATCAAACAAGACATGATGGAAATCCCAAGCATGGATATTGATGAGGAAGAGGACATTTTGGCCTGGCTAGAAACAAGTAACTCATTTCCCTACTATGGAGTTTTTCTAGATGAGACAAGTATAGAAGGGCATAAAGAAAAATAAGAGACCATACAAGTTGTTGTATTGGGTGAGCCTGTGACAAGTTATAGAATATGGAAGAAAACACCTCTTAAGTGCAACATAGGCTCATAAATGAAACTACCTACAAGGTAAAACAACCCAATGAAGAAACTTATTTTCCAATTCATGAAATTCCTAAAGGGTGGATGCAAGAAAAGGAAGACAAATTTGATATTCTTACATACAATACTAGGACTATGTGGGGAAAAGTTATGGAAGATTCCAAAGATGAAGTAGAGCCCTTTGACACATTGATAGAACAAAACCCAATCAACAAAATCGAGCTGGGCAACAAAGAAAACCCTTGTCTTATATCGGTGGCCATATATGGTTATGGAGCTATCCTGAGTTGCTTTCAAAGGTAACTTGAAACTTCTATTATAAAAGTTTATGTTGATGTATTTTCATGGCATTACAAAGATTTGGAAGGAGTGCTTGCAAGTTTTGGGGAACATAGGATCCCACCAGTAGAAGGTGCCAAACCAATAAGGGGTGGAAGCTATAGGCTGAACCTAAAGTATGTTGAAGATGTTTACAAAGAGATCTAAAAAATGGAGGATGCTAGAATGATTACCCCGATGGAGCACTCAAAATGGATCTCTCCCATGTTCATTGTGCCCAGAAAGAACACTAATAAAATTTGGATATGTGTGGATTTCAAGGCACTCAACAAGGTAACAGTCCACAATGGGTTTCCTATGCCATTTGTAGAGTAGGTTATTGGAGAAGTGGTTGGGCATACTAAAGTATTTCAATGGTGATGAAACACAGTGCGTTCTCCTTCTCAAGAGCTCCATGTCGATATCTCGGAGTAGAAAATTGAGCTCCAAGCACTGCACATGGTACTTTGCACAGAGGCTACAAAATATGCAGAAAAAACACAGTACATAGGGAACTCGAACATAGATTTCTTAGGTGTTATAAATGTGGTCGAACTTATAGTTTGTGGCTGACTAGGTCATTCTCCAAGGCTTACGACTAAGGCGACGACCAAGGCATAGACATTGAATTACCTTGTCATTTGAGTCACCAAAGTCATTGTTGTAATGTTCCCCTCAGAGCTAGCTTAACTGTGGTAATCTCTTGCCACTAAGCTACACTCTTGTGGTGTTTGAAGAAGGGGAAAGAATACGGTTAACATTACCTTGAACATGTTTTGGTACCTCAAAGCTTCATTCTTTCCTTTCAAAGCCTGTTTTTGAAGCTTTTTGGGGTGATTTTTGGAGCCATTTTGGAGTACTTTTGTGCATAAGTATCTTCACACAGGTTCAAGAACATTAAGAAGAGTGTTCTTTGTACTTCTATGAAAATAACTATTCACCTTTGGGGCCATGTTTTCAGTCACACTCATAAAACCACAGGTTTCTTGAAAGGTTTTTAGTTCTGATGGGAGAAGCCACTACAAATTTATGCAGGTTTTTGAACCTAAACAACAGAGTTGATAAACACTTGCAAGTGTTGTTGTCTAGTTTTTTGGGCTGTGCATTCAATCTTTTAGTGTCATTTTATTGCATATATTGAGCACATATAACTATGTATGCTTCTATGGATACTGCTTATGTACATCCATGTGTTCATTGATATAGTAGTTATGTTTTTGCATAAAGCCTTTTACATTTGATAAAGAGGGTTGTGGTGAGGTTTTCTGAATTGGGAGACACCCAGATGTCGGGGTCTCTTCGGTGATGCAGGTGGAAGAATTACCCAACCTCGCCATAGGAGATGTATGATAGTTGTTCATAGGTGCTCGATAAGCCTAGTTGGCTTCTTTCACATAACTGATTATATGCAATGGAGTTAGTGATTCACTATGTAGGTAAACATGTTAGTAATTGTAGTTTTATGAGATTTTGACACTAGCCATATGCTCATTTTGTAGAGGATACTCTGGCAAAGATTTTCCAGATTTTTTTGGTTTTGTCAACAATATAGTGGTCGATTTACTCCTTGATACACTTATTGGTATGATCACATTTATTCTCACACAATCCTTCAAGTTGATCATTATTGTTCATTAATTCATTTTCTGGGAATATTGCTGAATTCTCTCCCAGAATTTGACACTTGGTCATCCTTCTTTGAGCCTTAGTGGCATTTGGACTCTTCTAGATCCATTATCATTCTATTCAATTGTCTACCATCATGGCATCGGAGGTCTCAGGCATGTCTGGTGGATCAAGGTCTAGTGCCAGTGTTCCAAGGAGGAGCTATAGCTTGTAGGGCAGAGACCATTTTGAGATCCAAAAATTTGATGGCACAAACTTTTCTCTATGGAAGAATCAAATTAAGGATATGTTGATTCAAAGGAGGCAATGGAAGTAAGTAAATGGAACCTCAAAGAAGCCTGGTGACATGGATGAAGATGATTGGGATGAGTTAGATGAATTGGCTAGGTCTACCATTCGATTGCACTGGTAGATAATGTTTACATTACAGTATTAGATTGTGAAAGTGTAGAGGAGCTTTGGAAGAAGTTATGCAATACATATGAAAAAGAGACAGCATCAAATAAAGTGTATCTGATGAGAAAGTTATACAACCTTTGCATGAAGCACACAGATAGTGTTGCTGCTCATCTAAATGATTTTGATGCTATATTCTTCGAGCTAAAAGCTCACAAAATGGATATGGATAATGAAATGAAAGTAGTCTTATTGTTTTGCACCTTGCCATCATCATGGGATATGTTTTGCACAACTATTAGCAATAGTCACTTGGTGGTAAGCTGGTCTATGATGACATATGTGGAGCACTCTTGAGTGAGGAGATTTGTAGAAAATATATGGTTGGCACTCAAAGTGGAGTTTCATATAATGTTCATGATTCTTACCAAGGACAGAATCAGCAATGTGGTAGGAACAACAATAAGGAAAAGAATGGTCAATGGAATAAGAGTAGAACTAAATCAAGGAAGAGGGATATCGAATGCCATTATTGTCATAAGAAAGGACACATGAAGAAAGACTATCATGCATTAAAGAATGTTAAAGGTAAAGGATAGAATGTTGATGGGCATGCTAAATAGTTTTCTGCCCCATCTACTTTGACTATGAAGATTGAAGAAAGTAATTCTATTCTTGATGATGCTGATGTGTTGACACTTGATAGTACTGTGCCAACTTATGGATGATTCTCTTTCCCACATGTGGCTACTAGATTCTGGTGCTTCTTTCCATGTGAAACCACACAGAGAATGGCTCTAATTATGCAACAAAGTCTCTTGGTACCGTGAGGCTTGGTGACTCTTACCAATGTGACATTGTGGGGATTGGAGATGTGGTTGTGCAGTTCATTGATGGTTCAAAATTTACTATGCATAATGTATGCCATGTACCTCAGTTATCATGTAGTTTGATGTCAGTTGGTCAATTTGATGACCTTGGTTACAAGGTGGTCTTCTTTGATCAGTCCTTTGGCATATCAAAGGGCAATATGGTTATTGCAAAAGGAAGCAAAGTTTGCTCAATCTATCCTTTATTTGTATCACAGAAAGAACAGTTGTTAGTTGTTATTGAACAGCCTATGGCTTGTATTTGGCATGGTTTTTTAGGCCATATATCTCATAGTGGAATGGAAATCACACATCTGTATGAATGAGATCTAAAGGTCGAATTGAAGAGTCAATTTGCATTTTATGCACATTTTTGGTTTGCTTTCCATATTGACAATGCTCACAAAATGAAAAATCGGAGAAAGATAACACAAGTAAGTAGTTAAAACGAGAAAGATTTTCCATTCCATTACAAGATATATGGCCCAAATGACCATGTCAAATACAACCCATAGGTTGTTCAATAATAGCTGACAAGTGTCCTTTCTATGATACAAATAAAGGATAAAGTGAGCCTTCCAATTTCAATAACCATATTTCCCTTTGATATGCAAAAGGACTGAGCATAGAAAGACACCTTGTAACCAAGGTCATCAAGTTGACAAACTGACATCAAACTACATGATAACTGAGGTACATGGTGTACATTATGCATAGTAAATTTTGAACCATCAATGAATTATACAACCACATCCCCAATCGTGACAACATCACACTAATAAGAATTACCAAGTCTCACAATACCAAGAGACTTTGTTGCATAAGTAGAGAACCACTCTCTATGTGGTGTCACATGGAAAGAAGCACTAGAATCTAGCAACCATGTGTGGGAAAGAGAATTAGCCATAAAAGCCTCGGTAGGCACAATACTATCGTGTCAACACATTAGCATTATCAGAAATAGCATTGATTTCTTCAATCTTCACAGTTGAAGTAGATGGTGCAGGTAACTATTGTTGGAGATAGATGTCTGCGGAAGCACGCGAACAACACAAGGAAGAAGAAGAAGCTTGGAGCACAACACACAATACTGAATGTATTACTAGAGAATGTACAAAGATAAGTAGCCCATTAGGGCAATAGGCGTATATACAAGCCGGGGGAAAAAAACCTCCTAAAGAGGGAAAAAAGTGCCCCGACAGTCCTAGTGTGTTCACACACATCACTAGCTAAATATATCAACAAATCCCTCCTGGGAGTGATGTGGTGGACAAGGAGCTGGCACTCATGTATAAGGAAGTGCCAAGCTATGTGGAAATCACTCCACAAAAGGAAGTAAGCCCAAAGCTTTGCGGAAAGCTTCAAACTTCTCCCTAGGCAGAGCCTTCGTGAAAAGGTCTGCAATGTTCTCCTGCGTGGGCACATATGCCAAGCTGATCTCCCCAGCAGAGAACCTCTCCCTGACATAGTGATAATGCACCTCAATGTGCTTAGTGCGAGCATGGAACACAGGGTTCCTCGCAACTACCAATGCGCTCTGACTGTCAGTGAAGATGGTGGTGTCATAAGTCTGACCAACACCTTAATTAGCCATAAGGCGTCTGAGCCACACACACTCAACAGTTGGTGTGAAAGCTGCCCTATACTCAGCCTCACAACTGGAAGTGGCCATAGTAGGCTCCTTCTTGCTCAACCAAGATATACATGAGCTACCAAGCATGAAGCAAAAGCCACTAGTGGACACACGAGTGTCATAGCAACCAGCCCAATCAATGGTAGTGATCCCCCCTTGGGATAAAACAACCCAAGTAGCCGAGTACCACTCAAGTAGCGAAAGATGCGCTTAACCGCCTGCCAATGCTTCACTCCTGGGCAATGCATAAACCTGCTCATCTGTCAGACAGCAAACTGAATATATGGCCGAGTAATGCATAAGTAAATCAAGCATCCAACAGCCTGCTGATAGAGAACAACATCAAATGCATCTCCAGCATCATGAAGACTCAATCGTAAACTTGTCTCCATAGGAGTGGCAATAGGCTTACAGTCTTCAAGGCCAAAACACTGCAATAATATGTCAATATATTTCGTTTGACACAAAGCCATCCCACCATCAACTTGCATAAACTGAATGCCCAAATAGTGATGCAAATGCCCTAAATCAGACATCTCAAATGAGGCATGTAAATCAGCCTTAAAATCAGCAATATGCTTTTCAATAGGACTAGTGAGCAGCATGTCGTCAACATAGACAACAATGATCAGAAGCACATCCTTAGCATGCTTAACATATAAGGTGCTTTCAGTTGGACTATTCTCAAAACCATGTGCAATCAAATAGGCATGTATCTTCTCATACCAAGCACGTGATGCTTGCTTTAAACCATATAATGCCTTCTTTAACCTGCACACCTGGTTTTCATGCCCTTTCTGCACAAAGCCACGGGGCTGAAATACATACACTTCTTCATGCAAGTCACCATTCAGAAATGTAGTTTTAATGTCCAACTGATGTACATTCCAACCATGATGGGCTACAAGTGCACAAATGCTCCAAACAGTAGTCATACGGCATGTAGGTGCAAAGGTCTCATCAAAGTCAATGCCTCTTTCCTGTGCATAACCCTTTGCAACAAGCCTAGCCTTATACTTGTCAACTGTACCATCGAGTTTACGCTTCAGCTTGTATACCCACTTAGTGCCAATGGCCTTCTTGCCAGGAGGCAAGTCACATAAAGACCAAGTACCATTCTTCATTATAGCATCATATTCAGATTGCATAGAAGCCATCAACAATATTCCCTGTAGGGGCAGGCTCGAGTGAAGAGAAGAAACTACGCTGCGAGGTAATATGTTTGGTCATCCCACTGTCAAAATACCAAACATCTGAGTCTACTGTAGACATGCACTGCTCATGAGAAGATGGGTCACAACTACAGACAATAGTAAATGCCCATTCTTCTTCCTGCACAAGATTAGCAGACTCTGTTTTTGGTGTAGAGGCCTCTGCAACAACCATTCCAGCCTCTTTCTTCTTTGCCTCTTTAGCAGCCAGTTTTGGGCAGTTCTTTATGATATGATCATTCCCTTTACAGTACTTACAGAACAATTTCTGCTTTTCTGATTTCTTCTCATCTTTATCTTCCTTCTTCGAATATGCAGAATTAGCAGATTTTTGCTTACTAGTTGAAGAGCTCCATTTTCCTTTCCCCTTCTGGCTAGCCAAGAAAGCTTGATTTGCAACTTGCATAAAGGACCTGTTCTGCCTGGATTGGTCTTCCTGGATAAGGCATTTGGATTGCCTTTCATTATCAACTGAAGAGTAGAAGCAAAACTCTGATATGAATCAAGAAGACCATTCAGAACGGTCTGCACAAGTGAGCTATCTGGTATAACCTCATTAGCAGAAATCAATTGTTCCTTCAAGTCTTTGATCTTCATTGGGAAACTGTCCATAGAATCACCTTCATTCATGTGCTCACTCTCCAACTAATTTTGGAGGTAAGTGTATCCCAAGCATCCTTAGTTGTTCTGCAAGAGCGAATGTGAGGAATAATGGCATGTTTTACAAACAAAGCTATCAATGCATGTGCTTGGGTATCTCTGCCATCCCAACGAATCTGCTTTGCAGTAGGTGCAGCAAAAACTGTAGCACGAACAGGAATATGCAAAATATCATCATCTTCGACACCTTCTCAACTTCAGTACCTGTAGTTGTAACATTTACAGGTGTGATAGGACGTTTTTCGACACCCTGTACAATGTGCCACAGTCCTTTTGCAACCAACACATGTCGCATCATATAAGCCCATAATGGGTAGTTGGTACCATCCAACTTATCCTCAATAGCCAACATACGGAATACTGCTTTCAGCCATGGCCGATGACTAAAATACCTTGATGTAGAAAATTGACTATATCTCAAAAAGTTGAACAGAACTGTCTAAAAGAATTCTATTAGACCTGTAGCAGACTTTGGGACGCTTATATTGGCGAGCAGAAACTGGTATATACCTTTGGCACAAAAAGACAAAATATCCTGCACAAGCACTGGGATAGTGCATTCGGAGGCCGAAACGAGCTCAGATCGTGATTTCGGCACCACACAGCAAAGCTGTTTTGATCTCGAAAACACATTGAGTATGCTCACCAAAATTTGTGCGATTCTGAGACTGCAAACGGAGGAGTGTCGATGGCGGCCTAGATGAAGCGACGACTTGCTCTGATACCAATTGTTGGAGATAGACATCTGTGGAAGCACGCGAACAACACAAGGAAGAAGAAGAAGCTTGGAGCACAACACACAATACTGAATGTATTACTAGAGAATGTACAAAGATAAGTAGCCCATTAGGGCAATAGGCGTATATACAAGCCGGGGGAGAAAAACCTCCTAAAGAGGGAAAAAAGTGCCCCGGTGGTCCTAGTGTGTTCACACACATCACTACCTAAATATATCAACAACTATTTAACATGTCCATCATCATTTTGCCTTTTACCTTTAGCACTCTTTAATGCATAACACTCTTTCTTCATGTGTCCTTTCTTATGACAATAATGGCATTTGATATCCCTCTTCCTTGATTTACTTTTACTCTTATTTTGTTGACCATTCTTTTCCTTGTTCTTGCTTCTCCCAAGTTTTTGATTCTTTCCTTGCTAAGAATCACGACGTTCCATATCAACAGTCTTGAAACAAAGAACATTAATGGAATGAGATAAATTCAAAAGAAATTACAAACAACAAGTAAAAACCAAGTTTATAAATTAATCACCTCATTGCAAATGCTCCCATGAAACGATCGCACCGCGTCCCTCCAAGTCCTCCAATAGTGCAGTCAATCCGTGATGATATCCGTAAGCCTCCTCCGTTCGTGTTGGAGGACGACCCATTGCCAGCTCCTGCAACAAATATACAAAACATTAGAGGAACATACATGAGAAACTCAACACAAATAAATTCAATAAATGAAATGGTACTTACAAACTCATGACGCATCGTGTCATATCCGCCACTACCCAAATGTGACGGTCCAACCATATCTAAACGTGTGGCTACGGCATCTCGCTGCTAGCCATATCGGTCAGGAGTCTGCTGCTGCTCGTCACGAATTAGATCCCACTCCTCAGCATCTAACCATACAAGCTTTGGTAAGCCTGCTCTGAAAGCATAACGTCGGATCATCCATGGGACATAACCTCACGTGCGGTGTGTAGAATCCACTCTGAACTGATAAGAGACTATCTATCAGCTGGACGAAACTCTTGATAAATCGTTTATGTGATATAATTCTTCCAATCTTTATCCTATTCACTCCATTTCAGCATGATGGAGTGTCCAAACTGTATGGAGCAAAGCTGTCGTATACATGCACGCATTGCTTTGCAAGCCGCATCCATCACCGGAGTTCCATCTCGGATACTATACACCTTGGAGTCATCATGATCATGAGCACCCCAAGGTATACGTGGTGTTCCACATGGTGTACTGCATGGCGTACCTACATCTGAGGTACTCGTCTTAGGAGTAGAAGCGGGTGACACAACGTCTGTCGCACTACCTCCACAACAGCCACCTCCTCTAGGCCTACCTATAGATCCACTCCTAGAACCTCCTGCTCCAAAGCGTGACCTCGACCTACGAGACGGGCCAGAACCTGTATCGCGTTGAGGCGTCGAATGCACATGTCTACTACTAGACCCAGTAGGAGATGGCTGAAAAGGCGGTCGTGGTGGAGTCATAAAGCTAGGAGACATACCTCCTACGAGAGTAGAACCACCCGCAGGAGTGACATCGGCAGGAGTGACACCGGTGGGAGTGACACTGGCGGGAGTGAGGCCAGCAGGAGTGAGGCCGCCAGGAGTGAGGCTGGGAGGAGTGCTACCATGAGCGATCCAATACTGTGATGCAGTAGCCATATACGCGGGAGGTACCTGAGAGATGAACTCTAAAAACTGCTCCTCTATCATGGAATGTGGAGTGACTGGAGGACTGTCTCTGTAACAAAAGAACTCAAAGAATTAGCATGTGATAATAAAGGTAATATAGAGAATAAACAGAAAAAAAAAAACAAAAATTAGTACGTACAAGTGTTTTATTCAAAAATCCTCTAATCTAGCATCCTCTTGAAGATCCAATGCATCAAGAATGTTGAAAATTTTCTAGATTTTTTGGTAAATTTTTAGGATTTTTCTAAGTTTCTACTTTTTTAATATTTTTTTTAATCTAATGCACTTTTCCTTGAGAATTTATAATGTGCAAATGGAATTTCTCTAGTGTTTTGAGTGGGAAATGTCCCTTTGGCATATTGTTTAGATTGTTTTGCATTTTTGACTTATTTTCCTATTTTCTCTTATATTTTTACTTAATATTAAAAGAGAGAGAGAGAGGGTGGTCTCCATCATCTTTCCTTGAAGGAAAAAAAGGGTGGCTCCCCAACATCCTTAGTTTTTTCCTTGAAATCCACTAATATCACCTTATTTTTTGCTTGACATGTCCATTCTCTCTCTCTCTCTCTCTCTCTCTCTCCCCTCGAAAACCAATATAGTATAAAATTTTAGCTTGTGCTTCTCCCAAATATATATTTAAAATTTTTTTTCATCACTCACATTTCATGACTCTAGATTGTGCCTTTGATGACCCTTTTTTTTTAATTTTGGGGTTGATTTCATGCTTTTTGATATGTTTGGATTCATTTTCATTATTATCTTCCCCAAAATCCTAGCTTTTTTCCTTATTTCAATCAAAGCCCCTCTCTTTTAATCACATTGTACGTGTGATTTTTCACCTGTAGATGTTCCACATGTTCTATCCCTCTCCTAATTCCCCACACATTTCACATTTTTCACATGCACCCCTCGTCTCATGCTCTTTTCTTGCTTTCTCTTCCATTCAGACCCCTCCCATATCCTTTTCACCAACCGAGTCCCATTCCTCTCCCACCCTTTCCCCTATCCTCTCGTCCTTTCCCCATGCTTCTCTTCATTAAATATTTTCATTTGTCTTGGCTACTCGGTTTGGATATCTCCCACGTTTGACCATGATCATTTTTTTTGGTGAACTTCCTTTCCAAAGGCTCCCTTCTCTTCCCACATAGGATTGCGTAGTGTTCCTTCCAAGTTCTACAACATAATTGTGTTGGGTTGGTGCATCAATCACTCTTGGTTTTGTTTTTTCCTCCCCAAGGTGAGAGCCCATTAGGTGGTGGGTAATTCTTCAGCCTATAACGATGCTTACTTAGCAAGAGGTGCACATGTGGCCTATG
Organism: Ceratopteris richardii; assembly: GCA_020310875.1. NCBI lineage: Eukaryota > Viridiplantae > Streptophyta > Polypodiopsida > Polypodiales > Pteridaceae > Ceratopteris > Ceratopteris richardii. The sequence continues at coordinate 177,155,006 of CM035416.1, forward strand.
ATTCATCAGATAGTGAGTGCACATGTAGTGCACAATGTGTATTCTTACAATTGTCTTGCTATTGAATTTAATTATATGTTTTAAAGGGTCTTTTGAAAGATTTTCAAAAGTTTTTAAGAGTTTTGAAGGTTCAGGTGAACCCTCTCTTATGTTTAGAGTTTAGAGAATTCAAGGTCAAAAGTGAAGAATTTACATAAAGTTTAAAGGCTTATATGTCGTCCCCCATTATTATTATTTTTTGTTTTCTATAAGATCAGTACATGACAAAATAGGAGGTCATTGAAGTAGACATAAGAAGATCTTGGTGAGAGGATACTGAAGCAAAGTAGGACAAAGACATCATATGAACTTGAAAGGCTTGGGGAAATATGTGTACAAAGGAGTGGGCAAGTGGGCTATACAACCAAGGCTCAAATACACTAAGATCCACTAAGATACACATGCGAATACAAATCAAGCAATGTAGTGTATGCCAAAGGAGCTGACAAACAAAATGGCTATTTTAAAAACATACTTATCCAAGAGAAAGAGAAACTAGGATCAATTCTAGCTGACCCAAAACCAGACGACTTAGACATGTGGCTGAAAGCTTACCAAGCTAGAATTAAGACTGGGCCGAATATAGAGGAACACGAAAAACTTTACCCACAAGGGGAGCTGGAAAAGGAAAGACTAGCGATATGTAGGAAGCTTATAGAGGTGGCACAAGAAACCCTAGAAAAGACTATCCCAGTTCTACCAGAGAAAAGGGTAACAAATGATCAATACGAAGAATGTGTCCAATCCAAAGGTAAAGAACTTAGAAGGAAGGAAGACATAGATGAACAAATGAAAATTCAAGAGGAACTTGTGTCAATAATATCGGACTTAGAGGCAGAATGGCCGAAGGAATTATGGAATAGACTTCGAGAAGAACAATGGAAGAAAAATGGAGTATCGAAGCCTCCTTTTGAGGAAATAGATGTGGAAGTTTATCAACCAAATACCAACCTGGAGGAAGTATATGAGGAAGTATCAAGACTCGATAGGAAGAGAGAGGAAACCCTGAGTATTTCCACCTTACCTAATTACATGGGAGAATACAAAAAGGAGTCTATAATAATACGAGCACCCACAGTACATGGGAAAGAAAAAAGAAACTCAGAAAAAAATTCGCACAATGTAATGGAACTAAAGAAAACAAAAGTACAATGCAAATTGACTGTGGAAGAGTTACTTCAACTTAAACCACAATTATGGAGACAATTAGCGAGCCAATTAGAATGAGGGCAAGAAAAGGAAGGAAAGGGAAAAGAGAATACATCTAAAATACAAATCCCAGTTGATAAAGTGGGAGAGTTTAGTGAAGGTGACGAAGGCAATACGTGTCTGCCTGTCACTTACAATGGGTACATGACCAAGGCTATACTAGACACGGGAGCCGGGGTAGGAATCGCCACCAAGGAGATTTGGGAGAAATGGGGGAAACCTGCCTTACGACCCACACGCATGAAGCTCCAATTAGCAGATGGTCATGTGGAGAAACCCTTAGGAATATTGGAAAGAATCAAATTAACCACCTGTGGAGTAGAATTTGAACACACATTAGCCATTTGTAAGTTCGAAAAAGCCAACAACTATGAAATGGTATTAGGGCGACCCTTTATGAGACAAATGCGGGTAGTGCAAGAATGGGGAAGAGATTCACTGTACCTACAACATCAAGGAAATACAACCAAGATAAACTTGCATACGTTTGCTTATCGAGATGTCCCTCCACTACAGTGGAATCCCATACACAAGGAGGAAGACGACCTATCCATGCATAGTGCTAGATCAAGCGATCAATCTTGGATGCACGAGAATGCTTAGTTATGGATGTGCAAAGAGGCCAAGAAGGAGGAGAATAAAAGACAAATGTGGCCAATAGGACATCCTAACTACCGACCAGTGAAGGACCCAGGGTACATGCCTCAAATCTTTCCAGATGAGACCTTTGAACCGCATGGATGGATGGAAATTCTAGCAACCTTAGATGTGTGCGTGAATGAGGAAGTTTTGACAATGAAAGAGTGCATAGATGAGGAAGGTTACGATGTAAATCTTTATATGGTTGTCCTTCAAGAAGTAGATGAAGGGGAAATCGTGGAAAAAGAATGGAAAGAGGAATATGAGAGTATAGAAATGGAGCCAGAATTCGATTCCGAAGAAAGCTACTTGGACACCATTCGAAACAGAGAGAAACAGGAACCTACCAAGATCTTAGCAATCGAAACTACTCCCATGGTACCAAAGCAAGTAGAAGACATGAGTAAAATAGGACCTGATCCAGATTCGTTTGAAGTTCCTGAACATTTTAAAAGATATGAGGTAGAAGAAAGAAAGGTAGCCATTCAAATGCCTAAACGAGAGGCTAGAGATGGAGAAGCATACGACAACAAAGAACAAAGAAAAAAAATTGTAGTAACAGTGGAAGACGGAGAAGAGCGATGCACCTACATAGGCAAAGATGTATCAGAGGAGGAGGAAGTAGAACTCATACAGTTGATCCGAGAATATCGAGACGTGTTCGCATGGACATATAAGGATCTTAAGGGTGTAGAACCCAATATTTGTTCTCATCGAATACCAATGACTGCAGATGCAAAACCCTCAAAACAACGCCCTTATACGTATAATGAGGTGTATGCAACAAAAATTAAGGAAGAAATTGACAAGTTACTAGCTGCAGGATTCATATACGAGATAGAACACACCGAGTGGGTATCGCCTTTAGTAGTTGTGCCTAAGAAAAATGGAAAATTGAGGGTGTGCATTAACTTGAAAAAGGTCAATGCAGCCACCATACGTGATAGCTACCCATTACCCATTACAGACCATCTATTGGAAAGAGTAGCAGGAAAGGAAGTCTATAGCTTCTTAGATGGATTCTCTGGATACAACCAAGTAGCTATTGCTACTGAGGATCAACATAAGACCGCCTTTGCGACCGAATGGGGAGTCTATGCTTTCAGAGTGATGCCTTTTGGACTCACTAATGCACCTGCTACATTCCAACGATTGATGTGTCATGTTTTCAAGGAATTCCTGAAAAAGAGCATGGAAGTGTATGTAGATGATCTATGTACATACTCGAATCAAAGACGAGATCACATTCCTGAGTTGAGAAAAATATTCAATAAATGCTGCCAGTATCGAGTCTGCCTAAACCCAGAAAAGTGTGTCTTCATGGTGAGACAAGGGAGGATCTTAGGACACATAGTCTCAAGAAATGGAATATCCATGGATGAGGACAAGATCAAGGTCATCTTAGAGCTTCCTAGACCAAAGAATGCGAAAGAGGTACAAGCCTTTATGGGACATTGTGGATATTACCGTCGGTTTATTCACATGTATGTCATAATAGCCAAACCCCTGTATGGCCTCTTAACTCAATTCACTTGGACGGAAGAGTGCGAGAAAGCATTCAATGAATTAAAAAAGAGGCTTAGCACGGCCCCAATTCTGAAAACACCCAATTGGAACAAGCCGTTTCATATTCACGTTGATGCTTCTAATTATGCAATCGGATGTATCTTAGCCCAACCAGCTGATGAAGGAAAGCTAGATCACCCAATTGCCTATGCAAGTAGACAATTGAATCAAGCTGAAAGGAATTATACCGCTACCGAGCGAGAAGGATTAGGAATGGTCTATGCAGTTAAGAAATTTAGACATTATCTGTTAGCCAACAAATTTAAGTTATTCGTAGACCATCAGGCCCTACTGTACTTAGTTAATAAACCTTGTAACACAGGCAGATTAGTAAGATGGTTCTTGCTGTTAATGGATTTCGACTTCGAAGTGGTAGTAAAAAAGGGAAACACGCATGTAAGAGCAGACCACTGTTGTTATAAGAGGTTGCCCATAATTTTTCTCATGCTATGGCATCCTTTAGCCCTCATAAAAATACCTTCTTTTTGTAATTAGGAGATGTCCATATGAACACTCTCCTAAAACCCCTTTTTGATATTTCCTTTAGTCTAAAGTATTAAAGCCTTCTCCATAAAGTAGCCTTTTTTGCACAAATTCAAAAACCCACGTAGAAATCCATGCGCTCCCTCTCTCTCTAGGTAGTTATCTTTTTGAAATTCCCATATCACATGAGATTCTCTTTTTGATTTAGCACATGTGGTCTTTTGACCACATGTTTTATTCACATATGCCTCTCTTCTTCTCTATATAAAGAAGAGCCTCATTTGTAAAAGGGGAGGTCCCTTGGCCGTATTCAGACCTTAGAATACCAACGTTTTGGTATCAAAGCATAGTTGATATACACCCTTAACAAGATGAGTGACTATAGACTTGAGAATGAAGACAAACTTGAGGGCATGTCTAACTATCCAATGTGGAGTTTTATGATGATGAATCTGTTAGTATCGAAGGACTTATGGAATATTGTCAATGGCACTTATCCAAGGCCAAGACAAGTCAGAGAAGAGGCTACTTCATCTTCTAAAATAAATTTTGTTTCTATTTCTGCTCAACAGGAGGTTCGTGAAGAAGAAGAAACTCTTTCATCATTAAATGTCCGTACTGCTACCAAACTACTTCCTAGAGAAGAGCAATCCAGATGGGATTCAAGGGATGCTTTAGCACTTTCATATATTGCTATGGGAGTTAAGAGATATATTATATCCCAAATCAGGTATTGTAGAACCTCTTCTCAGGCTTGGTTGGAGTTTGAGAATCTCTATCATAGAGGAAACCCTGCTAGGAAAGCTAGCCACTTGGAGGATGAAAGTTAGTGAATCGATTCAGACACATATTTTGAACCTCAAATATTTATGAGATTATTTACTCAATGTTGGAGTCAACATTTCAGATGAAGAGATGGTAAACACACTTCTAAAGTCACTTCCATCAACAAACCATGCTTTTGTTACTTCTTTATCTCTCTCTATGAGGGATAGAGAACTTTCATTTGAAGAGCTATAGTTCTTGTTACTTCAAGATGAAGATCAACAAAAGGGTATGGAAGAGAATCATGAAGCCATGTTATCATCGTCGAAAGGAAAGAAGAAGAAGGAGACAAAGAAGGAGAAGAAGAGTAAGTAATCCAAGAAGGAACATAAGTCTTTTCATCCTAAGTCTTCTAGTCCTTTTCCTAATGTTTCCTCTACACCCAAAGAAAATTCTTCGACTACATCTGATTCAAAGAAAGGAGTATGCCATTACTGTAAGGAACCAAGTCATTTTATAACAGAATGTAGAGCAAGGATTTTTAATGAGAAGAAGAAAGCATCAGGTAATAGTGTTGGAGATGATCCAAAACCTAAATCTTCAAAGGTAGATCCATATGCATGTGTTACTATTGAAGAAGTAGCATTTAATAAGGCAGCACTAAATGCAATCTCAAAGAATCCTTGGATTTTTTATTCTGGAGCTACTAAGCATATGATAGGCTGTAGAAAGGTATTTTCTTCCCTTTCTAACTTTTCACGTAGAAGAGTGACCATTGCAGATGGTCATGATTTGGATGTTGTTGGTGTTGGAGAAGTGAACCTTAAGTCTAGAGTAGGTGGAAATTTCACAATTTCCAATGTCCTTTATTGTCTAGAGATTCAGAAGATTTTGCTCTCTCTATCTCTACTTTCTTGTGAGATGGTTATAAAGTTGTTTTTGAGAAAGATTTATGTAAGATCCTCTAACGTGATGAGAAGCATCGTCTACTTCATGGCCTTGGGACCTCCCCTTTTACAAATGAGGCTCTTCTTTATATAGAGAAGAAGAGAGGCATATGTGAATAAAACATGTGGTCAAAAGACCACATGTGCTAAATCAAAAAGAGAATCTCATGTGATATGGGAATTTCAAAAAGATAACTACCTAGAGAGAGAGGGAGCGCATGGATTTCTACGTGGGTTTTTGAATTTGTGCAAAAAAGGCTACTTTATGGAGAAGGCTTTAATACTTTACACTAAAGGAAATATCAAAAAGGGGTTTTAGGAGAGTGTTCATATGGACATCTCCTAATTACAAAAAGAAGGTATTTTTATGAGGGCTAAAGGATGCCATAGCATGAGAAAAATTATGGGCAACCTCTTATAACAACCACCTTTCTAGGTTGATCCATGGAGAACTACCAAGTGGAGTACTTGATGATCTGCCAGATACTTACTTGTTCAATATGGAAGTATGTCCAAAATGGGCAGAGAAATTAATTCCTATACTCACCCATGGCCCACAACACTCAATCAATAAGAATAGCAAAAAGGAAATTCTTCAATCAAGAAATTTGCACATTATTGCTGGAAGTGTGTACTATAAGGAAAGGGACTTATGGAACCTCGGGAGTTAAAAAGATTAGGAGTGTACTGGCCTGACGTGCCCAAGGATGTCCATGACTACGTGAGTAATTGTGCAGAATACCAGGAGACAATCCCGGAGGATCATATGTCCATAGCATTTTCAACTATAGCACCCAATTGGAGTAAAACATTGGTTAAATTCCGAAAGAACAGAGAGCATGAGGAAGGAATAAGTTTAACTAGAAGACAATCCTTAGAAGAAATGGGCCAGGATTACGTACTTATGGGAAAACAATTGTTTAAGAGAGGAAAGGATAACAAATTGTGATTATGCGTGCATGAAGGAGAGTATCTACCCATATTAGAGATGGCACATGCAGGTGCTGTGGGAGGTCATTTTTCAGCTGAGAGAACTGTCAAAATGATCCTCTTCGCCGGTTTGTGGTGGCCAACTCTACATATGGATGCGGAGACTTATGTACGAAGCTGTGAAACGTGCCAAAGGGCTAAATACCCAATTCGGAGAGATGACATGCCATTAAGACCTATGGTGTGTGCGAGAGCATTTTCCAAATGGGGTATCGACTTCATAGGACCCATCAACCCACCAGCCAAAGGATCACATGCTGAGTACATCATAGTAGTCACATATTATTTAACCAAATGGGTAGAAGCAAATGCTACGAGAAAAAACGATGCTCAAACCACTGCTAAATTCCTTTTCGAGAATATATTCACTCGTTTCGGATTACCAATTGAGATTGTGAGTGACCGAGGAACGCACTTCCTTAATGAAGTAATAGAATCCCTAATGAATGAATTTTTAGTGATTCACAAAAAATCAGCCCCATACCATCTCCAAGCCAATGGTCAAGCGGAAAGTTCCAACAAGGTGTTATGTACTGTATTGACAAAGATTGTCAATAATGGGAGGTCGGATTGGGACAAACAATTGCATCATGCAATTTGGGCCTTCCGAGTAGCATACAAGACTGCCATTGGAACTACCCCATTCAATTTAGTGTATGGGCAGAATGCAATTTTGCCGATTGATTTTTTAATCCCAACCTTGAGAGTAACCCAACAGTATGAGTGGAACGGACATGAATTATCCCAACAACTAGACCAAATCGAGAATTTACATGAAACTAGGTTACAAGCAATAGCAGGAATTTACGCAGCCAAAAGAAGACAAAAGGCATATTATGATGCACATATAAAAGACAAAGGACTTAAAGAAGGAGACTTAGTCTTGGTATACACCTTAAAGAAACATGCCAAGAAGTTACAAAAACGGGGATATGGACCTCTGATCATCAATAGAATCTCTACTAGTGGAGCGGTTAATCTGGCCACTCTAGATGGAGATATTCTTCCTAACTACATAAGTGGATGCAGAGTCAAACGATTCATGGAGCCATTGACGGATCAAATGTTAGCACGTCTAGTAGGTGCTCAAAATAGGAAGAAAGAGGAAGAACGGATTAGAGAGGAGGCCCAACAAGAAGCCCTAGAACGCATTAAGAAACGGAAAGAATGGATAAGACAACGAGATGAACACTATCTCCAAGGAGAAGAGCCTATCCCTATGGCCAACTACCAAGTCCATGACTCGGACACGACTAAGTCATACATATCACAACCTTACCTGAACCTAGGGATCGGCAAGACAGAATACAAATTGATAGATGCATTGATAGACTCAGGAGCAGGACTTAGTTGCATACGTAATACGGTCATAAAAGATTTGCAAATGATTATGAGTCCCACAAAAGCCCAATTGAGAGGAATTGGAGGTCAAACCCTAGAATGCATTGGAACAGCAATGGTGTCTCTCCACCTAGGAAATTCTTCCATGGAACAACGAGTATTAGTGTGCAGAGACGAGGATTTAATAGAAGATTTGATCCTAGGACAAGATTGGATCATTGAGAATGAAGTCAGTATCAACCTAGCTCAAGGATACATTTCAGCCAAGATAGGGCACAAAGAAATTTTTAGTCTATTAGGAGATAAGCCCTTATCCCAACCCATCACCATTGAGAGTTCAGGGAAATGCATGGAAAAGCTACTCAAACATGATTCCAGTCCAACCATTTCAAAAACCAAGCCAGAAGAAGTAGAAAGTTCAAACCAACAAATCTCCAAGGTAGAAGGAGAATCACTCCATCCAGTTGAGGAACAGCTAGCCACTAAGGAAACCAACTCTCATGGAGCTTCTCAACAAGCCAAAAGACCACCAATAGGGAATTCCCCACTCAGATACTTACAGCAAGGAATGGTCAAATACCAATGGGTACGTAAAGATCAGAAGGAGGAAGAGCAGACATCAACATCAACTCATAAGGAGAAAATAGAAATGAAGAAGTCAGCTTCATCAAAGTCCAAACCAAAAGGACTCTTGCAAGTATGGCTCCCCAAGCCTTTGATTGAAGCTCAGAGAGCACGACATCAGATATGGATCCCCAAGCAGGCCAGACAGACCGCCAAGCAAGAGATATGCAAGTGGGAGGATACACTACATCATAACAGTCGAACGACAAAGCATAGATAGACTCATACGAAAACCAGGAAAAGCAACAATTCTAGTGCTCAGCTACCAAAATATACAAAGGAACAACAAAAAGAGCGAAAAAGCGGAGAGAAGACTCGGGACATCATAACAATAAAATGGATTTGGAAACCCAAGCGACTGCAAAGAGTGCACCATCGAGATGACAAAGATTCCAATTGCACTCATGAAGTGTCAATTGCACCTAAAGTATGCATAGTAGGGCCACATTACAAGGCCACACATTCGGCACAGGATGTACCTGATAGAATTAGTGGTGCACATTCTCCAATGGAGATTAGATCATAGCTTCAACTCTCTTAGGAATGGACATGCTATGTACATAAATAAATGCTTCGGCTATACTAACGCTTGTTTTTCTTTCAGAATAAGAAATAAAAAGATGTGGTAAGAGATCTCACTTATAGAACCATGGGAAACGGAGTGATGGAACGACAATAATCACTACAATGCACTACACAGCTTCATGCTTTCCTTTGAAGCTAATGCACTTTTCCTTACAAGTGCAAATGGCTTCTGAAGATTCTGAAGCAATAGTACAAGAGGAAGTCTTGGAATTTCCACTCCAGAGCATCACCAAGGCAAAGGGACACTGGTTTCGAGAAGATCAACCAGCTGGGGAGTATCTCTTCTTGGCGACGATCAAAATTATGGATACAAATCATCAATTTCTAATCATGTCCCAGGATTTTCGAGTACTACATGAACTCCCGTCTATCGTAGACACTATGAAGAAAGCGGACATACATAAATATTTTGAACTGCCAATCTATAAGCCCGACTTTCAAAGATGCACACAGGTCATGAATACCCTATAGCCAGCACTGCATGATCCCTTGGTGCCCGAGGCTAGAGTGATGGATAAATTAGGTGAATGGGTTGTCATTCAATTTACACATGACTTGATTAAAGAAGCCTTTGGATGGGAAAAGGATGGAACTACCGTGGTAAAAGAAGAAATCCGAGGTGCAAAGACCAGGACATTTACAGACATCAACCGGGTAGACATAGAGGAGGGAGTCAGACTAATCCACCAACACTTCTGCTTCCCGAATATGCATAGGTACATGGCCCCTCAAAAGATTATTGTTCAACTACTCTCATACGCCACTAAGCAGATTGGAAATCAAATTAATCTGACTCCGTACATCCAAGAAAGATTATTTGAAGCAAAAAAGCAATGGAATAATAAAAAGTTCCTCAATGGCAGTGTGGCCCTGGCAATACTGATCTACCACGCTTTAGGCATTCGAAATCACCTGCAAGAAATGCCATCATCAACGGCCCTGGCAAAGTATGCCAAAGTTGCCACTGTTCCTAAAAAGAAAAGAGGAGTCAAGATTGTAGAAGAAGCAGAAACTAGCTCTCAACCCAGAATGAGAGGCACAAAGAGACTAAGGGAAGTCAAGCAAATGGAAGAGGAAGCTCCAGCCACGAAAAGGACACATGTACTTCCCAAAACAACAATTGAAGAGCAAAGGCCGATTACAGAGGAAGACTTAACTAGGGCCCTGGAAGAGACACACAAATATACGGAAGGACAAGTCAATTTACCGGTGCAAGGCGACCATTATCAACAGACCCAACAAGAAACGGAAGCGAAAAGAAAACTCACCAAAGTCCATCAGTATAGGGAAATAGGGCTAGACAATTCAAGCTCATCCTCGGATGCACAAGAAGAACCAGACAACTCACTATTAAATGTGGATATCCAAAGTGAGTCAAAGGATGATGGACAATGGGTAGAGTTGAATGAAGTTAACTACAATGAAGAAGCAGAAGGCCTAAAGACGGATGACCACACTATGCACACTGATCAGCATAACACAAGTAAGGAAGCAGAGCCGACAGGTACGCATATGATATAACTTAATGAGACGTCCACTATTCATATCAAGGAGGCAACACCCCTGCGCGAAGTGTCCATCACGATACCAAAGAAAGAGCATCAAGAAGAGAAAATAGAAGAAGAACCCTTCACACCAATAAGAGTTGTGGCAGAACCCTCCCCCATGGATGTCACATTTCAAGGGAGCACCACAAAAGCTATTGATTTGGATGAACAAGAAAAAGCACACAACATACAATTACAAATTAGACAACCACACAACGAAACCATCCACGTGGAGCAGGGAAAAGATGTGCAATCCGGCGAAGCTCCAAGCATACCTAGGACGTGGTTAAATGTCGACATAGCTCAACTCAAGCCAATAGTACAAGACATGATCAGAACCGCACTAGACACACAACAACTAATGCTTCAGGCTGATGAAGACTATGATCAAGCAATGCAAGACAAGCACGAGCTTCAAGAAAAGAGTAAGAATCTTTCAGCAGAATTGAACTTAGAAAGAGAGCACCTCAGAAACAAAGAGAAAGAAGTCCAAGAAGCCAAAAAGTAGTGCAATGAGTTAATGACCAAAAATGAAAGATTAAAAGCACAACTGCAAGAAGTACAGATAGAATACAAAGCTAGCGAGACTGAGAAGGCGCGAATGGCTGCCCAGAGCAAAATACTGGAATCACAGATCAAAGTATACATGGAGGAAGCAAAAAAATTAAGGAATCAAAATAAAGAACTCATGACCGCCCTTCTCAGTGATCAGCCAATAAATGTTCAAGAAAGACCAGAAAAAGATATCGAAGAATTGGAGACAAAGATAGCTAAGTATGAAGATCAGCTCAAGAAGGAGCAACTCACCATTGCCGAATGGGAAAAGAGGTACATGGATGACACTGCAGCTCTCAGAACCAAATGGAAGAAAGCTGAAAATTGGTACCTGCTGCAATGTAAAGAAGATGCGGATCAACTCGCAATAGTGGCAGAAGAAATCCAAAAGAATAAGCAAACAATTTTACAGGCCGAAGAAGAAATTAAGCAAAAGAAGGAGCTAATCAAACAACTCCAGGATCAACTAACACACAAGGACATAGAGGGGACACCAGTAGTTCCAAAATCCGTAGAGACTACTGTGGAGACTGAGAATTAAGCCAACCGGAAAGGGCACTACTGGTGTCCCAGCTTACGACTGAATTTAAAGATCAAATCATCATAGTAATGAAGGAAGCTAAGATAGAAAGCAAAAACTTGGACCAAATTTTGAAGCCTTTCAGTGTACCCTATGGACTACTTAAAGAACAAACGCGACACTATATAACGACTACGACAAATAAAGATCCGAACCACAATCTCCACTTTAGACATGATACATTCAAGTATACCCAAGAAGAATTTGAGAAGGCGGATCCTATATGGAGAAGAAAGCTTTTGGAAAAGAATCCTACACTACGGGTACAGTGGGAAGCATCACCTTATGTGCTTCAGGTAAACCAATCTTTTTGCCCAATACCCGGTTGAAGAGCCTGGACGCAATTTTGGGATGGTCAGCACCGGGGAAATATCAATAATCAGTGGCTCAACTATCCGTTGTTACCTAGTCCTCCACACAATTACTTACCGACTGAGGAATATATGGTAAAAACTATGGAATTTTGGATTGCAAGATATGCTACAGTTCTGGATTTAGCAGTTAAAATGACAAATAAGATATTTAGCATGCTACTTACCGTAATCAAAGTCTTCCAGCATGCAAAATATACTTTTTTAAATTTCATCGGCATTACCCAGGGATCCGAAGCACTCATTTTTTATATATCTACTATTCCAAGCTGCCTAACACTTATGGCATATTATTCTCGAATTATGTTTTTGCCATCAACGTATATGCAAACTTTCGAAGAAGCATTTTTCAACGGCTTCTTCGAAATAGATTCAGAAATTTTTGTAAAAATGACTTCGAACCTTAATGCACGTCTAGTCGCTTATGAGACGAGTTTTTTTGCGGATCATCGGCAAGCACCAGAGGATGGGGTAAAGTCAACACACTGGAAGGAACTTATGATATGTCATGCTAATCTTCTGAACCAACGAGAGCAAGCAGCCATACAGACCTATACACGTCTCCACAAAAAGCCTATCGGGGACGACCGAGTTCAGGAGGAGGGATGTGTGGAAGGGGAATCAAGCAAGAAAAGAAGAAGAAGAAGAAGATCAAAGTCAAAAAGGACTCAATAAAGAATGAAGATCATAACACTGGAAACCCACCCTCTGCCCAAAGCCCCGCAGGGCACGCATCAAGCAACAACGCGAATCATCCAGGTCCTGAGAATTGGAATTAAAGATCAATCAGAACCAGGACATTTCATGGGAAGGACGGACCAGGGCCAGGAACTATACATGAAGAAGTGCAAGACAATAATTGGCAGGTAGTAATCCTTCCGCTAATAGCGTGCATTGTCAACAAAGTAAACATGCTCAGAACAATACAACAGGGTCAGATATGTGCAACCAGGACAAATCAGAAGACCAAAAGCTAGAAAGAGGTGACTAAGAACAACACATTCCTAGTCACTGGTGGCGTGCGTGGCAGCTCGACTGAATACAGCAACCCAGATATGTGATATAAGGAATACCAAGGGGCAAAACAGAAGCAAAGGACATACCTCGGATAAGATAACCAATTGTCTGACAGTCCTTAGCATTTCTTTGACCACTGGGTGCGTGTATTCAGAAGACTTAAGCAAGCAGCCGACGAGAAGCTAAAGCCTGTCAAGGGACGACAGAGACAAAGAGGGGGAGAGTGTTGCAGAGCAGACAAGCACAAAAGAAGAGCCCCAAAATTTTCAAATTGATGGGCATATTTTTCTTCTTCAAAGTCCTAGAGAATTCCCTCAAGCCATGTAAATGCACTAGAGGAGTCCTCTAGTTGCATAATCACAATTTGTTGTAAAATATCCCTTGTAAATTAGTAGGAAATTCACTTTTTTGGAATAAAGTGCCGGTCCCTTGTGTGAAAAGACCAAACTTAGGGCACATGTATATAAGTCACTTTGTGACTCTTTGTAGAGGCTTTTTGCCATTGTGAAGAGGGAGCTCTCAAAAATTTCGAATTTGCCTCTTTCTTGCAGATTTCCATCTTCTCTTTGATCTTGTATGTGTGTGTAATGCTTGGAATGTGTGTGTAGGACTGTTGTCTACCCCTCCCCACTGTTTTTGAGCTACTGTGGAGTGTGTGTGAGCTTGTAGGAGTTGTGGCATGAGTGTGGGTGTTTTCCGCCATTCACTATTTTGGTCATAAGTTGAAGCAAAGTTGTCAAAATCGAGTGGTTCAATAGATGCGTCTTGTCGAGAGCTTCGAAACAAGTACCCTATTGACTATATTTGGATCTTAGAGCTGGGAGAAATCCTTGATTTTTGGAAAACTACTGTAAGAGGTATCGCAGCAGACACTTTCAGTCATTAGTGTGTTTGAGAGGTGGATTAGTCTTTTCTCATACATATCAACTGAACCACTTCATTTTCCATCATGTGTGCACATGTCCTCATACACTTGGTTAGGTCGTTCGATCGGATTGACAATTAAATGTGTGTTAATTTCCCACTATATGCACTTGTGTTGCAATAGAGGTACAGTCTCATTGGCACGAGTCCTTGAGTCTTCTTGACTTGAGTACACACCCACCTTTGTAGAGAATGAGTTCTCCTATGCGCAACGAAAAGGTGTAGTGAACCCTTGTATGTCCAACACTTGGACAAAGAACTATAGCTTAGATAGCTTGCTACTCTCAATAAAAAACTCAAATGGACTTGTTCCTTTATTCAATCAAAGCAAAAAAAGAGATCTTTCTAACATGCTATAAATGACTTAATTTGGACAAGTTTTGATTAGGAAACACAACTGACGAAGATGAACTACCTATCCACACAAGCATGCTAAAGAATTGAACTTCCCTCAATATATACTCTTTGAGGAAGATATTTGAGATACAAAACGTGCAAAAACGTAGATTTCCAAAAAGCTAAAAATCAAGTAATTTGGATGCGTTTTGGTCAAGAAATGCAATTGACCAAAATAGACCATCTGCACACACAAGTATACTAAAAACTAGACTTCACTCTCTAATAGATATCTCAAAAAATATAAATCCTCTAAATGATATATTTAGAAAATAGAAATTAAATACAAAGAGATTTACAACAAGCTAAAAATCAAGAAATTTGGATATGTTTTGGTTGTAAAACTTAACCAACCAAAGTAGACTACCTGTCTACATAGGTATGCTAAAAAACTAGACTTCACTCTTTGATTGATATCTCATAGAATATATAGGCTTTGAAGATGATATTTGTGATAGCAAAAGTGCACAAGATAAGCTTTTGAATGGGTGCTTCAACACAAGAAATGGTTATATATACATTAAGATATGAGTTTCACAATAGAGCTATGTACAAAGTGACGTGCGGTTGGAAGGAGTTTATGGGAAGACAAAATGACAAAATGACCAGATCTGACTATTGGGAGCTCTTCCCTCTTTCTCTCCTTGTTTAGAACGTGCTCCCATTCCACTTTTATAACCAATGAGCATGTGAAGAAGTTTGTGCCTCGTTCGTAACTCACCACTTTCATTTGATTGCCCACTACATGCCACTTACTACAAGGCAAATATTGTATCTTTTACTCATCATGAACTTTGACTAGAGTTTTTTCCTTTTTTTTTCTTTTCTATCCTTTTCCTTTATCTTTATATTTGGTAAATTCATGCAAGCATAGGTCATGTGAAAATGAGCTTGTACATTTATCTTCAACACTCCCCCTCAAGCTCATTTGAGAGTTATCTTCAACCATGTCCTGCAAATTTATCACATTCTTGAAACCTTTGAGTTTAGAAGCATCCAAGAACTTTGTAAACATATCTAACTTTCTCTTTGCTTTTGATGAACTTTATCTCCACATCTTTGCTCACTACCTTCTCCCTTACATAATGGTAGTGGACCTCTATGTGCTTGCTCCTTGCATGAAACATAGGATTGCTTGCCAAGTAAATACTTGACATGTTATCACTGTATTTAGGTATGGTTCCAACTTGCACTTCAAGATCAGCCAAAAGCTTTTTAATCCACATTGCTTCACATGTGGCAAATGCTAATCCTCTATATTCAAACTCCATGGATGAAAGTGCCACAATAGGTTTTTTTGTTTGAGCTTCATGTGATAGGTTTGCTTCCTATCATGAACACATAACCTGAGGTTGATCTCCCATCTTCCTTTGAACCTGCCCAATCAGCATCGCTAAAGCCTTTGACCTGCAATTCTTCATCAAACTTCTAAACAAAGCATGATTAATTGTATGCTTTATGTATCTCAACACTCTCTTGGCTGAATTTAAATGTTCACTTGTCGAGGCTTGCATAAACTGAGAAAGTACACCAAAAACATAAGATAAATCAAATCTTGTAATGTTTGCATAAATTAATGATCCTACAATGCTTTTGTATGTCATTACATCTTCCAATAGTTCTCCATCATTTGAGCAAATCTTTGTATTTGTGTCCATGGTTTGAGTGAGTGGTTTGCATTCACTCATTCCCAATATCAAAAGAACATCCAACAAGTACTTCCTTTGCATCAAGTTGATGCCACTTTCTCCATAAACAACTTCAATTCCTAAAAAATATTTCAGCTCTCCAAGATCTAAAATTTTAAACTCATGTAACATCATTTCCTGTTATGACGAGGTCATCGACATATATGAAAATAAATACCGCTCTATTTTCTTCCTTCTTCTTGTACAATGAAGGATCTGCACTACTTGCGTTGTATCCACACTTAGTTAGATATTCCACCAATCTCTGATTCGACTCTTGGTGCTTGCTTCAAGCCATAAAGTGCCTTTTTCAACCTTCAAACAAAGTCTAGATGGTTTTCATTGTCAAGTCCAATTGGTTGACTCATGTATACCTCTTCTTGTAGTTCTCCATTTAGAAAAGCATCTTTGATGTCGAGTTGATATAATAGCCATCTCCTTGAAGCACCAATTGCTATTAATGTTTTGATTGTTCCCATCTTTGCAATAGTGCTAAAAAATGCATCATAATCTATGCCTTGTGTTTGTTTAAATCCTTTGGCAACTAATCTAGCTTTATATCTAGCTAGTGAACCATCATCATTCCTCGTTACTTTAAACACCCATTTGTTTCGAAAAATATTCATACCTTCTTTCTTTGGCACTAGCTTCCATGTGTGATTATCTTTGAGGGATTCGATCTCGTCTTTCATAGCTTGCTTCCATTCCTTTTGTGTGCAAGCTTCTTCATATGTCTCAGGCTCTTTGTCTTTGATAACCTACATCATGTATGCAAATGTTTTGCCATGAAACTATCATAACTCAACCTTTGAGTTGGATACCTTGTTCTTGAAGATCTTCTTTCATTGGATTTAGAAAGTTTCTTCCTTAACCTATTCAGCTTTACCCTCGGAGTGATTACCTCTTCATATTCTTCTTCACTTGCATCTATCTCATTGTTTGGAGTAGTAGTTGCTTCTTCGGCTCTACTATGAGCTCAATTTGAAGACAAAGAATGAATCCCTCTCCATGTTGAATATTCTTCATTTGATGTAGATGCCTACCAAAATAGACTACCTGTCTACACAGGTATGCTAAAAAATTGGACTTTACTCTTTGACTGATATCTCACAGAATATATAAGATTTGAAGGTGATATTTGAGACAAAAAAGGGCACAAGATAAGATTTCCAATGAGTGCTTAAACCCAAGAGATGGTTACATATACATTGAGATATGTGCTTCACAGCAGAGCTATGTACAAAGTGACGTGCAACTGGAAGGAGTCTATGGGAAGACAAAATGACCAAATCCGACTATTGGGAGCTCTTAGGAGAATCAATAGGAAAGAAACCAACGACCTAGAAAGATTCATCAAAATGACATAAGAGAAAATGGAGCAAAAAGATTAATGATTTAGAAGACAACCTATGGGACACCAGAGCTAAAATCTTAGAAATGGCATCACAAGAGGCTAACCCATGGGTGGAGACCTCGAGACTAGGATCAGTACTAGCAGACCCCACCCCAGAAAACCTTAACATGATGCTCTAAGATTATCAGGCTAGGATAGAAGAAGGACCATAGGTAAGAGAATCCAACACAAACTACCCTAGAGCTGACTTAGAAATAGAGAGAACGAAGCTGTGTATGAAAATGGTAGAGTTAGCCTAGGCAATGCTTGAGGCATCACAGTACCTTAATTGGGAAGTTATGGCTAGACTTGAGCTGCATTTCCAAGGATTACTAGAAAGATTAGGGCAAATAACATCTAACACAACAAAAGTCCACTCTAGCACACAAACTAGCCCAGAGGAACCCTTGAAGGCAACTCTATTCGAAAGGGCTAGCTCATACTTGGAAAATCAGCAAATGGGCTAAATGGATTCACATGCCATCTTAAGAGAGATTCAAGAAGAAGGTTGGAGGTAGGAACAAGAATATTGACCACCTATACTAGAGATTGATGACTTAGGAGAACTCCTCCCTACAGATATCCCATCCATCTACGGAGATCAAGTAGACGATTGGCCGAGTGAGCATACTAGTTTTGAATCTAACTCTTTGCAAGAATTACCTCACTTCACGGGACCATGGGAAGACTGATCAATTCAAGCGAAAGCCCCCACTATTCTAATAAGGGGAGAGGACTCAGTAGAACTATGGAAACATGTAGCAAATCAGTTCCCAAAGATAGCTAAAACTTCCTCTAGACCAAGTGTACGAGGAAAGGTACCTGAAATACCCATGGACAAAGTGGGAGATGCGAGTAAAGGAGAGGAAGGTAATGCTTATTTGCCTATTACTTACAAATGTTACACTACCAAAGCCATCCTAGATACAGGTGCACGAGTAGCTATCGTGATCACTTCTTTGTGGAAGCATTGGGGTAAACCAGCCCTCAGACCTACTAGAATGAAGTTGCAAATGGCAGACGGGCATATAGAAAGACCCTTAGGACTACTAGAAGGCATAACCCTATCCACCTACGGAGTAGAATTCGATCACACCTTTGCGATATGTGATTTTGGGAAGAATCAAGCATATGATATGCTTCTAGGTAGACCCTTCATGCGAAAACTACTAGTACAAGATTGGGGGACCAACTCTTTGTACTTACAACACCTAGGAGTGACTACGAAAGTGAACCTCACAAACTATTCACATAGGGATGTACCACTCTTGCAATGGGATACTGTACATAGGAACCAAGATGAAAAGGAATCGGTACATTCCTTAACATGAGATCCATCATGGCTGCATGAGAATACACACCTTTGGATGTGTAAAATTGAAGCAAAGGAAGAGGAGCAAGCGACAGCAAGAATGTCAAGAATAGGACACACCTCTAGACCTATTGAAGACCCAGTGTATGTGCTAGTAGTGTTCCTAAACGAGGAATTTGAACCTTATGGCTGGGCAGAGATCCTTGCGATTATAGATATAGCAATTAATGAAGAACAATGGACCTTCACTGTAAACCTTGTAGGGCAAGAAACTGAATAGGAAGGGGATAAACTTGAGGGTGAGATCTCGTAAAGGAGTAAGCAAGTGAATGAGGAAGAATGGGAAGTAGAATCGGATAGACTTGAATGTTCATCAGAAGAGGAATTTTCAGGTTGGGTAGAATCCATCTCCCCATACCTCACCACCCCTAAGAAGGAAAAGGACAATTCGAGCCCTAGTTCACGAAGTCAAAAGATGGGAAAGAAAACAATGTGAAGGCAGAAGAAGAAGAAGAACCATTGATGGAAGTGCCAAAAAATTTTAGAAAATATGCAGTGGAATAATGAAAAATCATGATAAGAATGCCGAAGAGAGACAAAAATTCGGGAGAAGCTTATGATAATAAGGAGACCACAAAGAAAGTGGTAGTAGCAATCAAGGGTCGAGAAGAACGATGATGTACATAGGACATGATTTGATTGATGAAGAGGAAGAAAGTTTGATTGGTCTGCTGAAAAGGTATAGGGATGTGTTTGCATGGGGTTATACGGACATTAAAGGGGTAGATCCTGATATATGTTCCCATAGGATACCCATGGCCATCGAGGCTAAACCCAGCAAGCAAAGCCCTATACATATAATGACAACTATGCATTGAAGATCAAGGAAGAAATAGATAGACTCATTGAAGCCGAATTCATCTATGAGATAGAACACACCAAGTGGGTGTCACCCATCATAGTTGTGCCTAAGAAGAACGGTAAGCTGAGAGTGTGTATTAACTTAAAGAAAGTCAATAATGCTACCATTAGGGACAATTACCCTCTGCCTATTACAAGACACCTATTGCAAAGAGTTGTTGGCAAGGAAGTGTATAGCTTTCTTGATAGATTCTCAGGCTATAACCAAGTCGCCATTGGCTTGAGGATCAACATAAGATGGCCTTTGCCACTGAATGGGGTATCTTTGCATTTCGTGTGATGCCTTTTTGGTTGAAGAACACACCTACAACTTTCCAAAGGCTGATGTGCCACGTGTTCAAAGAATTTCTGAGAAAGAATCTAGAAGTGTATGTGGATGATCTATGTGCTAACTTGGTGCTTAGTCCACATCATATCCCTGAGCTTGAATGCATATTCGACAAGTGTAGGGAATATCAAGTATATATAAATCCTAAGAAGTGTGTTTTTTATGGTAAGACAAGGTAAGATACTTGGTCACGTAGTTTCGAAAAATGGAATTTCCACAGATGGAGATAAGGTTTCGAGTGATCAATGAATTACCTAGGCCAAGGAACATAAAGGAGGTACAAGAATTTATGGGCCATTACAGTTATTGGTGATGATTTATACACATGTATGCAATAATTGCTAAACCACTCTACAACCTACTAACAAACTTTGAGTGGACAGAAGAATGCGAGAGTTCCTTTTGTGAACTAAAATGACGATTGTGTTTTGCACCTATTCTAGCTGTGCATGATTGGAACAAACCTTTTCATGTACACATAGATGCTTCTAATCATGCCATAGGAAGTGTGTCATCACAACCCACGAACAAGGGAAACATAGATTTACCAATTGCATATGTCAATAGGCAGTTGAATGATGCATAAAGGAATTACACCTCTACGGAGAGAGAGGGGCTACAAATGGTCTATGCCGTTAAGAAATTTCACCATTATTTATTGGCAAATAATTTTAAGTTTTTTATAGACCATCCTACTCTCTTGTATATAGTAAACAAACCTTGCAACACAGTTAGGTTAATATGTTGGTTCCTATTACTTATGGAATATGACTTTGAAGTTGTATTCAAGAAGGGTAAGACACACTTGAGAGCACACCACCTCTCAAGGATAACTTCTAGAGAAGAGGCTATTGGGGTCGCAGATGAGCTGCCAGATGCTTACCTATCTAGTGTTGAGATCTCTCCTGAATGGGCAAAGCCATTAGTTCCAATATTGACATATGGACCCAAGAATCGTCAAGTGATAACCCAAGAGAAGGAGGTAGTAAGGGTGTAGAGATACCAAATCCTCACCGGTAGTATCTATAGGCAGGACCATCAAAATATCCTTGCTTGTTGTGTAGAAGAACAGGAGTATAAAAATTAGTTGCAACTAGCACATGTAGGTGCACTAGAGCAACATCATTCGAGACAAGGGACATTACTGAACTTGAAAAGGTTAGGTGTGTATTGGCCGTTAATGGAGATAGATGTCCGACGACTTTGCAATGAATGCCTAAAGTGTTGTAACTGACCACCGATAGAACACGCTACTCTATACCAGATGACCCTAATGCTAGACTAGAGTGAACCTTTAGTCACTTATCTGAGGATGAAGACTTTTCCAGAAGACATGACTTTGGCAAGTGATACTACCTGAATTCCAAGGTTTCACAGGACCCATGCCTATTGAAGACCCATCCCAGGAAAAAACGGAAAAAGTGAGTAGTAAAGAGCATTGGTTCCAAGGGCTTGCTAGACCACTGGGCAAGGCAGAATTCATCTATGAAGCCAACCTGACATATGGAGTGCTTCCAATTTTAAGACACACAATTTGTTTCTCAAGAATTTGCATGACCTGCTTACCCCACAACATCATCAGCGGGAGAGAATGCTAACTCTAAAGATGAATACGACAATCGCACGGTGATCGATGAGAGAGCTACTGACACTGAAGAGAGTGAGGAAGAAGCACATAAGTTAGAGACACAAGTAGAAGCTCAAGGGGAAACCAATACATATGAAGAGGAAACAACAGAAGCAATAGCATACACGATAGCCATTAGATGGCCACATAACACTCTGAATAAGGTTTGGGCAAAGACTAGGGTGGCTGAGGAACAGAGCCAAGCCATTTTGCAGCAAGAACTAGTCAACGGTGGATTCGAGTAGACTTTCATCTTAGCTATGCATGAATTGGTCCAATCAATAGGTGTACCCGAAGCGTCAGGTTACTTGCTATGGAAACCCCTTCCCCAGTTTGACCCACAATGCATTAGAATCCTCAAACAGTTGGGCACATACATTCATGTACCTCCAGATCCTATGACATCCGCACACCCTGTGGGTTCTTCTACTATTGACCTAATAGCAAGTGAAGACCCTACCCATATATATACCATTAGTGAAACCATCCCCTCTCCCCCAGCACTAACCCAACCCTCCCCTAACATTGTAGAGAGCCCCGATGTTCGTATTCCATCCCCCATCTCCATTTGGCCCCTGATATCTAGTCCAATTATGGCTACTCCTCCCATTACCTCTATCTCCATTCCACCTATCCATATGCCACGTGTCATTTCCCCATCCCCTCATTTCCCCTCATACACTACTAACCCATTGTACTCCTTTACAATGTCTACACCACCACCCTCATCCTACTCCTCTTTCACATCCTTTTTGTATCCGTGAACCTCACCTTTTCCCTTGGTAAGGCCCTCCTAGGAACTCGATCCACAAGCCCCCTTCTTATGGCCACCAAGAACACCACCCCACTCACCTCTCACCACACAAGTGCAACCCCCACCTTGCACAATCGCACCCACTTCACTCTTTCAGATTGTTGTCACTAAAAGTACCTCCAATGACATGTAAATTTCACCCACCACCTCACCAAATGCACATTTGCATGTATCACCCACTTCACGTAGCACACTTCACACGACACCTATCCGCACATCTCTGGCATCACTTGCCACAACATCCACAATCCCTACCCCAACTCCCACACCCACTACATTACAAACCACTCCGCATGTGTCATTTCGCACATTTGGATCATCATCCTCTTCCACTGTTGATGCTGCCATCTAGCAGATGATATAACGCCTTCAACAGATTAATGTAGAATATTCTTCGCTAGGGAAACAACATTCTGCCCTCCAACAAAATATGCAGGATTTGTAGAAACGGTTAGATGCATTAACCTTACAAAATTGCTCCCTCTTCTTGTGTGTCCACTTTTCTGATGTGCTACCATGCTTGTGCTTGGCCTTGAGTCCCAACACTCCCCCCTCCCTCTCGAGTCTGTTGTCCCGAATAGACCCTTGTTATAATGGTTATCCCATGTAGTACCTTGAGAGGTGTCGATCCCATGTGAATAAGAGCCGTCTATCTTCCAATTGTAGCAAGTTTGGTTTTCTGGTTCTTCATTTGTCTTGCGAGCCTGTGCAAGTTGTAGTCCCTTGGTATGTACTTCATCCTTGGATTCTTGCATGAAGATATATTTGTGAGCTTTCAAAAGTTTTTAGCTACTCAAAAGAGGTTGTCCATGTTGATATGAAGCAGCGATCGGTGGTGGATTGCTTCATTGCTATTGTTGCTATAACCTTAATGTCCTCTAGATCTTTCAAAGATGATATTCATAGTAGTGATGCCAAGTACTCGTAACCCATAATGAATGATGGGTAAGGGTGTTAGTGCATGGGTTGAAGAAAATATGTGCCCTGTGCATAGCCTTGTAATGTGGCCCTATGCATGCATACTCGAGGAATGCATTTCAAAATATATGGTGCAAAAAAATTGTGGGTCTTGAGCTAAGTGCTCAAGGGTATGCTGACGAAGAGGTTTCCTAATCTATCATTGCTATAATGTTGCCCAAGTAGGAGATTCTTACCATGGTGAATGGTTAGTCGAGGCTGATCTCTTTGTGTTGTACATCCGTCATTGTGATGGACCATTGGCTGGTCTATTGTTGTTAATGAATGCCCTTGTTGATGGTTCACTAATGATATTCTTTGAGCGCCTAGTCCCCTCTCTTCAAAGCAACATTTTCCAAATACTAAGAATTGAATTTCTTTATATTCCTTGACAAACAACATTGGGTAATGACACCAAGCTTAGTTTCACATATTCTTTGTAGCTCACCATAAGCAAGAGTCTTCTCACCCAGTATACATACAAGGATTTACAAGGTACCAGAACTAGCCCTTGCATATATCTCCTTGGATGCTCTCGTACATACAGTACATCGTTCAAGTTGCGGACCTTCAATCTCTTCCCTCCTACCATGGTAAGGGGGAATGATAGTTATGGATGCCATGTCCATGCCAAGTTCTGGACATCTACTAGATAAGGCAACAATAATATCATCTGCTAGTCGAGACACACTTCCATCCAAAATGATAAATGCCCATTCATCAAGAATTCCACCTTCAACTAAGCATGACTCATTCATGTTCCATGAACTAAACCTTGAAACAAGCTCTCTTTTTTTTGGAACAATGGAACCAAACAAGAAGAAAGATGTTAGTGTCAATAAAATAATGTACATACATCAAATGTGTCTCATGTGCTTGGGATTCTGAAATGTGTCTATGCACGGCCATGTAATGTGGTCCTATATTAATGCATACTTTGGAAATGCATGACCTAAATGGTGCAAAAGACAAAGTTATGCCAAAGGCACATGGTTGTCGCATGTCGAGGCTTCTGATGTTACTTGGGGACATTGATGCAAGGTATACTAATAGGTGTCCATTGGACCTCGAGATGACAATTGATCATTCCTCCTTATAGGGATCCATTTGAGAACCATGTTTGGTTGCATAGAGATCACCTTGGGCTTCTTCATCTTCAGATGGTTTCTTAAATTTTGTGTCCCACATGGTTGGTTCTTTGGTTCTGCAGGGTGTACTATTGCTTTTAGCTTCCATACCCATACCATTGTTGCTAGTCTTCTGACTCTTGTTGAAGAGGTGATTTGGTCTGCTTTTGGTCTTGGTGTTTGCTTGTGACCCTTGTTGCCTCACCTTTGCTTCTTCGTTGAGAATTTTCTCATGTGAGAGAGTATAGGTTGTTATGTATGTAAGAGCTTCTTGGGTGCCCATATTTGTAACTGTCCTTGTTGAGTGGCAACTAATTTCTTAGGCACCCAAACTTGTCGGATACCTTATGGTTGAGATTGTCCTAGTTTCTTCATTCGTCTTTTAGCCCGGTTGGCTTGCATGGATGGGAATTATGGGGGCAAGGCCGGTGGTTGTGCTCTTTTTGTACCCAGATCTGCTTCATGCCTAGAACTACTTTCTTGTTGAATGGTGTCTTTCTATTTGATATAGTAGTTGTCTTGAACTGTTGTGCTTGCCTTTGTGGTGGAACTACTGTGGCTGCATTAGTCTTTGAAGAAGAAGAGAGATCCATTTGCCTTCG
Source organism: Ceratopteris richardii (assembly GCA_020310875.1). Taxonomy (NCBI): domain Eukaryota; kingdom Viridiplantae; phylum Streptophyta; class Polypodiopsida; order Polypodiales; family Pteridaceae; genus Ceratopteris; species Ceratopteris richardii. The sequence goes on from CM035416.1 coordinate 177,180,353, forward strand.
AGCTTGTTCTTCCATGATTGACTCCTTCTGCATCATAGAGCTTTTGACACATACAACATCTTCTTCTATAAGATTAGTCTTAGAAGAACTAAGAGAATGTGTGACACCTGGATTTGTGAGCACGCAGTTCTCTAATTCTAATGTAATGCACTGTTCATGTACCCAAACTTGAAGAAGTTGACTTTTTAGTTTTAAGTTGACTGCATGGTCATAGATCCAATCTTGACCCAAGACAAGTGGTTTTGTAAGATCCTCATCTTGACACACTAGCATTTTGACTCTCATTGGAACATCTTGAAGATAGATGGGAAGCTCTGCCTCGCCCAAACAAGGGGTTTCCATACCTCCCAATCCTATGAGATAGGCTTCTACAGGGGGTATGTTCAATTGCAAGTCTTGGTAGTATGAAAGTCTAACTGCACTAGTTGCTACACCGGAGTCAATCAATGCTCTCAGAGTCCTTACATTCTCTCTGTGTCCTACCTATAAGGTCACAAAGCGATGTAGATCAATTATTCGAGAAGCATTTGCACCGGATGTTTGGCACATGTCCATGTGATATTGTGGGGCTTTAGGATTGACATATATGCCTAATCGCCTTCACTTATTTTTCCTAATGCGCTCTGTGGCCTCTGCCTGTGCTTTTTCTCTAACCCTTAACTCTTTGTCTTTTCTCTTCTTAGTAGTGTTGAGTCTCCTTAGCATATCCTCTGTAAGAGGTTCTTGATATAGCTTGACTCGACATAAACTTATATAATTTGGCAAGATGTTACCTTCTAGAATGGCCAATTGAACCGCACCACTAGTGGAAATTCTATTAATGATCATGGGTCGATATTCTCGATTCTCCAATTTTCGAGCGTGCTACTTTAGTGTATAAACCAACACTAGGTCTCCCTCTTTCAATCCTTTATCCTTGATGTGTGCATCAAAATAAACCTTTTGTCTTTTCTTTGCAGCATAGATGTCTGCTGCAGCTCATAGCCTCATCTCACATAAGTGTTCTAGATCAAAGATAAAGATCCTAGAGGATAACTCATGTCCATTCCATTCATACTCTTGTGCTACTTTTAAAGCTGGAATTAGGGAATCTAATGGTAGCACATCGTTCTGTCCGAAGTCCATCTGAAATGGGGTGGCATTGAGTACCATTTTGTAGGCAACTAGGTAAGCCCAAACATAATGATGAAGTTGTTTGTCCCAATCAGAGTGTTTATTATTTACCAGTTTAGTCAAGACATTACATAGGATCTTGTTTGTGCTCTCAACTTGTCCGTTAGCTTGGGGATGATAGGGGGCAGACTTCTTATGTATCACCAAGAATTCTTGGAGATGATTTTCAATGCTTCATTCAAGAAGTGTGTGCCTCTATCGCTCACTAACTCTATTGGTAATCCATATCTCGTGAACATATTCTCAAATAAGAACTTAGCCATCATTTGAGCATCATTCTTTATCGTTCCTTTTACTTCTACCCACTTTGTAAGGTAATCCGTGCTACAATAATGTGCTCTGCATGGGAGTTTCTAGCTGGGGGGTTAATAGGACCTACAAAGTCTATACCTCACTTCGAAAATGCACATCCTCCCATCATTGGCCTTAAGGGAATATCATCTCTCCAAATCAGATGTTGGGCACGTTGGCATGTGTCACATTTCGTCAACTAGGTATGTGCATCCATATGAAGAGTGAGCCACCAAAGTTTTGAGAATAGAATGGTCTTAATTACTCAATCAGGACCAAAGTGTCCACTTGCAATGCCACTGTGTGTAGTTTCTAAGACTTTCAAATAGTCCGATTCATGAGCGCACAATCTCAGGTAACCATCCTTGCCTCTTTGGTATAGGTTGTCTCTGACTAGTGTGTAGTCCTAAGCCTCTTGCTCCATGCTCCATTTTCTTGCTAGACTAGCGTCATTGGGTAGTGTTCCTAATTTCATAAATTCTACCAATGGAGCGCTCCAATCTAGAATTAATGACACATGATAAAGGGTGGCATGCTCCATTGGGGGTTTTTTCTCGCACACTGGACAATTCTTAATCCACTCATGTGTTTCTTTATCCATGCTAGGCCAATACAATCCTAAATGTTTCAAATTTTGTAATGTTCATTGTTTAGAATAGTGATTTCCTAGAAATCCTTCATGAGGTTGTGCAATCAACTACTATGTTCATCATCCTTGACACACAAGATAGTACACCCTTCGTATCTTGTTTGTACATACTTCTTGCCAATATTTGATAGTTTGGTGATCTTAAAATTTCTTCTTGGGATGTTTTGACATTCTTATTTGCAGGGCCGAAGGTTAGGATAGGTACCAACTTATTTGCCCATTTAGGAACAACTTCTAAATTCAACAGATAAGTGTCAGGTAGTTCATCAAACACTCCTTGCAGTGGCTCTCCTAAAGTGATGCGCGAAAGGTGATCTGCCCTAAGGTGGGTTCTACCTTTCCTAACAACAACTTCAAAATCATATTCCATTAGTAAGAGGAACGATCTTACTAAGCTTCCTATATTGCAAGCTTTATTGACCAAATATAATAAATCTTGATGATTAGTGAAAAACTTGAACTTGTTGGCCAACAGATAGTGTCGAAACTTCTTCACGGCATATACCATGCCTATGCCTTCTCTTTGAGTTGTTGTGTAGTTTCATTCCACTATGTTTAGATGTCTTCTCGGATATGCTATGGGCAAATCTAAATTTCCTTCACCTATGGGTTGTGCTAGCACACATCCTATTGCATGATTGGATGCATCTACATGGACATGGAATGGTTTATTCCAATTTGGGGTGGTCAGTATGGTGTTGTGCACAAACATCTCTTCTGCTCATTGAAGGAATTCTCGCATTCATCGTTCCGCTCAAAATTTTTCAACAAGGCATAAAGAGGTTTAGCAATGATTGCATACATGTAGATAAACCTACAATAATATCCACAATTGCCCATAAAGGCTTGTACCTCTTTAACATTCCGTGGCCATGGCACTTCCGCTATGGCTAGTACTTTGTCCTCATTAGTTGATATTCCATTCTTAGAAACAATATGACCTAAGATTTTACCTTGACGCACCATGAACACACACTTTTCTGGGTTAAGACACACTCGATATTCTCTACACTTGTTGAAGATCTGTCTGAGCTCAAGGATGTGGTATCTTCTTTCTTGGGAATGAGCACATAAATCCTTCACATATACTTCTAAGCTCTTTCGCAAGAACTCTTTGAAGTCATGACACATGAGCCTTTGGAATGTTGCAGGTGCATTGGTGAGCCCAAATGGCATCACATGAAATGCAAAGATTCCCCACTCTATGACAAAGGCCGTTTTGTGTTGATCTTCTGGGGCAATGGCTACTTGGTTGTAACCTAAAAATCCATCAAGAAAGCTATAAACTTCCTTGCCCGCAACACACTCCAATAAATGTTCAGTGATTGGAAGTGGATAACAATCTGTTATTGTAGCAACATTAACTGTTTTAAGGTTAATACACACTCGCAACTTTCCATTCTTCTTTGGTACTACTACGATGGGGGACACCCATTCAATATGCTCAATCTCATAGATAAATCCAGCTTCAATCAGTTTATCAATTTCGTCTTTTATTTTTGCAGCATAAGTGTCATTATATGTGTAGGCTTCTGTTTGGTGGGCTTGGCATCAACTATCATGGGGTTCATATGAGAGCATATTTTTGGATCTACTCCCTTCAAGTCTGTATAGTGCCATGCAAATATGTCCCTATATTCCCTTAATAAAGCTACAAGCTCTATTTCTTCTTCTGAACTTAGGTCTTCTCCTATGTACATATATCACTCCTTGTTCTCTTCGATGGTTACTACAATTTTCTTAGTCTTTTCTTTATTATCATATGATTCTCCTGTGATAGCCTCTCTCCTAGGCATTCATACCAAAAATTTTTGGTCTTCAACTTCATATTTCTTGAAGTTTTTTGGAACCTCAAACAATGATTCCTCCTCTTCTTATTTCACTGTTTTTGGTTTCTTTTTCTTTTGACTACCTTTACTTCCATCCTTTGAATTTACTGTTTTAATGCTTGTGAGAGGTTCTTCTTCTTATTGGTTAAACACTCCTACATCTTCTAAATAGTGCTTTTCCGAGTTAAAGCTACTATCCATCACAATGGATTCTAGATCATTGTCCTTCTCTTCTTCTTCTATGACTTCACTAGGGTCACACTCTTCTAGCATGGGCTGACACATGAACACTGAAATATCATAAGCCTCCTCATCACAATGAGGTGACCATTGTTCCTCATTGACAACAATGTCCATGGTGGCTAAGATTTCTGGTGAGCCATGAGGCTCAAATTCCTCATCTAGAAAGATCATCAGTGTGTAGGCTGGGTCTCTAACTGGTCTATCTCCTAGAAAAGTTTCTTCTTCTCTCGCCTTTAAGCATTTTTCCTCTTCCTCTGTGACTTGGCACATCCACAAGTGAGTATCTTCATGCATCTAGGATGGATCAAAATTACTTTCAGAATGCACAGAGATTAAATCTTCTAGAACCTTGTGGATTGGGTTCCACTATAGGGGTGGTACATCTCTTAAGGTATAATCCTTTAGGTTGATCTTGTTTGTGACCCCCTAAGTGCTATAAGTAAAAGGAATTGGTTCCCTAGTCTTGTACTATCTGTAGCTGCCATAGGAAGGGTCTTCTAAGGATCATTTCATAGAAATTATTTTTTGCCAAAGTCACATATAGCAAAGGTGTGCTCAAAATCTACACCACAAATGGTTAGAGTTATCCCTTCAAGCAATCGCAGAGGTCTTTCAATATGGCCATCAGCCATTTGAAGCTTCATCCTAGTCTGTCTTAATGTGGGTTTGCCCCATTGCTTCCACAAGGAGGTGGTCGCAATCACAACACCAGCACCTGAATCTAAGATAACTTTGGTTATGTAACCTTGGTAAGTGATGGGAAGATAAGTGTTACCTTCTTCACCTTCACTCATGTCTTCTATTTTGTCTAAAGGTATCTCTGGTACTTTTTGTTTAGAGCCTGCATTCAACACATTGGAATCGAGTTTAGAACCTGATTCACCACATGCTTGCATAGCTCTGGCTTTATTTTGAGCAGATCTTCTATGGTGAGATGAAACTGAACCTTAGTGTTCTTCACGACATCCATGTTCTTGGGAACCACTGAGTCTTCATGTCTTACCAATATTGTGGGAGCTCTGATTTGAAGAGATTTAGATTCCCATGGGCCTGTGAATTGAGGCAACTCTTGTAAAGAATTAGATTCGAAATCTAATCTTTCATCTTCTTTTTGCTCTGCTTGATCTCCATGAATAGATGGAATGTCTTGGGGAAATTGATCATGAAGATCATCAATCTCATGAATGGGAGGGGGATTACCCTTCTCCTTGGCCCATTTCTTGCAAAAACTCTTGAGAGTACTCTTGAATTGAAAGAGGGGTTCTCGCATCCGTGGAATTAGGAATATAAACTTGCTTTGGTGGTAAGCTTTCTCTTTCAACCACTAGTTGAGCTTGTGGAGGTAAAGAAACCTGTGGCTTGGTTATCAGCTGCTCTAATCTTTCTAATAAGCCCTAGAAGTGCAAGTCTGGTTTGATAGAGTTTGTCTGACTGAATGATTGATTGGTCTTGAGCATAGCTTGAGCTAGTTCTACCATTTTCATGCACATCTTTGTTTGTTCAATCTCTAAATCTACTCTAGGGTAATTCTTTCTAGGTTTGCTGATGTTCACCCTTCTTGAAGTCAAGCTGACCCTCGTTGTGGTTTATTTACAATGGGTGGTGGGGTGGGATGAAGTGGAATGGATGAAGTTTCGGCATGCAAGGGATTTTGAGAGGTGATATCTTCTATTTTGCTTTTTGCTTCTTTCACGCTTTCTTCTACTTCCCATAGATTTTTATTCCACTTGTGATTGGCCTTCTCCCTGGTATCCTTCCATGTTCTTGTCTTCCTCTTACTAGGCTCTCTTGATTCACTTCACTCCGATTTCTCAGTGGTTTCGCTTGTTGTAAGGCTTGTGCCCTAGTAATTTCTTGTACAGGAGCCACATTAATGCTACTTGAACTTGAATCAACCACTAAGCCTACCACACTAATGGGTGTGACTTTTGGTGCACTAGAGGGGTTCCTTGGACAATCTCCTGAAAGATGTTCCTTGCTACACTCAGGACAAAAGCCTTATATTGTGATGTTTTGTCCTTGTTCTAGAGCAGGTGAGTGGGGACATCCATGAATGAAATGGTCACCCTGACATTTAAAACATGGTGCTCTAGGGGCTTGTGGTCTCATTTGTCTAAATTGGGGCTTGGGGTTAGGATTCGTATACATGACATTGGAGTATTTGGGCTCCCAATTTTGTTCCATAGGTGGTGCCTCATAGTGATAAGGATAAGTCTCACTATGCTCAGGTGACTCTGTGTAATAAGCTTGTGGACTATCTTCATAGGAGTAGTTAGAATTTTGATTATGATGGTCATTCTCTGAGACCAATGGGGTTATTGGCACCAATGCTCTATTAGGGTTCTCCTCTACCACTGCATACTTAACTGGAATCACATTGGCAGGAGCTGGTGGTTGGTTTCTTAGGATTGGTTGTGGCCTATATGGTGCCTGATATTGTTGTTGTGGCCTATAATATGGCTGTTGATATTGATTCTGATACCTACCCTATTGGTAGGTTGCTGATAAGTTTGACTAATAGCTTGCCTATTATAGGGACAATCTTGAGCCATATGGTTCGTGTGTTTTCTCTCAATAGTGTATTATGGAGCATTCCTTTCTCTCACATTTTGGTTTTGTATTGAGAAAACCTTAGCCATGTGGTCCCCTCAGCAAGTATAAACATCAATTCAATGAGGTGACTCTTGGTGTTTGTCTATTTTGGACTCCTAGCTTCTTAGCAACTTGCTTAGTTATCCCATCTATTTCCATGGAGGTTCTAGAGGTATGACTAGTTGAACTATCAAAATCCTTATAGAGTTTTGACAATTCCAACTCCTCACCCAAATTTTCTTCTATGTCTATGAGCATGCGCACACACTCTTCTATGGATCTAGGCTCTTTCAAGTACACATATGATCTTAATTTAGTGCTTAGTAAGCCATCTAAAAACAAGGGCACTTGTTTGGCTGGTGTGGGTAACTCTCAAGTAGGGCATCTTTCTAAGTACTATTTGAACTGTCTTCTTGCAAGTCGCACTGTTTCTTGGGGTGTCTCCTTGAAGCTCTGGATCAAGGATGATGTGTTATGCCTTATACAACTCTTGGAAAATTCTACAATGAATTCTTCCAGGATTTGAACTATATCACGATAGTTATGACTATTTAGGGGTTGAAACCAAGCTAAGGCAGTACCCTTAAGAGTCAAATCAAATGCTTCAAACTGCATGAACAAGTCCTCAACTTGTTCAGCTCTTAACAATTGTTTGAACTTGGCCACATGATCATAAGGATCTCCTGACCCATCAAAGTAGTTCTTCGTTTCCTTAACCACTTGAGAGGGTCTAAGGGTTCGTGGATGCTCTCGGGGTCTAGGCGATGGAAAAAAATGTTCATTTCTTTGATGCCTTTGTGCTCTATGTCTCTCTCTTTCATGTCTTTCATTTTCAAGTCTTGATCTGTCTCTACCCATTGTGTGTGCAAAACTGACCTCATGTCTCTCTCTTGTTCCTTCTCGTTGTGCTTCGTGAGCTTTGGATGATCCTACACCTTGGAGGCCATGGGAAACATTAGACCTTGCTGGAGGGAAAATCACTCTTTCAAGTGTATGCATGCTTGTCATGCTCTGTTACCAAGAACATTCTCTTCAATGTGTTATCTAGATAGACAACTTTGCCAGGTGTCTCAGGGTCTTTGAATTCATAGATGGTGATTATTGGGTCAGTTTGATCTAGCTTGAATCTCCAAAAGGCTTCCTCCATTTCTCTATTCAAGAATAGTTCTATGCTTTTGTTGTCTTGAGGGATCCAATCTGGAGTGATCACTCTGATCAAAACTGACTTGCCTCTAGAAGTCTTGGGTTCTTGTCCTAGGTCCCCTTGCTCTAGGTCTCGTATCTCATTCTCAGGAATGATGTTTCCAAACTCATATGTCCTATCTGGTAAGCTGGTGACAACGTACATGGTTCCTTGCTTGTCAATATAAGAACCCTCTTCAAACTTGACCACTGGGTGTTCAAGTCCAAAAGGTTGATCGGGATTTTTGAGTTGTATAATAGATCTTCTCAAGCCGTCTTCATAGATGTGAGCACCTAATAAATTGGTCTTGATATACTCCAATTGTGTCTTCTAGAGATCTTCTAGTGTCTGTAAATAGGCAGTGATTGAGTTACCTATGGTTCTTTCCATGCTAAAAGACATTTTTGAATCACTTGTGTCCGAACTTAACACATAGGGATAACCACTGAGTTGTTGTTCCCAAGTCTTAGCTATATGGTTGATACTAGCCTCAGAGGATTTAATGCTTTGTCTATCCTTGCCTAAGTGTCTACCAAATCTGAGGTTCATATGCCTTGGCTATGAGTCCAAAATTTCCTCTTTTTACTGCTCAAAATCCTTTGGAGACCCCTTTTCTTTGCTATAGAGTCAAAAAATGGACTTTTGATGAAAACGTTATGTCAAATCAGGCTCCTGGGGTTCAAAATAAGCAAACAGGAAGTTAAGAGAAAATCACAATTTTGGCTGAAAATTGTGATCTTGAGACAGCTTAGAAATCAGGATTTTGAGTGAGAATCGCGATCCTGAGCAATCTTGAAAACCACGATTCTCATTGAAAATCGAGATCTTGAAACATCCAAAAAATCACGATTTTGAGCGAAAATCATGATGCTGAGCAACCCCAAAAGACGCGATCCTGATGGTGAAAAACACGATTTTGAGTGAGAATTGTGAAAAACGCGATTTTGAGTGAGAATTGTGAAAAACGCAATTTTGAGTGAGAATCGTGAAAAATGCGACTCTGAGGGAGAATCATGTTTTTTTGTGAAAATCACAATTTTGAGAATGACCTGAAAATCACGATTTTGACTGAATATTGTGTTTTCTTAAAATCATGTTTTTATCAAAAAATCACGATTTTGATTGAAAATTGCATTTTCTCAAAATCGTGTTTTTACCTGAAAATTGTGATTTTGATTGAAAATTGTGTTTTCTTAAGATCGTGTTTTTACCTGAAAATAATGTTTTCAGAGAATTGCCAAAAAAGCCTGATTTTAAGATGACCACAAAATCATGTTTTTGAAAAACTTAGAGAATCATAATTTTTCAGCACAACTAGAGAATCACAATTCTAAGAATGACCTCAAAATCATGTTCTTTTTTAGGATGGTTATAGGTGGGAAATTCCAAAAGAAAGAAAATCACGATTTTCAAAAATTTGAATTTTTCACAAAATCACGATTTTCACCATAGAATCATGATTTTCTGTGATTTTTGGTGGGAACTTCAAATTTCAGCACCAAGGCTTGTGCATCGAGCTTAAGGTCATGGAAATCACAGAAACTTGCACACATAAGCACTTTGCCTCTCCCTATCTCCTTGTTGCACACCCACAAATGAAAAATGAGGTGAAATGTGGAATATATAGTGAAAAAAAAATTTATATGGAGGTGAAGATGGAAGGAGATGGAGATGATGATGATGATGAAAATGGAGAAGAAAAATAAAAAAAATAATAGAAAATGACTAGTTTTTACCTTCCAACATCACAAATCTACGATCTTACCATCACAACGTTCGTCTTCGAAGCTCTCTCCCCGGAAACCGCACCAAAATTTGGTGCATCTCAAGCGTAAGCACCTCCTCCTTTACTTGTCAATCTGCGAAGACGTGAGGACTGACATGAAGATCCTGAGCAAGTGATGGCACAAGTGCGTGAGTGAGAAGCACACAAACATTCACACACATACACACACATGCGCACAAGGTAAGATCAAAGAGAGGAACAATGGAAGGACTTTGATTACCAAAGAGTTCTCTTACTAAACCTCAAATTTACAAGTTAACCTAAAAAATGAGACTTCTAGCTCTTTTTATAGTTTTTTGAGTAGTTTTGGCCCTCTACAGACCTAGTGTTCGACCCAGTTAAAAATTAGGTTCCAGGGCTTATTTGAGGGCTCAAGTGGAGTCTAAAAATTATGAAAAATAGTAGGTAGCTACTTCTAACAATCTTCAAGCTTGAGGACTCCTCATCTTGAACAAAATGGAGTTGCAAAAAGGTGAAATGGTATTTACAATGGTTTGAGTGATCAAAATCACTGTTTTTGTAGGAGGATTCTTCTGAAAATTTGACATACACTTCTTGAAGCTCCCTACTTGCTCAGTGTTCTTGTGTGTCCACTTTTTTGATGTGCTTCCATGCTTGTGCTTAACCTTGCATCCCAACAATGATTGCTCTGAACATGGCAACTTAGATTTAGTATATGACATGAGCATGACACCTTCACTCAAAGTATGCTATGTGTAGCACTGCAGACTAAAATATATGCCCCCTTGCTACAAGTAGATGTTCCAAGACATGTTCACTACTGGCTTTTGGGAGTACCACTCAAAAGTTTTTATAAGTTGACCCACTCATTTGCTTCACTTGTTTGCATGTGAATGAGTGATGTACTCTGAACATTATTAGATGCCACCTCAAGATGAGCCCCAACCCATAGATTGGGAAAAGCTAGAATGCAACCGTTTATCAGGGGAATTCGAATCACAGAACATACCCTGGCAACATACCTTCTCAATAATTTTATTACTCATGCACAATCAGGTTCTGTCAAGGACGATAGAAACGAGGAGAAGGGGAGTGTTCAAGGAAAAGGATCAAGCACCGGATCTTGTCATAGACATAGAGGAAGCACATAGATTACTTATAAATTACTTCATAATCCCAACAGTGGTTTTGATGACCAAAACAATGTAATATATGTACATACATCTGATTACTGCAAGTCTGACTTCATTTTCTGCAAGCTGAGGAGTCCTCGAGCTTGAGGACTCTAAGTAGAAATCTCATACCAATTTTCCTAATTTTTGGAAGCCGTTACGTACCTCAAATTAGATGTAGAACCTATTTTTTAACTATGCCGGTCACTAGATGTGAAACCGATCAAAACTACGCAAAAACTATAAATAGAGCTAGAGATCTCATTTTGTGGTTGTTGTTTAACTTATGAGCTAGTAATTAAAAGAGCTATTGTAATTAGTTGATTATGAATATGAGTACGAGTTCTTCTCTTGCTTTTCGTTCATCTCCATCGCCACTTTCCTTGTGTGTGTGTGTATGTGTGTGTATGCAATCACATTTCTCACCATCACCTTCATGCACTTAACTTGCTCTTGATCTTCATATCGGCCTAACCTCTCCACAGATTGACAATTATGAGGTGGAGCTCCTCACGTTGGTACTCACCATTGTATTAGAGTGACAGACTTGTATGAAGAAGTGTATGTTTTTCAGCCCCATGGCTTTGTGCAGAAACACTACTAGAAATAGGGGGCATAATGATGCCCCCATGAAAAAAAGTGGGTCTTGTCACTTATGTGATGCTAGCATCACATAAGAAACGAGACTTTCTTTTTATTAAAAAAACACGATTCGTGGCATAAGCGATGCATAGCGTTGCTTATGCGACACTAAAAATATGCATCATAAAGAGTGTCGCGAGCCAGCGATGCTTTTAATGACGTTGGCAAATTGGCTGTGATGCTGGGGCATGGCATACTCGACATCCTAGTATTCCAGAGCATCGCAAAAGCGACATTCTAGAATGTTAAAAAATTTTGATTCCTCCTGGCACATTTGTGCGGGGATTAGGATGTGTGTGTGTGTGTGTGTGTGTGTGTGAGAGAGAGAGAGAGAGAGAGAGAGAGAGAGAGATCAACACCGGTTTTTGCACACACCTCTTTTGAAGCAGGTATGCACACACACATACACACACATGTACATATGCATGCACACACATATACACACATACACACACACACATGCACATAGACACACACATACACACACATACACACATACATATATAGACACACACACATACATACATATTAGACACATACACATTTACACACACACACACAAATACACATCCACACACATTTCCACACACACATACACATGCATGCACACATATATATACACATACACACGTATATGCACACAGACACAGATACACACACATACACACATACACACACATACACATATTTACACACACACACGTATACACACTAATTTACATACACACATACACATGCATACACATGCATACACACACATATATATATACACACATAGACACACACATACACACATAGAAACACACACACATACACATACAAACACACATAGACACATACACACTTACACACACACATCCACACACATTTACACACACACATACACATGCATACATACACATATATATAGATACACACATATATACACACACACACACACACATACACACATATATACATACACACACATACACACACATATAGACACATACACACCCATATATGCACACACACACATGTAGAGAGATATACACACACATACACATACATGCATACATATGCATACATAATGCACATGCATACATACATGCTTACATGCATACATACATACTTACATGCATACACACACATGCATGCATACATAAAGCACATGCATATGCATACATAATGCACATGCATACATACATGCTTACATGCATACATACATGCTTACACGCATACACACACATACACACACATACACACATACACATACACACATAGACACACACACATACACACACACATACACACACATATATGCATACACACACATAGAGAGACATACACACACATACACATACATGCATACATATGCATAAATAATGCATATGCATATGCATACATACATACTTACATGCATACACACACATACACACACATATGCATACATAATGCACATGCATCTGCATACATAATGCACATGCATCTGCATACATAATGCACATGCATCTGCATACATAATGCACATGCATCTGCATAGATACATGCATACACATATACACACATAGACACATACACACATAGACACATACACACACATAGTTACACACACATACACATGCATACACACACATACACACATACACACACACACATACACACACATACACACACATACACACACACATACACACACACATACACACACATACACACGCATACATACATACATACATACATACACACATAATGCATATGCATATGCATACATACATACTTACATGCATACACACACATATGCATACATAATGCACATGCACATGCATACGTAATGCACATGCATATGAATACATACATGCATACACATACACACATAGACACAATTTACACACACACATACACATGCATACAAACACATATATATAGATACACACGTATATACACACATAGACACACATACACACGTGCACACACACATACACACATAGAGTCACACACACATACACACACAAACACACACAAACACACACACATAGACACATACACACACATATATGCATACACACACATAGAGAGACATACACACACATACACATACATGCATACATATGCATACACACACACATGTAGAGAGACATACACACACATACACATACATGCATACATAATGCATATGCATGCATACATACTTATATGCATACACACACACATACACACACATGCACACATATGCATACATAATGCACATGCATATGCATACATACATGCTTACATGCATACACACACATACATATACACACATAGACACACACACACACATAGAGAGAGAGACATACACACACATACACACATAGACACATACACACTTACACACACACATCCACACACATTTACACACACACATACACATGCATATAGACATATATATACAGATACACATGTATATGCACACATAGACACACACATATACACACACACATAGATGCAGACACACATACACACACACATCCACACACATTCACACACATACATACACATGCATATAGACACATATATAGAGATACACACATATATACACACATAGACACACACACACACATAGACACACACACACATAGACACAGACACACACACACACATAGACACAGACACAAATACACACATATATGCATAGACACACACATAGAGACATACACACACATATATGCATACACACACATAGAGACACATACACACACACATACACATACATGCATACATATGCATACATATGCATACATACATATTTACATGCATACACACACATACACACACATACACATACACACACATGCATACATTTGCATACATAATGCACATGCATATGCATACATACATGCTTACATGCATACACACACACACACTCACATATACACCTACATACACATATACACACATACATATGTACACGTACATATATTGATTTCTAACCCATTTTGTTTTATATTTACAGGTATTATGGATCCTAGTAGAGAGGAAAGGCAAAACACACTCTTATAAAAATTCTTATGAGAGCAAGAGTTCCGCCTAATACTCTAGGCATCATCATGCATGAGTACTCAGAGATGCCTGATGATGAGTTGGAGTTTATGATACAGATGTTTACCCAACGATCAGAGGAGGGCTCTTCTATGGCTCCACATGCAAGAAGACAGCTATCTGCTCATAGGTATGTTTTTTTTTCACAATTTGTTTTTATGATATTATAACACATATTTTTATTTTTTTTAATCTATCTATTTTCAGGACACTTATACCACCTCCACATCATGATAGCAGAGCACAGGTGCCTATGAGGACATGCATAGGAACCTTAGGGCTAGAGTGCGATATAGAGCTAGAGGGGAATATAGTGTACATAGGGAATGGATTGGAGTTCAAGAGAAGAATGCGAGCATTATGCGACTCTTACTTGCGGCTTGTCCACTTGGAGTGGAAGTAACTATAAATTTTACATATAAATTGAAATAAATATCTTATGTTTTATTTACATGATTTTTTTTTATTTTTGTCGTGAGCATGATGAGAGGGATACAAAATATGTACTTCATTCATGAGATAGAGTTTGGGATAGGATGGTCACATAAGTGGTGTCTAAAAGAGATGCGAACACTTATGGCTCATCGTCGTGATAATGCACGGTACACATTGCTTTTATATATATATATGTGGATATGAGGATGTGTGTTTATGTATGTATGTATGTATGTATATGAGAGAGAGAGAGAGAGAAAAGAGTGAGACTAGAGGTATAAATACATGCATACACACACATATACATCATACATGCACATTTACACACATATACACATACATGCACATTTATACATACACACACATACATGCACATTTTTACACACACATACACATGCATGTAGTTACACACATATAATGAACACACACATCTTATTGGGTTGATGCAACAAATACAGCCATATACATTATGAATAGGTTTCCAACCTCACGAGTACATGGAGTTACACCTTATGAAGCTTGGTGTGGTAAAAAACCCAACCTTTCACATCTCAAAGTATTTGGTTGTGTGTGTTATGTTCATATACCTCAAGAATTGAGACACAAGTTAGACTCGAAGGCATATAGGTGTATATTTCTTGTATATTCTTCAGAGAAAACAGGTTTTAGATGTTATAGCCCTGCCACCAAAGAGCTTAAGGTATCTAGGGATGTAAAGTTTGATGCGTTTCTGCCTTGGTATGGTAGCAAAGATGTGTTATAGGTTGACGATGGATATGAAGCCGAGAAAAAGTTCAAAGAGCAACAACAAAGCATGGAGATAAGTGGTCCAACCACTTCAAGCACACCATCAGAGGAGAGTACTACATTATCTTGGTATGGAAGGACAGTTAATGAATCTCATTCAAGTGAAGGAAGTAGCAAAGGAAAGGAAAAGGCAAATGACGAAGACCATTGATGGGTAGACATGGAATCTACAAGTGATGAAGATATGGAAAAATTAGAAACTCCAGGATTTAAAGCATCTAAACCAAGGAGGAGGAGATTCCTACCACCTAATGGTGAGTTAAGGTCATCCAATAGGGTTAAATACCCTATTCAAAGGTTAACTTATGATTCATTCATTGCAAGACACTATGCCTACATGAGTCAAGTTATAGCTTGTGAAGAACCTAACTTTTTTGAAGAAGCAAATAAGCATACGGAATGGATTGAAGCCATGGAGGAGGAAGTCAAAACACTTGAAGAAAATGATACTTGGTCATTGGTGCCAAGAAAAAAGGACATGAAAGTCATTGGCAACAAATGGGTGTACAAGGTAAAGAGGCATGCAGATGGGAGCATCTCTAGGTATAAAGCAAGGCTGGTTGCCAAAGGTTTTGCTCAAAGCTATGGCATAGACTTTGAGGAAACATTCAGTCCAGTAGCTAACATGTCCACCATCAGACGTTTGATTGCAATTTCAGCCTCAAAAGGTTGGAAGATGTACCAGCTGGATGTGAAGAATGCTTTCCTAAATGGAGAGCTTGAAGAGGTATTCTTCATGGACCAGCCCCAAGGCTTTGAAGATGAGAGGTTTCCACATCATATATGCAGGCTAAAGAAGGCTCTTTATGGACTCAAGCAAGCCCCAAGAGCTTGGAACCAAAGACTTGTGGACTACTTAGTAAAATGTGGATACAATCAGAGTCATGCAACCCCATCACTCTTTGTGAAGAAGGAAGGTAGCAAAATTGTTTTCATTTGTATATATGTTGATGATTTGATCATTACAGGGGGATGATGAAGCCAACATCAAGGACATAAAGAGGAAGCTTGGATGTGAGTTTAAAATCTCAGATTTAAGGATTTTAAGGTACTTCCTTGGGATTGAATTACTATATAAAGAGGAAGGTATATACTTGATGCAAAGGAAATACATTCTTGATCTTTTGAAGAAGTTTGGCTTGTGTGATTGCAAGCCCATTTCAAATCCATTAGAAGCAAATGTTAAACTCAGTTCTCATGAAGGTGAAGAAGTGAAAGATGTGACCATGTATAGGTCAATAATTGGTTCTCTCTTGTATGCTACTATGACAAGACTTGATATTGCATATGTAGTTGGAGTGTTATCTCAATTTTTGCAAGAACCAAGAGTACCTCATCTTGTTGCAGCCAAAAGGGTACTTAGGTACCTCAAAGGATCAATGAATGAAGGTCTATATTATCCATTTGATGATGGATTAAATGTACAAGCTTATTGTGATGCTGATTGGGTAGGTTCCAAAGATGACAGGAGGAGCACTAGTGGATATGTTATGCGTTGATGTGTAGAACACCACAAGAAATGAATTAATGTGACACTAGAACACCTCTATGGTCACCATTAACTCATTGCCACTCCAAACTTTGAGAAATGATAGCCAAAACCAAGAACTTTGCTTCTTCAGATTTTTCTAGTCACTAAAATGACATACCTTCCGTATTTTGCTAATTTCTCTTAGCTCAAATTTAATTTCTCCAACAGCTTTTACAGGCTAAAACTAGAAAAGTAGAGCCTTCCAACAAGCTATCATATGCATGAAACGGATCTCTGGAACTCAAGTTATGGCCCTCACAAGATGACCCTGTATGACCTTCCAAAACTGGAAATTTTGCCTGTTTTAGTAAATTTTGCTGTCTAAAAATAAAAATTCGATGCCTACCATCAACTTGCAACCAAAAGTCGATGCCGCGCATCGACTTTGAGCTTGCATCTTCCCATTGCTTCTTACCTTTAGCTTCATCATAGTTATGGGGTTCTTCATCATCTTTGACCATGTAAGCATAATTCTTCTGAGTTATGTAAGAAGTATCATAAGAATACCTTTCTGGTTGGTTCACATTCTTCATAGGTATCTGGAGACACCTCTTCATCAAATATAGGAGCTTCTTCATTCCTTCTTGTTAATCCACTTCTGGATGTACTTGCTTGCATATAGTCTTCATCTCTATTCACCTGCACAATTGATTTTCCTTTCTCACATCTTCTTACCTCTTCTTCAAATTCTTCAGTTATATGACTTTGATCTGCATACCAACTTTTCTGTTCATCAAATGTAACATCTCTAGAAACAATAAATTGTTTGGTTAAAGGATTCCACAACCTGTAACCCATCTACTTTTCATCATAACCAATGAACACATATTTTTCTGCCTTTGGTTCAAGTTTATGCCTAAGTTGTGATGGCACATAAGCATATGCAATTGATCCAAACACTCTACAATGATCTAGTGTTGGTTTCTTACCCCACCAAGCTTCATATGGAGTCATTCCATTTAGAGCTGCACATGGTAATCTATTCACAAGATATGTGTCTGTATTTATAGCTTCAGCCCAAAGATAATTTGGACAATTCTTCTCCTTCAACATAGCTCTAGCAAACTCAACCAAAGTCTTGTTCCTTCTTTCTGCTACACCATTTTGTTGTGGTGTATACCTACAAGTTATTTCTCTCTTAATACCTGCATTCCAAAGATAATCATTGAGCTCTTGGGAGAAGTATTCTCCCCCTCCATCAGACCTCAGTCTTTTAAGCTTTTGACCTGTGACTCTCTCTACATATGCATGAAAATGCTTGAAAGCTCCAAACACTTCTGATCTTTCCTTCAAAACAAAAATGTTATCCATCTAGTAGCATCATCAATGAAAAGAACATAATACCTTGAGCCACTGATAGATCCTTCTTTTGTTGGTCCCCATACATCTGTATGAATGAGCTCAAGTAATCCATCATGTTTGAATTCTTTCTTTTGAAATGGTAACCTGTGTGCTTTTCCCATTTGACATGCTTCTCATTTATAAACCATATGTTGACTCTGCACATTTGGTAATCCTAGTACAAACTGATTAGCAACCATAGCTTTAATGCCTCTTTCATTGAAGTGACCTAATCTCTTATGCCAGAGATCAAGTTCTGTAATCACTCCACCATGTGTGAGCAAAGCTTGACTAATGTTCCCTTGTACTCTTAAAGTAAAGAGTCTACCTTCTTTCTTACCAGAGACAATCTGATTATATCCATTCTCTGGATCTTCAACAAATACTCCTTCATTTGTAAACCTGACTTGAAAACCTTTTTTCAACTATCTGTCCCACACTAATCAAGTTTTTAGGTATTGTAGGAACATACAAAACATTGGTTAGCAAATCTGCTCCACTCTTGCATTTCACTTTTCCAATTGAATGTACACTATGTCTTGTATTATCACCTGTTTGAACTGTATGACTAGAAATGCCTTTTTCCAATTCTCACATCAATTCTATGTTTCCTGACAAATGATTAGAACATCCAGAGTCAATGTAAAATACCTTTAGATCTTCTTTATCTGATGTGCTGATTGAATTCATCATCAATGATGTATGACTTTCATTCTGTGTGTCATTTGCATAATTGTAGTAGGTGGTGTTGTAGGATTGATTCTATCCCCAACTTCTTCCTGCACCTCTACCATAGCCTCCTCTTTGGTTTTGTCTACCTCTTTGGAAATTACTTTGATATCTTCCACCTCGGCCTCTGCTATTGTTGTTTTGATTCTGGTTTGATCCTTGTTGGTTGTGCCAACAGTCATGAGCCAAATGATTACTCAATCCACAGATCCAACAAGCCTTCTTGTTGTTATTTTGATTACCTCTTCCTCTTCCAAAGCCTCTTGCTCTTCCTCTGCCTGTGCCTTTACCTCTTGCATAATAAACTTGAGAACTTGACTCTTCTTCATCCTTTGCTTTACCTTTATCTCCTTTCTTCTTGTTCTTCATGTACATTGCAGAACTTTGTCCTTTATCTCCATCTCCCTTCAAGTCTTGCTCATATGTGAGCATCAAACCAAGTAATTGATTCCAATCTGGAACATAATGATTTAATGAAAGTTCTATTGATAAGACAAAAGGTTTCCACCTTTCATCTCCTCTCAAACCTGCAAGTAGTTGAGCAATCAATCTGTGATCTTCAACATCTTCATCTATGGATCCAAGACTATCTGCTAGATCCTTCATCTTAGTGACATAATCACTAATACTTTGACTTGGCTTCTTCTTGAATGTTGTAAACTCTGACCATAGACTTGCTTTCCTTGATTTAGTAGTGCTTTGGAAATGATACTCCAATGCATTCCATATATCTTCAGATGATTCCAATCCTCTGATGTGTGGTAGCAAATAATCAGAGATTGTATTATAGATGTAGGCTTTTGCACTTGCATCCTTCTTCTGCCAATGCTTTAAAGCATCTAGTTCTTCTTTCTTTGGTCGGCTTTCATCTTCAAATACTGGCTTCTCTTCTTCACCTGTAACATATATCATGAGATCTTTACTCATAAGTAAGGCTTCCATTCTCATTACCCATGCAGGGTAATTATCTTTGTCCAGTTTGTAAATGGAGATATGATCTGTCATACTCCTTTCCTTCTACTGCAACCTTTGAGCTTAAAGGATAAAGAATAATAACTTTTGGAGTTCTTTGTCTATGAGGATAGTTTTGAAGTAACCTTTTGATGCCTTGTGTCTTCAAATGCTTCACCTTTCAAGCTTTAATGGAAAACTTTACAAAACTTCTCGTACCTTTGTCCTCTTTTGCTCTTTAGGACCTTTCTGCTCTGATACCACTTGTTGATGTGTAAAACACCATAAGAAATGAATTAATGTGACACTAGAACACCTCTATGGTCACCATTAACTCATTTCCACTCCAAACTTTGAGAAATGATAGCCGAAACTAAGAACTTTGCTTCTTCAGATTTTTCTAGTCACTAAAATGAAATACCTTCAGTATTTTTCTAATTTCTCTTAGCTCAAATTTTATTTCTCCAAGATCCTTTATAAGCTGAAACTAGAAAAATAGAGCTTTCCAACAAGCTATTATATGCATGAAACGGATCTCTAGAACTCACGTTATGGCCCTCACAAGATGACCCTGTATGACCTTCCAAAACTAGAAATTTTGCCTGTTTTTGTAAATTTTGCTGTCTAAAAATAAAAATTCGATGCCTAGCATCGACTTGCAACCAAAAGTCGATGCCGGACATCGACTTCGAGCTTTTTCAGCCACTTTTTCAGCACCAGAATTAGCCTCTTTTACACACACATGAACAAGACCACTTTATGTGGGAAGTCGATGCCAGACATCAACTTTATGCTGAAACTCGATGCCAGGCATCGAGTTGCTCCACAAACCTCATGTTTTTAAGAAGTTCTAGCAGTACATAACACTCAGAGAATAAAACAAGGACTTATCAACACAAACTCGATGCTAGGCATCGACTTGCTTGGAAAACTTCAACTCTTGAAATCATTTCACACAAGACAAACACTGGAGATGGAAGAAGAAGACTTATACACAGAAGTTCAATAAACTCTTTCCATAACTATGAAAACTCAGGAATGCACAGGTGCTTTCTCACGCAGAGAAGCCCGACTATTCTCAGTCATACAAAATGAGTTCTAACTCACTTTCTCATTGTCTTGCACTCATCACGTCAGTTGATACAAACTAACTTATATAGATTTTCTTATCCTCGTGATTTTTAAAAAACTTCTAGAACTAAAATGAACTAACTTTACAAATATAATACACTTGTGAATTTGTCCCTTCACATAGGCATGTAGTTTTCTTCCTAAGATTTGACCTTCAAATATATGTCCAATTAGTGATTGTTTCTCCAACATTATCATGCTAGGGAAGAAGACTATCTCATGGATGTCAAAGAAACAACCAATCGTGGCTCTTTCATCGACCAAAGCTGAGTATAGAGGCTTAGCACAAGTCTCATGTGAGCTTATGTGGCTCAAGAAGTTGTTTGTTGATCTTGATTTGCAGGAGTAAAGCTACAACACTTCAAGGCATGCATTGGAATGAAGGATCTAGGCCTTGAGACTTGAGGGGGAGTGTTGAAAATCAAGTCTCAATCATGCAAAAGGCTCAACCAAGAGTTTTGCAAGTGGACCAATCAAAAAAAGAGCCAAAGTCGTCGAATAAATTTAGAAGTTCCACCAAGCTCAATCAAATTCAAATCTCATCAAATCAGCCACCAAAAGTGCACCTACACTGATTGGTGGGTGGATAACTAGATTGTATGAAAAGCAAAACTCTATATAAGCATCATCCTGCCTTTGTTTCTTGAGTTGTATGCATTCGACAAGTTTCCCACTTAGTTTAGTGAAGTCATAAACTTCAGCAAGCAGCCCCCTTGCTTGCTTACCTCATTTTCTCGTGATTTTGCTCCTCTGTATGTAGAGGTGTAGTTAGGCTTCTCCAAATCAGATTGTACTAGATTGTAGAGAATTGTTTGCTCTCTTATTATACTCATTTTCATTGATTTCAAACTTCATTTGGTCTCCCATATTGTGCCATGAACTCTTCCAAAGTTTCAATTTATTTGGCTGAGTGAGTTGTGAGAAATTGCCAACTTTGTGATGGTATATCTCTACACATAGGCAGAGAGTGTTGAAAACAGGTAGCCTGTTTTGCAGAGGGTGGTTCTTCTAGCTAGAATATCCATTTGGAATGATTTAAAGCTTGTTGGGTAGCTCTTATAGTATAATATCACTCTGCAAAATGTCATTTAAGTCTTTGTACTAGTGCAGAGAAAAGTTCAAAACAGTGAGCATATATCACTACTTGTGGACCTAGTGGAGGGCAGCCATCTTCCAATTTTGCATTGGGGTGTTAGATCATCCCCCATCAACATGCACATATGTATTTTATACATGCATACACAATTATAAACACTTGCATATATTACACAAATGCATATGCATATATACACGTTGTTGGGGGATTCTTGGACAAGAAGGAGTTTGAGGGTTTGTAGGAGAAAAGGAAAAGACAAGAAGAGAAAATACACCCTGGAAGCCTCTGCCGATTGATTACACTAAGACAAATACAATGTTGAAGCACAATACAAGCCAATACTTCTGTGCAAAATCCCACAGAGTGCTCAATTACAAATTACCAAATACCCAAAGTCTTCTTGCTGCCGGCCTCCTCTATGCCAAACCTCCACCTGCTTCAAGCTTACCCTTGTGCACACCTTGCACCAAGCTTCCACTAAGGGGGAGGAATGAATACCTTCTGTCGGCACGCGCACACTGCAAGGAGACCTTGAGATCCTTGGGGAACTAGCTTAGCACTCTCTGCACAATCCCTTAGTCACTCTCCATGCACTGCTTCACTTCCACTTCTCTGCGTCGCACACTGGTGACTCTTGCACTTCTCTCTCTTGCTTCACTTAGACTATGCTTCCCTTGCTTACTCTTAGGATGGTCTAAGAATGGTCCTTGCCTTGATTTGAGTGTGTCGATTCACGTACACTCCTAACTGCAAGAGTATCTTGGTGCTCACTTTGATGTCCCAAGATTTTCTTCACAAGTGGCAGCCAACGACTCCCTGTTTTGTCCTGTAGTGACTTTAGACTAAAACCAAAAATATTAATTGGGGGGCCATACTTTTACTTCTACGTACGCTGCCACTTCACATACCTTCACATTTTCCTTTTAACTCTTCAAATGTGCACATAAGGGAGGGTTCACCTGAACCTCCCAAAACACTTCCAAAAATACTTTGAACCTTAGGGAAATTAGAGAAATACCTCTACAACCTGCATCCCACTTTCTCCAATTTACCCTTTGTGGACAATTAATTGTGCACTACCTATGCACTTTGAGACCTGCACTTTAGCACTTTGACTTTGCACTTGTCGACTTTGACCTTAACTTTGTTGACTTTGACCAGTTTGACTTTGACCTTTTGACTTTGACTTTGACTGGGGTTGACTTTGATTGCGGTTGACTTTGACCAATATGACTTTTATGGGCTCAACAGTTGCCCACCACCTAATGTGCTCTCCGTCCCGGAGAGCTATAGCCAAAACTCGGAGAATAGAGGACACCATGAGTATGCAGCTGCAAAACTTCAAAAAGACCTGAGCAGCTTAGAAATAGGAGAGAAGAAGCACCAGAGAAGAACCAATAAGGGGGATTGTGCCATGGAAAAGCAAAAGGGGGCAATGGGAGGGTAGAAAGGAGAGGGAGGGGGAGGGTTGAGGGGTGGAGATGGATAGTGGAGGGAGGGGTAAGGATATGGCTGGGCAGAAGGAAAAATGGAGGGTGAGGGAGTAGGATTATGGTGTTTGTAGGGTGCTAAAATGATCAAACAGTAGAGCTACAGAGGGGAAAGATGGAAAATGGCAATATATGTTGAAATGAGGTGAAAATAGACAATGTGGACCATGTGTATAAATAAAAACAGGTGATAAATGTGCTCAAAACTTGAGGGTTTGGACCAAAACTCAGAGAAAATGGGGGAATTTGGAAAAATAAAGCCCAAAACTAAGTCCAGAGGTGCCGAAAAACATGAAAATGACTATAGTTTTGTGAAAAACGGCCAACCGAGGCACGATCCAGAGCCAAAAGCTTTGAGCCATTAAAATATAAAAATATAAAAATATAAAATAATTCTTTTTTTTTCTTTATATATATATATATATATATATTAATTTTTTTTTTTGTGTGAAAACGTATCCGATTGCCAAGTCTTAACTATATATATAAAAAAAAGAAACTAAATAAAATAAAATAATAAAAAAGAAAATGAATAAAATTAAAAATAAAATAAAAGAAAATAAAAAAATAAAAAATCAGAATTGAAAAAAATTAAAAACTAAAAATAAAAAATAAAAAAGTAAGGGGGGGCAGGGGGGGAGGAATTTATTTTTTTAATTT
The DNA here is from genome assembly GCA_020310875.1 of Ceratopteris richardii. NCBI lineage: Eukaryota > Viridiplantae > Streptophyta > Polypodiopsida > Polypodiales > Pteridaceae > Ceratopteris > Ceratopteris richardii. Next base: position 177,205,105 of record CM035416.1, read on the forward strand.
ATTTTTTTAACTGCTAAAATCCGAAAAATCCAGGGGGACTTTTTTTTTTTGTTTGGAAAATTCTCCAAAATTAAAGAAAATTGGAGAAAAAATCCCAAAAAATTCCAAAAAAACCTGAAAAAAATTTCATAAAATTCTCTACAGGTCTAGGGTAATGTTTTCACTCAAAACCACAGAGAGCTTCCTTTATTCCTCAAATTTGGCAAGTATGACACATGAAAAGAAGAAAAATGCTAGAAAAATTCTAAAAAAAGCTTGAAAATTTCCGAAAAAAATTCCTAAAAATTCCAAAAAATTATACATTTGCAAAGTTTATGAAATGTCTGCTAAATTTGCTAAAAACTCAAGAAACAAGCATTAAATGGATAAACAAACTACTAAAACTTAAGCAAAAATGACGGGAAAAGACTATGTACAACCTGGACAAATTTTGCAGGTTCCAGGTGATCCATAAATCTTCACATTTGTTGATGATAGGCCTTGAGCCTTGTATTGTTGACTTAGAGAAAATCCTCCATAATCTCTAATTGTACTGGACTTTATTGGATTTGTCTTCGTTTTGGGCACACTGGTCCTCTAATACGGGTACCCTAAATCCTTCATTAGAATGTAATCTCCTCCAGCAACTTTATGAATTAATCTGCAAAATTTTATTTTTACTATTCCGGCTTCTTCATCCAATGGAACCCTCTGTTTCCAAAGACTGGCAGGTACACCTTCCACATTCTTGTAAAGCCCTGCACTTGCTATCATAAGAATTGACATAACAGATGATAGCCATACCAGTATCCATAAAAAAATGGCTATGGACATATGATTTGAAGTATCTTCATCACTGTTGTACTTAAGGGTTCTTCTTTTCTCCTCTCTTCTATGGCCTTTAACTGAGACTGTTTCAACCTGAGTGATTTCCTCTTTTTCTTCATATGCTTCTTCTCTACTTGAGTTTGGAAAAATTCCATAGCAGGAAGATGGGTCTTCTGCATGGAGCCAAGCCAACATGTTTTCATCTTCTTATAAATCTGCTCATTCAAATAGGTCTGCTTCTGGGTGGTCCAACTATTCTTCTTCCATACAAATACCAATTGTGTGCATCATGCTAGTATTTCTCTGATTGTCTGGTCCTTCTTCTAAAATTATCTACTGCAACTCTTTTCCCTCTTGCTTTACCCACATTGTGTCCTTGCCCTAGTCATGCAGCACATTGGCATGCCTTAACCAAGGTCTCCCAATTAACAGGGAGAAGCTTCCTTCTACCTGTGACAGCCTTAAAACAACAAAGTCCAAGTTAAAGATGGTACCTTGTATCTTGACTGGAACTCCAGGGACCACTCCATAGGCCTTACTATGCTTTGGTCTCCCATTGTTACAGTGAAGTTGGCAGGTCGTGAAGGGTATAGTCCAGTCCACTCTTTTTCATGGTATATTCAGGCATCAAGTTAATGCCAGAACCACCATCCACAATAACTCCTTGAAATTCATGACCTTTGATAGAGACTGTTAGCCGAGGGCTCTTGTAATCTGTGAGGGGTGCTTCCCCTACACTTTTATCTGAATGCATAATAGCAGCCTTTGCCACTAAACTTGTTGTGGACATTTCATCAATTATCTGCAAGAGCTCTGACCTGAACTTCCCATCCATCTTTATTAAATAAAAAATAATGACCTCCTTTTTCATGGACTTGAGTAGTTTTGAAGCCTCTGATTCCTTAAGAGCATGGGCTCCAATTGACTTACCAAACTCCTCGTGAGCCCTGTTGAATGCATGCCCAATGGCATCACTGGTACCTATGTGATCTCCTTTTTGCCTTATATCTGCACATGCAGTGGCCTTGTCTTCAGAAGTCTCTTTGTCTTTGTTCAATCCATCAATTCTTGGTTGTTGAGCTATATCTACTTGAGCCTTTCCTTTATTTCTTGTCTGCACCGTAAAAGATTCTATTTCTTCTAACTGCACCACCCTGGTAGATGGTGATGGCTCATTGACCTGATTTAACATTTCTTCTTTGTGTACAGAAATCTTTTGAATATGGGGCCCGGATGAAGAGGCTTGATTCTTAGGACAACAATTTGTATAGTGGTCTCTGGCCTCTAGGCAGTTTCTGCAAGGAGGGGCATTTTCTGGTAGAGTGCACCTACTTTGATAGTGCCCACATTCTCCACATCTGAAACAAATGATTGGCCTTCTAGGCCCATTTGCAAAGTTATTACTCTATCTAGGGTTGTAAGTGTTACCTTGATTGGGTGCAGTAGCCATCACATTTGTTGGTGGTAGGGGTCCTCCTTGTGTCCAATATGTTGTTGCAGGCATTCCTCTTGATTGGCATTCTTGGGCCTCATGGCCAACTTTCCTGCATATTTGGCAAGTCACACTTAACAAAGGACATTCACTTACTATATGCCCTTGCTTACTGCACATGGAACACCAAAGTCCACTCTTGATGCCACCCCCTTTGAGTTCCTACAGCTCCTGTCGTAGTTGGGCCAATTCCTCTGCTTGGGCCTCCTCCTCCTTTTGGAGCTTTAATGCTTCAATCTCCCTTCTCAACTGAGTAATAGCATTCTCCTCCTCTTTGTGGGGCTTATTCCGTTTTAAGCCCTCCAGCTCCTTCCTTAGCTGGATCACTCGATCTTCCATTTCTGTGGAATATTGTAGTTGAGAAGAAGTTGCTCCATACTGTTGCGTTATCTGTTCCAATCTTGTAGGTGTGTTGATGAATTCCTCTATGGAGGCTGTAGGCAACACTAATTCTTTGATTTTGCATGGGTGGCCACTGGAAGTGTCTTAGCAAACCATTTCTTAACAAAAAAATCATGTGGTGGGTTTGGTAATTTAGCCATTAGTGCCTTGGCCCTAGTCACAAACTCTGGGAACTTTTCTCCTGGACCCAATCTCAAATTTTCTAGTTCTTCTATAATGATCTCTGCCGTATTCCCATGCTGGAATTGATTTTTAAATGCATCTTTTATAAGGTCCCAAGTTGTAAAATGGTTCTCAGCAAATTGGCTGAACCATTTATCTGCTAATCCTTCTAATGTGGCAGAGAAGAGTATCAAAAAGTCATCCTCCCTACCCATTAAGCCTCTAGTTTTGCATAGTGTCAAAAACCTCCTAATATGCTCATCAGGATCCTCTTGAGCTAAGCCTTTGAAAGAAGGAAATTTTATATTTAATCTTGCGAGTAAGGTTTCCAAGTCTACCTGTCCCGCCATGCTCTGTACTGATGAGGTTGAAGATAAGGGACTAGAGGATCTTCTAACAACCTTCCTTCTTGTTTGCTTGCAGGTGACCCTCAATGTTTGGGACCGGGTTGCGGTCCTGAGCTGCTCATAGTCCTCTTAGTACGAGTTAATTGATAAGAATATGTACCTCTTAGTTCACTGAAGTGGTACAGTCGACACTTGAATATTGCTTCTCCAACTGCAATATATCTTCTCCTATGCTCAAATCTCCTTGGAAGTCCGACTGGGAGTGCCAAATTTTGTTGGGGGATTCTTGGACAAGAAGGAGTTTGAGGGTTTGTAGGAGAAAAGGAAAAGACAAGAAGAGAAAATACACCCTGGAAGCCTCTGCCGATTGATTACACTAAGACAAATACAATGTTGAAGCACAATACAAGCCAATACTTCTGTGAAAAATCCCACAGAGTGCTCAATTACAAATTACCAAATACCCAAAGTCTTCTTGCTACCGGCTTCCTCTGCACCAGACCTCCACCTACTTCAAGCTTACCCTTGTGCACACCTTGCACCAAGCTTCCACTAAGGGGGAGGAATGAATACCTTCTGTCGACACGCGCACACTGCAAGGAGACCTTGAGATCCTTGGGGAACTAGCTTAGCACTCTCTGCACAATCCCTTAGTCACTCTCCATGCACTCCTTCACTTCCACTTCTCTGCGTCGCACACTGATGACTCTTGCACTTCTCTCTCTTGCTTCACTTAGACTATGCTTCCCTTGCTTACTCTTAGGATGGTCCAAGAATGGTCCTTGCCTTGATTTGAGTGTGTCGATTCACGTACGCTCCTAACTGCAAGAGTATCTTGGTGCTCACTTTGATGTCCCAAGATTGTCTTCACAAGTGGCAGCCAATGACTCCCTGTTTTGTCCTATAGTGACTTTAGAGTAAAACCAAAAATTTTAATTGGGGGCCCATACTTCTACTTCTGCGTACGCTGCCGCTTCACATACCTTCACATTTTCCTTTTAACTCTTCAAATGTGCACATAAGGGAGGGTTCACCTGAACCTCCCAAAACACTTTAAAAATACTTTGAACCTTAGGGAAATTAGAGAAATACCTCTGCAACCTGCAGCCCACTCTCTCCAATTTACCCTTTGTGGACAATTGATTGTGCACTACCTGTGCACTTTGACACCTGCACTTTAGCACTTTGACTTTGCACCTGTTGACTTCGACCTTAACTTTGTTGACTTTGACTAGTTCGACTTTGACCTTTTGACTTTGACTTTGACTTTGACTTTGACTGGGGTTGACTTTGACTACAATTGACTTTGACCAATATGACTTTTATGGGCTCAACACGTGTGCATACTAACACATGTATACATATATCACACACATGCACACACATACATATACATGAAACACATATATGTGCATACTAACACATGTATACATATAATACACATGAATACAAGTAGGCATACCCCCAAGCTTCATGTCCTAACTTAAAAGAACATGATTGCATCTCTCTAGTAGAATTCATCGATATTCTAGTTGAATAAAGAAGAATCTATTATTTGATATCCATTCAAATGATTCAAGTTATTGATCGATAACTAGAGTAGAATTTACTATCTAATCTGCTCATATGTTTTCATTATTGCCATCATTTTGGTAAGACATCAATATAGTCTCATCTTCATTATCCTTATTGATTTCATTTATGTATTCTATTGTTAAACTTGTGCTCTCATGAATCACATCTATTGATGGATTAATATCGATTTTTGGTAATTCCTCTTCATCATTAGTAGAATTAGCATGTAGAGTATTATCCTCTTCATCAACAAGATTAGTAATCATGTATAATGATTCTAATTTCTCTTTCACATGTTGATGTATCAGTATCTGGGGGGAATCATCAAGAGGACTTTCTTCGATCTCTCTAACAATAAATTGTTCAAACAATGACCTACCTCTAGGTTGAACATGAATGACTTGTCACCAAGGATGAGCATCTGGGGTTTTATAAAACATTGCTTGTTCAATATGCCTAGGAAGAATATATGGTTCTTTAGTAGATCACATTACCTTGGAAGAATCAATTTCCCAAAACCTAGATAATTCCTTTCTTAATGTGGAATTGCTACCTTTATACTCGGCTCAAAACCAGTCAACCTTCAAAATATCAAAATATATATAAACAAAAAGCCATTGTTAGGTGCTTAAAAAATAATAAACTATATCATAAAAAATATAATCTATTTTCTACCTCTTTGAATGTATGAAATGATATTTCGTAGATACCAACAACAGTTCCCATGTAACTAAGTTGGCCATCTATGAGGTTTGTGTCTTTTGAGCTAGCACGTGATAGTTGCTTGAAAGAAGCAACAATACTAGAATCCTCTGTTTTACGTAAAGAATCAATGGCTTTGATTCTAATATGCTATCCAAAAGCCCACATATTAGTGAACATTCGAGCCTTCAAGAGAAATTAAATTAGTAAATAGAAACTAATATACACATATGAGAAAAACAAAATATCATTAAAATAAAATTGCCTTTCATTCACAACCTATCATTAGCTCTCTCTGCTCATCTTAGATTTCTTCATTATTTGTGTTGGCGCATTGCAAACGACTATATAGCCAATCCGTGAAAGAAGATATATATGTAATCTCATTATTATCGAGATTATGTCTATATCTTTTGTTTCTTCATCTTTTACTTAGGAGATTTTGAAGTTCCCATTCGTACTCGCTAAGGAATGCTTGCATGCATTTGCTATTATATGCTACAAAAGTAGAAACATCATTTTTTTTTTGCAATGTAAATAAAAATGAAACTCCCTTAGCTGATAATACCTCATCTATTATTTTGAAGAAAACTCATTGGTCCATGCATGTGGAGCTTCTTCATGAACTCTTTCAAGGTACTCACTAACATAATACACGCACTCTTCAAGCATCCAACCCTTTGCCATGGATCCTTCTGGTTTTGCTCTTTGTCGCACACATCCTTTTAATATTCCCATAAATCGCTCGACCCAAAACATCCATCGAGTGTTGGCAACACTTGCAATCTCTATTTCATCTACAAGGTGGACTAATAAATGAACTTGAATATCAAAGTATGAAGTAGGAAGATCTTTCTCCATCAAACATAGTAGCTCTTTGCATTCATGTTTTTTTTGTGGGATCGAGTTTTTGTCAATCTCTTTTGATGTAATCCACCTATACACATCCTAAAATAAATTATAAAGAAGTTAATTCAAAAATAAAAGATATTACATATTCATATATATTAAATATAAAAGTATCATAATTACCTTATAAGCGATCCAAGATGATAGATCACATCTCGTACTCCTTTCGTTGTACATCCATCGATAACCAAAGGTAAAATATGTTTCAAAAAGTTATGGAAATCATGGGTCTTTAACCCAGATAAGCTCTTATCATCCATAGTAAACATGTTCTAGAAAGATGCTCCATATCCTGTAAGAGTCCAAATCAATTGAATCCTCTTGTTGATAGTCTAAATCACTTTTATCATAAGTACCCAAGGAGCAGGTGCATAAGTCGTTTCTTGCCGATGTCTATCAAAAACTAGCCATAACTTTGGTTTTGAGTTTTGATCTTTCAAATCATTCCTTGATGCTATGGTATCTTTTAGTCCAAGAAGATGCTACCATAATGAATAACCAATATTCTTGAATATATGCATAGGATCAAGAAGATGATATACTTTATACTCTTTCCAATACTCTAAAGAATACCATATTGATATCTTCTCTACGAGTGCCAATTTTCCTTTACCTCTCTCACATACTCATTATCTTCATCATCACTAAAGATTTCTGATTTTGGATCTATAGGAGATCCATCTGCCCATTTTTCATACCAATCCATAGGCATCATAGGTTTTGGACACTGACCTATTTCAAGCTTTCCATTAAAATGTATCGCTTCTCTTTTAGATCTTAATGGATGATCATCGGACAAGAATCGTCGATGTCGAAGATAAATATTTTTGTTGAGATTCTTACTATAGATTGATCTCAACCAATCACCACAATATGGACAAGCGTTATAACCCTTAGTAGATATTTCTGCATCATGAAAATGATAAAAATATAATTAGATTAACCTACATTTATTTGTATGCATATTGAATAAAAAAATTGCATCAATACTTGAACAAACACCATATCTTGAAAAATCGTAAATAGTCCAAGCCACAATACCACGAACCGTAATATATCTTTCATTGATGCTTTTCGATACATCAATGACATTAATACCTCTCCATAACTCTTGGAGATCATCAATGAGAGGAGCAAGATATATATTCATATCTTTAACTTGTCATTTTCTTGGGATTAAAAGTGAAATCATTAAATGTTCCTTTTTAATGCTAAGATATGGAAATATATTGGAGTTTATGAGTACCACTGGCCATGTTGAGCATTTACTGGATTTCATGGAGAATGGATTAACCCCATCTAATGCAACTCCTAACTTGAGATTCTATGGCTTTTGTGCAAATTCAGGCCATGTAGAATCGATATGCTAAAAAGCAAAACTATCATGAGGAATTCAGATTACCATCTGTACTTTTATGATCATGTCCCCATGTCAAAAGCTTTGATAATTCGGGTCTTTGAAACATGTCTAATCCATGGAGCCAATGGAAAATTTCGCAATAACTTTTTTGGGATTTTACCTTCTTCATCCTTATATCAAGGAGATTGACATTTTGGACATGTCAAAGAGTCTGCATATTCACCTCTATATAAAATACAATCATTAGGGCATGCATGTATACATTGATAATCTATACCAAGATTGTTAATTATCTTCTTCATTTCATCATGTGAGGTAGGAAGAATATTCTGACTTGGTAAAAACTTTTCAGATAATAACTTGTAAGTCCATAAAAAAAAGACATATTAATAAAAATAAATAAATAAATATGCACATATATATATATATATATATATATATATATATATATATATATATATATATATATATATATATATATATATATGCATATAATTTTATATATGTGTATGCTTATGTGTATGTGTATGTGGATGTGTATATGCATGTGCATGTGTATATGTATGTGTCTGTGTATATGTATGTATATATACGTATGCATCTGTGTATGCATATATGTATGTGTATGTGTGTATCTGTGTATGTTTGTATGTATGTATGTATTGTGAGCCGCCGAAAAGGAACTCATAATTTTTGTAATATAACCCTGAAAATTCACACGCATACCGAAAGGGCGCAACGCAAATAGTTGGAACCTTTTACGATCTAATGAAAGAAGAGTCGCACGTGAAGCAGAGGGTGTGTCACCGGACTGTGAGTCTGGGCGAATGCCGGAAGTGGATTGTAGCCAGTGTTTGATTACTCTGAGTTATTATCTTTCTGTTAATTAAGTTCAGTATTACATTAAGTTTAATGAAGTATTAAGTTAATTGATGTTCCGGTGATGCGATGAACTACGTGGATATATACCTGATGGTGAAGAACATCATATTGTGTAGTTAATTACCTTATGTTGAAGTATGTTGTAATACGCAGTCAGATAGTAGTTGCGGGTTAATCGTGTTAAGTCTACAAAATAGTATACGAGAAATCTGCAGATTTGGGAAAATACCAATAGGGCCTCTATTTTTTACAGACTCCTAACCATCCCAAGAACCCAGGATTGATAAGAGATTAAATAATAAAGTTTTAACACTGGTGCCGTTTGTGGGAAACGGAGTAGCCAATTGAAAAAGAAGGTTAAGGCTCGAAGACGAATCTTTTTGATATATGCCGGTAACACGTTCCAGTGAATCTTATCCCAAATATCGAAGTGGTCCACATCCTTGGGCAGTTCTGAATTTGTTATGAACACCCTCTAGTGGTAGAAGTGAAGAGCAATCAAGTTCATTCGTAGAAGGTTCAATTCAACAAGCAAGTGGCAATTTCGATGGCAGTTCGGTGCTGTGTAGAAGCAGTTCAGCTGAATGCGATGATAATCTGGTGTGTTTTGGTGGCAGTCCAGTTCATTCTGAAGTCAGTACATTAGTTCCTGGTGGTATTTTGGCGTTGTCCGTGACAATTCAGCACTGTCTGGAGACAATTCGGTGATTTTCGGTGATAGTTCGGTGACAATTTGATACTCTCTAGTGATAATTCGGTGCTTTTCGGTGATACTGCGGTTCTGTTTGGCAGGAATTTACTACATTCACCATTTTTAGGTGCAAGTCTAGCCAATTTCGATACCAAGGTTGAGAAAGGGCTACTAGACTTCGAGCTAAGCATCGGTTCAGAGACATTTTTGGACCAGAAAGTTGGCAAAGTGATCATACAGTCCGAGGACATCAAGAAGTCCATTCCCAAAGTTTAGGCAACATGAGTAGTTCCTAGCAATAACAACAAAAACAACAACAGCAACAACAGCAACAATAACAATAGCAACAACAGGAGCAACAGATTGTTCCACCGTGTCCGGTGCCAGCCGGAGTCATGTATAAAAAATTTGGAGGTTTTTCAGGAGATGATCCCAATGCGTATGTGCGGACATTTGAAATTAATTATGTAGTTTTGAATTACCAAGCAGACCCTGCTTATAAAGCCTTCGTGTTCCAGTCAACTTTGGTTAATGAAGCTGCTCGCTGGTTCACAGCATACGATTTGAACCATTTTCGATAGTATGATGATGTGAAGGATGCATTTTTGCAACGACTTCGGTTAAAGAAAAACCCAGCAGAAATTTTTGATTATCTGTAGAATAATAGGCAGAAGCCCACCAGAATGTACATGATTATGCCACACTATTTCGGACTCATTTACGGTAGCTACCACCAGCACATGCCAATTTACCAGATGACGTTATCACTCAATGGTTCATCAATGGATTAAAACCCCAATTGAAACAGATCATGATCATATGGTGTGTGGGTGGAATGACTTTGGATGTCATAATTGCTATGGCATTACAATTAGAAAATAAAGTGGGTGGATTTATTGAAGATCTAGAGTGGTTGAAGGCATCCAGGCAATCCAACGAGGATCCTCTGAAATAGATTTACTGTACTAAATGCAAAAATCCAGGGCACAGCATCTCAGCATGCACTTTGAATCAAATGTACTGTGTCGTTTGCCATACAGCGGACCATACTAGAGACTTGTCCGTATAATGCAAAGGTACAGAGCAAAGCTGCTGTTAATGCCATCATTCAAGAACAAGGGCAATTGGCCAGTCATTATGTACCACCACATATGAGGAATACCTTGTACCAGGGATACGAGACTTATCGAGGAGGACGGTCAACTAACTTTGGGAAAACGCGGTGGAATGCGGGTACAGCAGGTGAAGGTGCATCTCTTCCACCACCTAAATGTCATTTTTGCGGAGAAATAGGACATATCCGTAGGTACTGTAAAGATGCGGCCAAGTACGATAAAAAGAAAAAGGAACGACAACACCCGATGGCCAAATATGGTGTACATATCAGCAGTCGACACTCAAAGAGCAGCAGTGCAAACACGTTCAGGAAAGCAACTACAGCTAGCTGCGGAAATTTTTGAACCCGGAATTCGTGAACAACAGAAGATGTTTACTAAAGCAAGTAAGTGGGCAACTCTGGAACAAACTATTTTCCCTGACTCAGTTCCAATAACACAGCAAAGCAACCGCAGACATTACTGGAAGGTAGAAACCTAACCCAAAGAGTACCAGAATCCCCACCGGACACTGTACCGGAATTAGCAAAAATTGATCCGGTGCGGGATGTGTTACCCAAAGCATCAATTACACTACCATTGGGACAACTATTGGCTTTAGTCCCTGGTGTACGTCAACAGTTCGAGCAACAGGTCAGTCCAGGACCTTCATGTGCTCCTTCGACAGCCACAATTCAGCCCGAACTTGATCCGACGGTGGATCATACAGTGCCCTTAATTACGGTCTGGTACAAGAATCATAAAATAACACAAGTTCTAATTGATGGAGGTTCTGGTATAAACATTGCGATGGCAGCACTTTGTCAACGGATGGGATGGACACAAATTGAACCTATCCAATTTTTTGTGCGAATGGTTGATCAATCCTGAGTCCATCCGGTGGGATTAGTATGTGATATTCCTATTACTCTTCAAGGGGCTGTATTTAAAATGACCTTTGTTGTTCTGGAATTACCCGAATCTATCCTTGACTATAACCTGCTCTTTGGACGCCCATGGCTAAAGCAAGCGAAGGTAATTCAGGATTGGTTAGCACAGGAATTGATTTTTAAGAATAACCACCGTAAATATGTGGTTCCAATGGACGATATGAAGCCTTGCGACTTACATGCAAGACCTTATGTAGCCGAACGTGTACACATGTTGGATGGTCTTTCAGATGATGAAGAGGAAGCTTTTCTCAAAGCCAACAAGGATCTGCTGGCACTCAGAACTGTGGACTTACAAACGGTGGCCGATAACTGGAGTCCAATAGCATGTACGGTGATACCACTAACTGGTGAGCATGGATCAAGTACAGCATAGACCTTGGATGACACGATGCTCCAACAATTACTCCAGTCAGGCTATGATTTGGATATGCCCCGACAGTTCTACATACCGGAAGATCAGTTGGTTACCTACCACTTAGGTGATGAAACCAACCCACGACCAGTAAAAATGAAGGCGAGACTATCAAAGACCTTCCAGGAGAACTTGTTGCAGTTGCTACGTGAATTCTCTGATGTGTTTACATGGGATTACCGGGATATGAAGGGGTTGGACCCGCGTATCTATCAACATAGGGTTATGCTGAAACCAGATGCTCGGCCTATTAAACAACCAAGCTATAGGATAAATACTAACTATGCGACCCAGGTCAAAGCAGAACTAGATCGATTGCCGAAAGTTGGGTTTATTTTCCTTATCGAGCATGCGGAGTGGATTTCCCCTATTGTCATAGTTCCTAAGACGCAATTAAAGATATGTGTGGACTACCGGAAATTAAATGCAGCAACCGTACCTAATCCATTCCCTCTACCATTTTTGGACACAATGTTAGATGATGTGGTAGGGCGAGAGATGTATTCCTTTTTAGACGGATATAGTGGGTATAACCAAGTCCGAATGGTGGAACAGGACATTCCAAAGACAGCATTTATAACCAGTTGGGGTGTCTATGCATGTACAATGATGTGGTTTGGTTTGCAAAATGCTCCGAGTACGTTTCAGCAGTGTATGCAAGAAATTTTCTCTCCTTATCTAATTACATTTATGAGAGTTTACCTGGATGATTTCTCTTTATCCGGTGAAACTTCGACGCATCTATACCATTTACGGTGCTATTTTTCCAAGTGCCAAGAATATTGTTTATGTTTAAACCCAAATAAATCAGTGTTCTTGGTCTCTTGTGGCAAGTTGATAGGACACGTTATCTCAAAATAGGGGATTCAAGTTGATCCAGATAAGGTGAATGCCGTATTGGAGGCCCCTGCTCCCACGACTCCCAAAGACGTGATGTACTTCTTGGGACAAATCGGGTGGCATGGACGACATTTACAGTGGCTTGCTCATTTGGCCACGCCCCTCAATCGACTGATAACTAGCACTCCTCGCCAGTTTGACTGGACCGAAGCATGCCAACTTTCTTTCGATCGGCTGAAATTATTGTTAATGCAGGCTCCCATTTTACAAGCGCCAAATTCGGAATTGCCATTTCATGTCTTTGTGGATGCATCCGACATTGCAATTGGCAGTGTGTTGATGCAGCAAACGGATAAATGGTTCCGTCCAGTATATTATGCGAGCCCTAGATTGGCCCCGAAAAAGTGCAATTATTCAGTTACTAAATGTGAATATCTCGGATTAGTGTATTCGGTGAAGAAATTTTGGCATTATTTACTGGGATGCCGTTTCAACTTTCATGTCGATCATGCAGCCTTGGTGTACCTTGTTTGCCAACAACATTTGGGAGGAAGACTAGCAAGATGGGACTTGTTGCTCCAAGAGTTTGATTATTCAGTAGTACATCGACCAGGGTCTTCACATGCACTCGCTAATTTTCTATCTCGGTTGGATTCCGATGAACTTCTGGAGGGAGTTGATGATACAACACCCGCAAGATGTGTCCCCCCACATGAAATTGCTTCAGTCATTACAATAGCCCATTCTGCTGCCCCAACCGGAGGACATTTTGCAGTTGACCTGACACATCGGAAGATCCTACAGAGTGGTTTATGGTGGCCTACGATATACCGTGATGTAGCCTAGTATGTGCGACAGTGTGATGTGTGTCAGCATTCCCGTCACCCTTTACAGCGACATCTCTTTCCACTCCAACCAGTTGTGCCTCTTGAACCCTTTCAGAAATGGGGTTTGGATTTTATTGGCCCCATTATTTCTCCTACGATAGTTACCAGCAACCGATACATTCTAACATGCACGGATTATGCGACTCAGTGGGCCGAAGCTTGGGCTCTTCGGTCACCTACAGCTATTACAGTAGCTAAATGTTTGATGAAGGATATTTTTCCATGCTATGGGTTACTCTTGGAGATAGTAACTGATCAAGGTACACACTTTGCAAATACATTAATGCAAGTTCTTACTAAAACCATCCAGATTGTGCATGAGTTCAGTTCTTTCTACTATCCACGAGCAAATGGACTCGCTGAGAGCACCAACAAATCTTTGTTGAACATATTAAAGAAACTAGTATTAGATTGTCCAAAGAGATGGGACCAATTCCTACCTGTCGTACTATGGGCTTATCGTACAACATATAAAGTGGCGACCAGAATCACTCAAGTTGGCTTATGATCTGGAGGTGATTGCTCCTATGGAATTAGTGTTTCCTAGTTTGCGAGTGGCATTAGACCAGAAATTACTACCGGAAGAATCTTTTCCCTTTCGATTGGAGGCTTTATGGTCCCTGGATGAACAGCGCCTTGAGAGTTTTCTGGTGTAGCAGGAAGTTCAGCTTAGACAAGCAAGAATTCATGATCGTTGCCTTAAAACCCTGTGTTTACCATTGATCAATTAGTGCTCTTTTATAATGCTAAATCTAACCGCTCCGCCAAAAAGTTTAAATTGCAATGGTTTGGTCCCTACCATATTGCCGAATAAGTGGGACCCACCACTTTTTGGTTATCCACCCTCAATGGTGCCCTCCTTCCTAAAGCGATCAATGGCTCGAAGCTTCATCCCTATTACCCACCGCCTACATCCTCATGATGTGTCATTGGTATTTTTACTCCTTTTCTCTTGTCACTCTTCTCACTCGACTTTCTTTTCTTATCTCCATGTTTCGGTTGACCAACTGACCATAATCCTTCCGTTTTCTTATCTAACCATGATTAATAGCCACCTCTGTGTCTCTGATTCTGTGAATGCGTGCATGTCACCATTATATCTATCTATTTCCACCACTGTGTGATGATTAGGTTTCCTTTCGTATGATTCTTCTCGTGTTCTTACTTAATCCTATTTTTTATGCTGATTTTTGCTATTGCACCCGTGTGTGCTTGTGATCTTTGTGCAACCCGTGTTCGTGTGTGTGATTTGTGTTCTTGCGTGTTTCTGAGTGCGCCAGGGAAGCTCTAGCGAATATCGTTACCTTTCATGTGGGTATCACTCCGAACGTGAGTGAGTACCTATGTGCTCACGGCCTATTGGCCTTCGCTAAATTTCATTGGCATTCAGTGGAGTTTCATCCTTTCGTCGCTCAGATGATCTATGATATTGCTACTACACCCGCCACAGAACAATGTTGGCCATTGGCATGCTTGCGTACTCGCATTGTGGTCACACTTGGCACAGCCGTTGAGGGATTTCGACTTCCTCAGGAGGGATTGGTTGATGGCCCTCTCCTCCCCCTGGAAACTATGAAAGAACTCTTACCCAAGAACTCATCTAACGAGTTTTCCATTTTGTGTCGACCTGAACCGGAGCGCATCGCACTCCAGTTCTTGGTCTCTGTGTTGAATTTGTAGAAATGCACTTACGGCATTTCACGACCATTCTACTCTATGATCGACACTGCATCCCGCCAAACCGTCAGTTTTTCTTCATTCTTTTTCCAGTGCATTCACCATGAATGTCAAGCCGTTTCGAAGCAATTAGCCAAGCATGAGATTCCTAGGACTAGATTGCCGCATCTTCTTACCTTTCTCCTTCTAGTGATCCAAGCAGAGCAACCACCTCTCGCGCATCCTCTACTATTACATGAGGAGTCTACACAAATGTTGGAGGATGATGATGATGAAGACCTTCTGCATTTCTTTCGACGCAAACGCACGTGCCTCAGCCCGTCCCAAAGTCAAGTAAAGGACATCACCGTTGTTCAAGAAGTTGAAGTATTCCATGATACCACCACTTCCTTACATGTAGAATCTGCCCAGTCTTCTCCTATAAGTAAGCAGCCGGATACAGATGTTATTATGGAAGACGTAGCTGAACTCTCACAGCGGGAGGAAACACATCAACCGGATGTTGAGGTTGTGAAGGAGATAGTGGAAGACACCACTATCATTGTGTTTCATCCATCTTCTTCACACATCGCAGATGATCAAGCCACCAAGGTAACGCAACCAACATGTGATGAAGAGGCTGTTACTGAATTTGTTCTGTTTGTGCCTCAAATTGACACCGGAATTGTCCTAGTGCAGACACCTCTTCTTCCCCTTCCTTCTCCAACCACACTTATTACTATTGGTGATGCTTCTACCTCCTCACCGCCAACTGTAATCCGGGAAGCCTCACCAAAACTTTCGTCTTCTCCCGATTATTCTCCACCCTCGTCTCCCCATCTCCTTCTTCCCAACCAGCGCAGTCTGTCCCTTCTCTTCCCACCCCGGTGATGTTCGCCAAATTGTCATCCATGGGCCAGTTCATCATTCAATTATCACAACAATTACCCATCCAATTGAAGACGGCCATACAGACCATTCGACAAGAGTTGCAAAGCAAAGTAGATCTCCTGGAAGCTGACATCGTGCCCCTCCAGGAAGAAATACTTGAGGCAAAAGCCGATAATCACTCTCTGCATGCCCAAATCTAGCGATTACAAGAATAGTTGACAGAGAAAGACCTGATTATTGCAAACAAGGACAACGAGATTACACGATTAAAGCAGGAAGTTGCAAATAAGCAGGATGCTATGACTACGTTAGGCAACGAGCTGCATGCCACAAAGGATAAGTTCAGTATATTAGAGGAAGCCTCTCAGTCGCTCGCTATGAATGTAATAAACACTGAGAAAGAACTCAAGCAGGCTATAGATGAGTTGTTCCACAAAAGTCGTGCTTTGGAAGAAGAGATTGGTCTGAATATCAAATTAAAGAAGGAGATGGAAGCCATCAAAAAAGAGAGAGAAGATTTTTACAAAACTATGCAGTTTCAATCTCAGGAACTCGAGTTTAGAGAAAAGCAATTAGGACTTCAGGGTGATAGACTCTCTCGCATTGATGTAGAAGTAGCCGAAATGAAGCTGCACAAAGATGCTGCTATCACCAATGAATTTTATTTATAGGAAGTATTTTTGCAGACTCAGACGGAGTCCCTAATAAGTTAGGTCATTGCAACCAGTTCAGTTAAAACTGATGCACAACTGATTGAACCTGAAATTTTGAAGAACATGTTAGATTCCTTGAAGCAGAAGATTGCCCATACGTTTAAATTAGCTCGCTCTATGTATGTACAGGGTATCATCGATGAACCCTGAATCTTGTAATTTTCCTTTTTGGGTTCGAGTCCACCATGTGTGCTAGTGTGAGCCGCCGAAAGGGAAATAATCTCTATAATATAACCCTAAAAAGTCGCACACATACCAAAAGGGCGTAGCACAAATAGTTGTAACCTTTTACGGTCTAATGAAAGAAGAGTCATGCGTGAAGTAGAGGGTGTGTCGCGGGACTGTGAGTCTGGGTGAATGCCAAAAGTGGATCGCACATGTGAAGTTGTTGCATGGGTAGGAGGTGGTGGAGTGCCCTCTGATTGATCAGAATCTAATTATAACAAGAAACAAAAAAATATGTTAGTTATGTTCAAATATATTTAAAATTAAAAGTTTGATATACTTATAGTATATAGTCCTTGCATGAGTAGGAGAAGGTGGTGGAGTTCCATTTGATTGATCGGAATCTACAAATAATGGTATTTGATATTAATAATCTGATTATTTACATACATAAACATTCACATATACATATTTACACATACACACATATTCACATATACACAAATACACATTATTGTGGGATAAATGCATGTATTTTGTATGAATGAGTGTATATGCATGCATGTGTATGTGTGTACATATATATGTGGATATGTATATGTGTGTTTTTTGTTATATTTATGTATATGTATGCATAAATGTATGTGTATAAGTTTGCATGTATATGTGTATGTGGGAATGTGTATGTGTGTGTTTATGTGTATGTATTTTTATTCTTTTTTTATGTTTGAGATTAAATTAACAGGAGATATTGTATGGTGGAAAAAAATAAGAGGCGACCTAACCTACCACCTGAGATGTGGCAGTTTCTTTGTAGACAGCTACGTCTTCAAGAGTCATTTCCTCAACAAAAGGTATACAAATTAATAGTTTATATTTATAATTCATTAGGGGAAAAAATGAACCTTGCATGGGCCTTTTAGATTAAGGAGTGATTAGTGATGGACCAATGAGAAGAGGGTGGTGGACACAGTCTAGTTTCTCAGTCCACTAGACTAGGCCTAGGCTTCCCTTGGTTTGTGTTAGTCAAAGCCTCTAAAACCACCATGAATTCCTGGGTTTTGATAGTAGAGTGGTTTCACATTTGAAATCCTTGAATCGTGTGGAATATAGACCATTGGATCATCCGCAGATCGTGTGGTTCGCATGTAAATCGCAAAAAGAGACGTGCAAGATAATGTGGACCATTGGATATGCTTTCTCATCCGAGGGTTGAAGATCACCCGTTCTATGAAAAGGCGCCATTTGATATGCACCGTTGGATCAGCACGAGATTGGAGGGTGATCCATCACTTGAGCTTTTGAAATGCAGCTTCAATATGGTCTCTTGGATCTGCCATTCATCGGACGTCCACGAATTGAGCGAGGATTGTCGATCAACGGAAATCACGCACGCCCATTGGATACTACCAAGATCTATCGGCGGTGAGCAACTCATATTTTCAGATCAGCATGATTCACGCTCGACCATTGGATAGAGTGGCAATCAATGGTCCCCATCGACTACGATTTCAGGTTTCTCTCTCTACTGCGGCTACTGAAATCTCCACGCAATGATTGCGCTGTACTGACACCTTCCAATCCTAGCCGTTCACAGTTAAAAATCTAATGGTCTAAATCATGCTCGACCCACCATTCAGCTGCGACCCTTTTTTCTCTATATTTTAATCAAGAAAACCACTAGTGGTATTTTTCCTCCACTTAATCTCTGAAATCTTAATTTTAATCCCTAAAAATTAGGAATCCTTACAAGGCCCATGCAAGGCTCACTTTTTCCCCTAATGTCTCATATATTTTATTAATTTTTTACATTTAATTTATGTATTTTTTCTGTTTAAATAAACAGGCTATTGCAAAGAAGAGAGTTGAGTCAGGCCACACATCGCACCTAGGCCAAATGGGCCACCATGGTTTTGTAACTACATTTGTAAGTATATGTGTTATTGTGAATATATTTTTTATTTTAGTTAAAATGCAAGAAACTAATCTTCTTTATTTGTTTCAATGTAACAAAAAGATTATGGTCAATATCCTACAAAACATGAGATCGAGTATGCTACACATTTTGGATATCGACATTTGAGCGAGTATATGCGAGATCATCCAGATGCATTTATGAGTATTATTAAATTTTATATAATTATTTTATTTTTATGGATGTTTTAATTGTTTTACTTATTTATGTTTGTTATATGTAATACAGAGTATTATGGAGAGGAAGATATGGATGAGGTGGAGAGACAGACACAAGAGGGACGATCTCGATCGTCACAGGGTGCTCACACAGATACATCAAATCATGCGGATGATCGTGATGATGAGGATGAGGATGATCATGATGCTGATGCTGATGCCAATGATGATGATGATTAGGATTCTTGATTATGACATTGGATATGTATTTATATATATATATATATATATATATATATATATATATATATATATATATATATATATATATATATATATATATATATATATATATATATATATATATATATATATATATATATAAAATCTATATATTGTTCATTTCAGTTATGTTTTGAATTGTGGGTATGGTATTAAGTAATGAAAAGTTTTGTTCTATGTGTGTATGGGCTTTTACCCATCGTGTAAGTGATGGTAAGGCTCGTAAAAGCCCCTCCAATTGGCATCGCATAAGCGATGTTAATTATTGTCATTTTAGCAGTGCTCAATGTGAGCGTCGCACATCCCATCACACCACATGTTGATGAAAACATCTTTTTTCTTGTTGTTTAACTGATGTTCCATGCTTGATGCTCATTGCGACGCTTTATGCAATTTTATAGCAACAAAATTGTGTCACATAAAGCGTCGATATGTGCCCGTATTCCTTGTAGTGAAAGGGCATGAAAACCAGGTGTGCATGTTAAAGAAGGCATTATATGGTTTAAAGCAAGCACGACCTTGCCATGAAAAGATACATGCCTATTTGATTGCACATGGTTTTGAGAACAGTCCAATTGAAAGCACCTTATATGTTAAGTGTGCCAATGATGTACTTCTGATCATTGTGGTGTATATTGATGTCATGTTGCTCACTGGTCCTCATGAGAAGCATATTGCTGATTTCAAGGCTGATTTACATGCCTCATTTGAGATGTATAATTTGGGGTGTTTGCATCATTATTTGGGCACTCAATTTATGCATGTTGATGGTGGAATGGCTTTGTGTCAAACAAAATATATTGACACATTATTGCAATGTTTTGGACTTGAAGACTATAAACCTATTGCCACTCCTATGGAGACAAGTTTACAATTGAGTCTTCGTGATGTTGGAGATGCATTTGATGTTGTTCTCTATTAGCAGGCTATTGGATGCTTGATTTACATATGCATTACTTGGTCAGATATTCAGTTTGTTGTCTCACAGATGAGCAGGTTTATGCATTGCTTAGGTGTCAAGCATTGGTAGGCGATTAAGTGCAGCTTTTGCTACTTGAGTGATGCCAGGCTACTTGGGTTGTTTTATCCCAAGGGGGGATCATTATCGCCACATTTGCATACTTTTTCTGACTCTGACTAGGCTGGTTGCTATGACACTTGTGTGTCTGTAGCTCAAGCGTAAGCACCCCCTCCTTTACTTGTCAATCCGCGGAGACGTGAGGACCGGTATGAAGACCACGAGCAAGTGAAGGCACAAGTGCGTGAGTGAAAGCACACAAACATGCACACACATACACACACACGCGCACAAAGTAAGATCAAAGAGAGGAGCAATGGAAAGCTTAGATTGCAAAAGAGTTCTCTTACAAAAGTTCTATTCTCTAACAAGCTAACCCCCAAAAATGAGCTCTCTAGCTCTTTTTATAGTTTTTTGACTAGTTTTGGCCCTGTCCAGACCTAGTGTCCGGCCTAGTTAAAAATTAGGTTCCAGGGCTTATTTGAGGGCTCAAACAAAGTCTAAAAATTATGAAAATTGGTATGATGGTACTTCTAATACTCCTCAAGCTCGAGGACTCCTCGGCTTGAACAAAATGGAGTTACTAAAAATAGATAATGGTATTTACAATGGTTTTTAGTGATGAAAATCACTATTTTTGTAGGGGATTCTTCTGAAAATTTGACATACACTTCTTGCAGCTCTCTACTTGCTCCCTTTCCTTGTGTGTCCACCTTTTGATGTGCTTCCATGCTTTGTCCTTGACTTTGAGCTTCAACACTCCCCCCCCTCTCGAGTCTGTCGTCCCTAACAGACCCTTGTTGGAAGGGTTGTTCCATGTAGTGCTTTGAGAGGTGGTGTCCATCCGTTGTATGAGCTGGTTGCCTCTATCGCTCACCAACTCTATTGGTAGTCCATATCTCGTGAACACATTCTCGAATAAGAACTTAGTCGTAGTCTGAGCATCATTCTTTGTTGTGGCTTTGACTTCTACCCACTTTGTAAGGTAATCTGTGGCTACAATGATGTACTCTGCATGGGAGTTTCTAGCTGGGGGGTTAATAGGACCTATGAAGTCTATGCCCCACTTTGAAAATGCACGTCCTCCCATCATTGGCCTCAAGGGCATCTCGTCTTTTCTAACTGGATATTGTGCACGTTGGCATGTGTCACATTTCTTCACATAGGTATGTGCATCCATATGAAGAGTGGGCCACCAAAGTCCTGAGAATAGAATGGTCTTGATCACTCGGTCAGGACCAAAATGTCCACCTGCAACACCGTTGTGTGCAGTTTCTAAGACTTTCAAATAATCTGATTCGTGAACGCACAGTCTTAAGTAACCATCTTTGCCTCTTCGGTATAGGTTGTCTCCTTTTTTACTAGGGCATAGCCTTGAGCCTCTTGCTCCATGCTTCTTCTTCTTGCTAGACTAGCCTCTTTGGGTAATCTTCCCGATCTCATAAACTCTACCAATGGAGCACTCCAATCTGGAATTAATGACACTTGATAAAGGGTCGCATGCTCCACTGGGGGTCTCTCTCTGCACCTTGGACAATTCTTAATCCACTCATGTATTTCTTTGTCCCTGCTAGGCCAATACACTCCTAAACGCTTTAGATTCTGCAATGTTCGTTGTTTAGAATAGTGATTTCCTAGCATTCCTTCATGGGCTTGTTGCAACCAACTACTATGTTCATCATCCTCCACACAACAAGCTAATACACCCTCAGTATCTTGTTTGTACATGCTTCCTGCTAATATGTGATATTTTTGTGATTTTACAATTTCTTGTTGTGATGTTTTCACATTCTTATTTGCAGGGCCAAAGGTTAGGATTGGTACCAACTTATTTGCCCATTTAGGAACAACTTCTAAATTGAACAGATAAGCATCGGGTAATTCGTCAGACACTCCTTGCGGTGACTCTCCTAAAGTGATGCGAGAAAGGTGATCTGCCCGAAGGTGGGTTCTACCTTTCCTGACAACAACTTCAAAGTCATATTCCATTAGTAAGAGGAACCATCTTACTAAGCGTCCAGTATTGCAAGGTTTATTGACCAAATATAACAAAGCTTGATGATCAGTGAAAAACTTGAACTTGTTGGCCAATAAATAGTGTCTAAACTTTTTCACAGCATATACCATGCCTAAGCCCTCTCGCTCAGTTGTGGTATAGTTCCGTTCAGCTACAATGAGCTGTCTACTAGCATATGCTATGGGCAAATCTAAGTTTCCTTCACTTGTGGGTTGTGATAGCACACATCCTATGGCATGATTGGATGCATCCACATGGACATGGAATGGTTTATTCCAATCAGGAGTGGTGAGTATTGGTGCCGTGCACAAACGTTTCTTCAGTTCGTTGAAAGAATTCTCGCATTCGTCGTTCCACTCAAAATTAGACAACAAGGCATAAAGGGGTCTAGCTATGATCGCGTACATGTGGATAAACCTACGGTAGTATCCACAATGGCCCATAAAGGCTTGTACCTCTTTAATATTCCTTGGCCTTGGTAGCTCCGCTATGGCTCGTACCTTATCTTCATCTGTTGAGATTCCATTCTTAGAAACAATATGGCCTAGGATTTTACCTTGACGCACCATAAACACATACTTTTCTGGGTTCAGACACACTCGATATTCTCTACACTTGTTGAAGATTTGTTTGAGCTCAGGGATGTGAAACCTTCTTTCTTGGGAATGAGCACATAAATCATCCACATACACTTCTAAGCTCTTTCGCAAGAACTCTTTGAAGACATGACACATGAGCCTTTGGAATGTTGCAGGTGCATTGGTGAGCCCAAATGGCATCACACGAAATGCAAAGATTCCCCACTCTGTAGCAAAAGCTGTTTTGTGTTGATCTTCTGGGGCAATGGCTACTTGATTGTAACCTGAAAATCCATCCAGGAAGCTATAAACTTCCTTGCCTGCAACACGCTCCAAAAGGTGTTCTGTGATTGGAAGTGGATAACTATCTCTAATCGTAGCGGCATTAACTTTTTTAAGGTTAATACACACTCGCAACTTCCCATTCTTCTTGGGTACCACAACAATGGGGGACACCCATTCGGTATGCTCAATCTCATAGATGAATCCAGCTTCAATCAACCTATCAATTTCTTCTTTTATTTTGGCTGCATAGGTATCATTATATGTGTAGGGCTTCTGTTTGGTGGGCTTAGCATCAGCAGTCATGGGGATAGTATGAGAGAAAATTCTTGGATCTACCCCTTTCAAGTCTCTATAGTGCCATGCAAACACATCCCTATATTCCCTTAATAGAGCTATGAGCTCCATTTCTTCTCTTGCACTTATGTCATCTCCTATATATGTGCATCTCTCTTCGTTCTCTTCAATGGTCACTACAATCTTCTTGGTCTTTTCTTTATTATCATATGATTCTCCTATGATGGCCTCTCTCTTAGGCATTCGTACCAAAATTTTGCGGTCGTCAACTTCATATTTCTTGAAGTTTTCTGGTACTTCAAATAATGATTCCTCCTCTTCTTGTTTCACTGCTTTTCTTTTCTTTTTCTTTTGACTACTCTCACTTCCATCCTTTGAGTTTACTGTTTTAATACTTGTGAGAGGTTCTTCTTCTTTCTGGGTGAACACTCCTATATCTTCTAGATAGTGCTGCTCTGAGTTAAAGCAACTATCCATCACAATAGACTCCAGATCATCGTCATTCTCTTCTTCTTCTATGACATCACTAGGGTCACATTCTTCTAGCAAGGGTTGACACATGAAAACTGAGATATCATAACCCTCCTCATCACAATGAGGTGTCCACTGTTCCTCATTGACAGCAATGTCCATGGTGGCTAAGATTTCTGGCCAGCCATGAGGCTCAAACTCCTCATCTGGAAAGATCATCGGTGTGTAGGCTGGGTCTCTAACTGGTCTCTCTCCTAGCGAAGTTCCTTCTTCTCTTGCCTTTAAACGTTTTTCCTCTTCCTTTGCGACCTTGCACATCCACAAATGAGTATCTTCATGCAGCCATGATGGATCAGGTGAACTTTCAGAATGCACAGAGATGGAATCTTCTTTCGCTTTGTGGATAGAATTCCACTGTAGGGGTGGTACATCTCTGAAGGTGTAATCCTTCAAATTGACCTTGGTGGTGACCCCTAAGTGCTGTAAGTACAAGGAGTTAGTTCCCCAATCCTGTACTATTTGCAATTGTCGTAGGAAGGGTCTTCCTAGGATCATCTCATAGACATTATTTTTCTCAAAGTCACATATAGCAAATGTGTGCTCAAACTCTACACCACAAGTGGTTAGAGTGATCCCTTCTAGCAATCCTAGAGGTCTTTCAAAATGACCATCAGCCATTTGAAGCTTCATTCTAGTTGGTCTTAATGTGGGCTTGCCCCATTGCTTCCACAAGGAGGTGGTCGCAATAGCAACACCAGCACCTGAATCTATGATTGCTTTGGTTGTGTAACCTTGGTAGGTGGTTGGAAGATAAGTATTACCTTCTTCACCCTCACACATGTCCCCTATTTTGTCTAGAGGTATCTCTGGTACCCTTTGCTTGGGGCCTGCTTTTGGCATGTTGGAATCAAGTTCTGGAACCTGATCCTTCACATGATTCCAAAGCTCAGGTTTTGCTTTGAGCAGCTCTTCTACAGTGAGATGACACTGAACCTTAGTGTTCTTCACGACATCCGTGTTCCTTGGAACCACTGAGTCTTCATTTCTTACTAGTATTGTGGGAGCTCTAATCTGGAGAGATTCAGATTCCCATGGGCCTGGAAATTGAGGCAGTTCTTCTAAGGTATTAGATTCAAAATCTAACCTTTCGTCTTCTTGTTGTTCTGCTTCATCTCCGTAAATAGATGGAATGTCTTGGGGAAATTGATCATGAAGATCATCAATCTCAGGAATAGGAGGGGAATTACCCTTCTCCTTGGCCCATTTCTCTTCTTGTATTTCCCGCAAGAACTCTTGAGAGTACTGTTGAATTGAAGGAGGTATCCCAACATCTGTGGAATTAGGAACATAAGCTCCCATTGGTGGTGAGCTTCCTCTTTCAATAACTGGTTGAGCCTGTGGAGGTAAAGAGACTTGTGGTTTGTTTACCAACTGCTCTAATCTTTCTAGTAACCCTTGGAAATGCAAATCTGGTTTGACAGAGTTTGTCTGATTGAACTTTTGACTAGTCTCAAGTATAGCTTGAGCTTGTTCTACCATTTTCATGCACATTTTCATCCGTTCAATCTCTAAGTCCGCTCTAGGGTAACTCTTGTCTAGGTTTGCAGTTGTAGGCCCTTCTTGAAGTCGAGCCTGGTAGGCCTTGAACATCATGTCCAAGCCTTCTGGGGTTGGATCTGCAAGAACAGACCCTGGTTGTGGTCTATTTACAATGGGTGGTGAGGTGGGATGAGGTGGAGTGGATGGAGTTTCGGCATGCGAGGGGCTTTGAGATGCAATGTCTTCTATTTTTGTTTTCGCTTCTTTTAAGCTTTCTTCTAGTTCCGATAACTTTTTATTCCACTTGCGATTGGCCTTCTCTCTGGTATCCTTCCATGTTCTTGTTTTCCTCTTACTAGGCTCTCCTGATTCACTCGACTCCGATTGTTCTACTGGTTTATCCTGTTTTAAGGCTTGTGCTCTAGTGACAGCTTGTATAGGAGCCACATTGCTACTACTTGAGCTTGAATCTGCCACTAAGCCTACCACATTAATGGGTGTAATCTTGGGTGCACTGGAGGGGTTTCTTGGACAATCTCTGGGGAGATGGTCTTTGCCGCAATCAGGACAAAAAGCCTGTATTGTGATAGCCTGTCCTTGACTCGAAAATGGTGGGTGGGGACAGTCACGAATGAAATGGTCACCTTGACATCTGAAACAAGATCCTCTAGGGGCTTGTGGTCTCATTTGTCTCAACGAGTAAATCTCACTATGTTCAGGTGACTCTGTGTAATAAGCATGTGGACTACCTTCATGGGAGTAGTCTGAACAATGAGCATGAGAGTCATTATCTGGTATCAATGGGGTTAGTGGCACTAATGCTCTATTTGGATTTTCTTCTCCCACAGCATATTTGACTGGAATCACGTTGGCTGGAGCTGGTGGTTGGTTTCCCAAGACAGGTTGTGGCCTATATGGTACCTGATAATGCTGTTGTGGTCTATAATATGGCTGTTGGTATTGGTTCTGATACCTACCTTGTGGGTAAGGTTGCTGATAATTCTGTCTAACAGCCTGCCTATTGTAGGGACAATCTTGGGCCGTGTGGTTTGTGTATTTTCTCTCAATAGTGCAATATGGAGCATTCCTTTCTCTAATGTTTTGGTTTTGCATTGGGCATACATTAGCCATGTGGTCGCCCCCACAAGTATAACACCGATTCACTGGAGTGACTCTCTGTGTTTGTTTATTTTGGACTCCCAGCTTCTTGGCAACTTGCTCAGCTATCTCCTCTATTTCCGTGGAGATTTTTGAAGTATGACTAGTAGAACTATCTGAATCCTTATAGAGTTTGGATAATCCTAACTCCTCACCCAAGTTATCTTCTATGTCAATGCATGTCCGCAAGCACTCTTCTATGGATCTAGGCTCTTTCAAGTACACATATGATCTTAATTTTGTGCTCAGTAAGCCATCTAAGAACAAAGCCACTTGTTTAGCTGGTGTGGGTAACTCTGGAGTAGGGCATCTTTCTAGGTACTGTCTGAACCTTCTACCTGCTAGTCGCACTGTTTCTTTGGGTGTCTGCTTGAAACTGTGGATCAGGGACGATGTGTTATGCCTGATACCACTCTTGGAAAATTCTACAATGAATTCGTCTAGCAGTTGACCTATATCGCGATAGTTGCGACTACTCAGTGGTTGAAACCAAGCCAAGGCAGTGCCCTTAAGAGTCAAACCAAATGCCTCGTACTGGGTGAATAAATCCTCAACCTGTTCAGCTCTTAACACTTGTTTGAACTCGGCCACATGATCATAAGGATCTCCTAACCCGTCAAAATAATTCTTCATTGCCTTGATCACTTGAGTGGGTCTAAGGGTTCTTGGGTGCTCTCGGGGTCTAGGCAATGGAAAATCATGTTCATCTCTTTTTTGCCTATGTGCTTGATGTCTCTCTGTTTCAGGTCTTTCATTTTCAAATCCTGGTCTATTCCTGCCCACGGTGTGTGCAAAACTTACCTCAGGTCTCTCTCTAGTTCTTTCTCTCTGGGCTTCATGAGCGTGGGATGATCCTACTCCTTGGAGGCCATGGGAAACATTGGATCTTGGTGGGGGGAAAATCAATTCATTCTTCCAAGTGTATGCATGTCTATCATGTTCTGTTACCAAGAATATCTTCTCTGATGTGTTATCCAGGTAGACAACTTTGCCTTCTCAGGATCTTTGAATTCATAGATGATAACTATGCCCAATTGGCTAGGTTGATCTGGCTTGAATCTC
Organism: Ceratopteris richardii; assembly: GCA_020310875.1. Taxonomy (NCBI): domain Eukaryota; kingdom Viridiplantae; phylum Streptophyta; class Polypodiopsida; order Polypodiales; family Pteridaceae; genus Ceratopteris; species Ceratopteris richardii. Next base: position 177,232,882 of record CM035416.1, read on the forward strand.
CAAAAGGCTTCCTCTGTTTCCCTATTCAAAAATAGTTCTATGCTTTTGTTGTCTTGAGGGATCCAGTCCGGAGTGATCACTCGGGTCAAAACTGACTTACCTCTAGGAGTCTGGGGTCCTTGTCCTACATTTCCTTGTTCTAGGTCTCCTATTTCATTCTCAGGAATGACATTTCCAAACTCATCAGTCCTATCTGGTAGGTTGGTGACCACATACATGGTTCCTTCCTTATCAATGTATGAACCCTCTTCGAACTTGACCACCGGGTGTTCAAGTCCAAAGGATTGATCTGGATTTTTGAGTTGGACCACTGATCGCCTCAGACCATCCTCATAGATGCGAGCACCTAATTGGTTGGTCCGAATATATTCCAACTATGTCTTATAGGGACCTTCTGGTGTTTGTAGATGGGCCGTCCCTGAGCCACCTGCAGGTTTTCCCATACTAAAAGACATTTCTGAATCACTTGTGTCTGAACTTAGTAAAAGATGACCACTTAGTTGGTGCCCAAGACTTGGATGTATGGTTGACACTAGCCTCAGAAGATCTAATGCTTTGTTTATCCTTGCCTAAGTGTCTACCAGATCTCAGGTTCATAAGCTTTAGTCAAGAGTCCAAATTTTCCCTTTGGTATGGTTCAAAATTCTTTGGAGTCCCCTTGGTTTCCTAGTCCCACTTGATGCCCAACTTCAAATTATCCTATCTCAAAATCAACGCGTTATTCTTGAAAAAAACAGTTGAGGTCGTGTAGGATTTGAAACGAGCTTTCCAACGAGCTATAGAGCTCAAAAAATGGACTTTGGATGAAAAAGTTATGCCAATTCAGGCTCTTGGGGGTCAAAACAGGCAAACAGGACCTTTGGAGAAACGCGACTTTGTGAACTTTCAGAGAATCGCGATTTTGTGAAATTTCAGAGAATCGCGATTTTGTGAACTCAGAAAATCGCGATGTTGAGCACAAAATCGTGTTTCTGAAAATCGCGATGTTGAGCACAAAATCGTGTTTCTAAAAATCGCGATGTTGAGCACAAAATCGTGTTTCTGAAAATCGCGATGTTGAGCACAAAATCGTGTTTTAGAGAATCGTGTTTTTTGACATGAAAATCGCGATTTTGAGCACAGAATCGTGTTTCTGAAAATCGCGATGTTGAGCACAAAATCGTGTTTTTTGAAAATCGCGATTTTGACTCAGAGAATCGTGATTTACAAAATCGTGTTTTTTCACAAAATCGTATTTTCTCAGAATCGTGTTTTTGGCATGAAAATCGCGATGTTGAGCACAAAATCGTGTTTTTTGAAAATCGCGATTTTGACTCAGAGAATCGTGATTCACAAAATCGTGTTTTTTGCTGAAAATTGTGATTTGTGAGAATCGCGATTTTGAGCCCGCTGAAAATCGTATTTTCTCAGAATTGTGTTTTTGGCATGAAAATCGCGATGTTGAGCACAAAATCGTGTTTCTGAAAATCGCGATGTTGAGCACAAAATCGTGTTTTTTGAAAATCGCGATTTTGACTCAGAGAATCGTGATTTACAAAATCGTGTTTTTTTCACAAAATCGTATTTTCTCAGAATCGTGTTTTTGGCATGAAAATCGCGATGTTGAGCACAAAATCGTGTTTTTTGAAAATCGCGATTTTGACTCAGAGAATCGTGATTCACAAAATCGTGTTTTTTACTGAAAATCGTGATTTTTTGAGAATCGCGATTTTGAGTAGGGAATCGTGTTTTCTCAAAATCGTGTTTTTTGACTGAAAATCGTGATTTGTGAGAGTCGCGATTTTGAGCACAATCACAGAATCGTGATTCTGAGAATGACCACAGAATCGTGATTTTTTCAGCCAACTTTTAGGCGGGAAAACAGAAAATCGTGATTTTTCAAAAAATTTTGAATTTTCACAAAATCGCGATTTTCATCACAGAATCGTGTTTTTTGGCGGGAAATTCAAATTTCTGAGCGCCGGCTATGGCGAGCTCCGTATGAGCAGAAAATCATGAAAATAACACAGCGCTTGCTCTCCCTTGCTTCTCCTAACTCCTTCCCACACAATAATGCATGAAAAATGGTATGAAGATGGTGAAAATGCACTAAAAAACAAGAATTTTCTATGAAGAAGAAGATGGAAGAAGGTGGAGATGATGATGATGATGATGATGATGAAGATGAAGAGGAAAAAACAGAAAATGAACTGAAATGACAGTTTTTTTACCTTCCAACGTCGCAAATCTACGATCTTACCATCACAACGCTCGTCCTCGAAGCTCTCTCCCCGGCAACGGCGCCAAAATTTGGTGTAGCTCAAGCGTAAGCACCGCCTCCTTTACTTGTCAATCCGCGGAGACGTGAGGACCGGTATGAAGACCACGAGCAAGTGAAGGCACAAGTGCGTGAGTGAAAGCACACAAACATGCACACACATACACACACACGCACACAAAGTAAGATCAAAGAGAGGAACAATGGAAAGCTTAGATTGCAAAAGAGTTCTCTACAAAAGTTCTATTCTCTAACAAGCTAACCCCCAAAAATGAGCTCTCTAGCTCTTTTTATAGTTTTTTGACTAGTTTTGGCCCTGTCCAGACCTAGTGTCCGGCCTAGTTAAAAATTAGGATCCAGGCCTTATTTGAGGGCTCAAACGAAGTCTAAAAATTATGAAAATTGGTACGATGGTACTTCTAATACTCCTCAAGCTCGAGGACTCCTCGGCTTGAACAAAATGGAGTTACTAAAAATAGATAATGGTATTTACAATGGTTTTTAGTGATGAAAATCACTATTTTTGTAGGGGATTCTTCTGAAAATTTGACATACACTTCTTGCAGCTCCCTACTTGCTCCCTTTCCTTGTGTGTCCACCTTTTGATGTGCTTCCATGCTTTGTCCTTGACTTTGAGATTCAACAGTGTCCACTAGTGGTTTTCGCTTCATGCTTGGTAGCTTATGAATATCTTGGCTGAGCAAGAAGCAGCCTATTGTGGGCACTTCTAGTTTTGAGGCTGAGTATATGGCAGCTTTCATAGCGATTGTTGAGTGTGGCTCAGATGCCTTATGGCTGATTTGGGTGTTGGTCAGTCTTCTGCTACCACCATCTTCACTAACAGTCAGAGCACATTGGCAGTTGCGAGGAACCTTGTGTTCCAGCTCGCACTAAGAACATTGAGGTGCATTATCATTATGTCAGGGAGAGGTTCTTTGTTGGAGAGATCAGCTTGGCATATGTGCCCATGTAGGAGAACATTGTAGACCTTTTTACGAAGGCTCTACCTAGGGAGAAGTTTGAAGCTTTCCGAAAAGCTTTGGGCTTACTTCCTTTTGTGGATTGATTCCACATAGCTTGGTACTTCCTTATACATGAGTGTGAGCTCCTTGTTCACCACATCACTCCCAGGGGGGATTTGTTGATATATTTAGATAGTGATATGTGTGAACACACTAGGACCATCGGGGCATGTTTTTCCCTCTTTAGGAGGTTTCTTTCCCCTAGCTTGTATATATGCCTATTGCCTTAACGAGCTACTCATCTTTGTACATTCTAGTGGTAATACATTCAGTATTGTGTGTTGTTCTCCAAGCTTCTTCTTCTTCCTTGTGTTGTTCGCATGCTTCCGTAGACGTCTACCTCCAACATGTATATGTGTATGCATGTGCATGTGCATGCGTATGTATATGCATGTGTGTATGTATGTGTGTATGTGTGTGTATATGCATGTATGTATATGTGTGTATGTATATGTAAGTACTGTGTGTATGTGTATGTAGGTGTATATGCAAAGGTGTGTATGTGTGTATTTGTGTATGTGGATGTGTATGTGTGTGTGCTCATGTAAGCATGTATGCATGCATATGCATGTGCATTATGTATGCATGTGTGTATGTGTGTGTATGCATGTAAGTATGTATGTGTGCATATGCATATGCATTATGTATGCATATGTATGCATCTATGTGTATGTGTGTGTATGTGTCTCTATGCATGTGTATGCATATATGTGTGTGTATGTGTGTGTGTGTATGTGTGTGTGTCTATGTGTGTATGTGTGTGTCTATGTGTGTATATATGTGTGTATCTCTATATATGTGTCTATGTGTGTATATATGTGTGTATGTGTGTGTGTGGATGTGTGTGTGTAAGTGTGTATGTGCCTATGTGTGTGTGTATGTGTGTGTGTGTCTATGTGTGTGTATATGTGTTTTTCTATATGTGTATGTGTTTGTGCCTATGTGTGTATATATGTGTGTGTATGCATGTGTATGTGTGTGTGTAAATCTATGTTTATGTGTGTGTGTGTGTGCGTATATGTGTGTGTGTAGGTGTGTGTATGTGTGTATGTGTGTGTATGTGTGTGTGTGTGTCTATGTATGTATGTGTGTGTGTCTATGTGTGTGTCTATGTTTGTATATACGCGTGTATGTGTATATATATGTGTGTATGCATGTGTATGTGTGTGTGTAAATCTCCGTGTATGTGTGTGTGTATCTATGTGTATGTGTGTATGTGTGTGTGTGTCTATGTGTCTATGTGTTTGTCTGTGTATGTGTTTGTCTGTGTATGTATATACGTGTGTATGTGTATATATGTGTGTGTATGTATGTGTAAATGTGTGTGGATGTGTGTATGTGTGTGTGCGTAAGTGTGTATGTGCCTATATGTGTGTTTGTGTCTATGTGTGTATGCGTGTGTCTATGTGTGTATATATGTGTCTATGAATGTGTGTGTTTATGCATGTGTATGTGTCTATGTGTATGTGTGTGTATGTGTGTATATGTGTGTGTATGTGTGTGTGTATGTGTGTGTGTCTATGTGTATATGTGTGTGTGTTTATGTATGCATGTGACTATGTGTGTATATACGTGTGTATGTGTATATATGTGTGTGTATGCATATATATATGTGTGTGTGTGTGTAAATTTGTGTGTATGTGTGTGAGTATGTGTGTGTATGTGTGTGTATGTGTCTATGTGTGCATGTTTGTCTATGTGTGTGTGTGTGTGTCTAAGTGTGCATGTGTGTGTCTATGTGTGTGTATATATATGTGTATGTGTATATATGTGTGTGTATGCATGTGTATGTGTGTGTGTGTGTAAATGTGTGTGTATGTGTGTATGTGTGTATGTGTGTATGTGTGTATGTGTGTATGTGTGTATGTGTGTGTATGTGAGTGTGTACCTGTGTATGTGTCTATGTGTGTGTGTATGTGTGTGTCTATGTGTGCATGTGTGTGTGTCTATGTGTGTATGTGTGTATGTGTTGTCAGGATCTTGATCACGCGCATACAAAGATTACGAATACTGAAGACACACAGAAAAATAGACGCAACAAGAGATGAGACCGAATGCAAGATTGGGTGCAATCTCCCCCCATGCACTCTGATGGACGAGTCTATCAGAGTACACGTATTTATAGATTTATTTCCATTATGTCCTGAAAATAGAAGTTGCATGAGGTCCGTCGCTTTTAAAAGCGTCTTTTTAGGTAAAACTACTTTCTTTACAAAAGCTGTCGCTTTCTAAAGCGAACCACTACTTTTACAACAAGATAAACCTATATATAACTATTCTAGAAGTCTTAAAATTTATTTATTTATTTATGCGCATCCACTTGTATCCACGCCCTCATGCTTATCCACCTGCTAGATCAAACACAACCACATTAAAGCAGTCTAGATATTTAAAAAACATAAAAATCCATTTAACCTTCCATGATTCCATAATATACAACATGCCTCTCAGTTGACAAGCAACTGACCTCAGTTGATAAAATAATTTAACACTCTAACAATAACAATGCATTGTTCAGCATATTCCATGTTATTGTTTCAATCCAACAATGCATTGTTCAACATATTCCATCTTACAATCCAACAATGCATTGGCCAACATATTCCATGTTACAATCCAACAATGCATTGGCCAACATATTCCATGTTACTCTCCAACAATGCATTGTTCAACATATTCCATGTTACAATCCAACAATGCATTGGCCAACATATTCCATGTTACAATCCAACAATGCATTGGCCAACATATTCCATAAGTTATAACATGCCCCTCAGTTGAACAAGCAATTGACCTGAGTTGATAAAATAATAAACATGGATGGCCAGTCACATGTTTCATCACTGAATAAAAAGAATAGGCATGTGCCATGTAAAATCACATGCATGGAAATGTTCATGGAGTTGTTACATTAATGTGTTATTGAGTACCTGTGCGTGTAGTAGTGACATCATGATCAATGATTTTCTCAGGAATTAGAAACGTGAACTTGAGCATTAAAATCAGCCATCAGAATGTCGGTTTGGGTGAGGGACACGGGAGTGGGAAGCTTTTTACCAAAAACAAGGTTAATATCTAACATCACGATCATATAACATTACTTTAGGAAATCCATGATGTAGGAAAATGCATTTTATGAATAATTTTGCAGCTTGGAAGACCGGTGATAAAATCCATAGAAATTTGTTCCCATGGTGTGTTTGGAATGGGAAGGGGCATTAATGTGCAATATCTGTTTCCATGTGTGGCCAAAAGAAGAAATCTTTGCAAGCAAAAATGGTGCTCTGTATGCCTCTATGACCCATGTAAGATGGTGCATGCATTTCTTTAATAACAAAATCTTTAAAAGCTTGGGTTATGCACAATCTATGTTGAAATTAAAGAAAACAATTATGAAATGTATAATGTTCATTAGATAAAGATGCACCATTGTTGAAGGCATGCCATGCACGTGAAAAATACAAATCAAATGCATAAGTGGAGACCATTTCTTTGGATGGCAGAAATATTATGCAAAACAATAGAATGTGAAGGAAAACGACTAAGGGCATCAGCTACAACATTAGATTTAGCAGGCTGATATTGTATCATGGGTTGGAAATTTTGAATGAATGATGCCCATTTAAGATGCCTATCAGAGATTAAGGGCTGACTTAATAAATGCTTAATTGCTTGTTGATCGGTTTTGATTAATACTTCAGAGCCCATAAGATAGTGTTTTCAAATTCGCAAAGCATGCACAACTGCTAACAGTTCTTTATTATACGTACTATAATTCTGTTTTGAGGGCTTAAGCTTCCTACTCTCAAATGCAATGGGATGGTCTTTTTGCATTAAAACAGCACCTATTCCTGAACCACTAGCATCACTAACAACATGAAAGGGTTGTGAAAAATCAGGCAATTGTAAAACAGGTGCATGTGAAAGTGCTTGTTTAAGTTTTTTCAAAGGACTGTTGTTGAGTAAGTCCCCATGCAAATTTTATTTTCTTTTTCAACAACAAGGTAAGAGGCAATGCTAAATAAGAAAAACTTCGAACAAATTTCCTATAGAAACTAGCCAACCCAAGAAAAGAACGAACATCATTGACTGATTGTGGTGTAGGCCATTCTACTATAACTCTAATCTTTTTCGGATCCACATGCACACCTTCACTTGAAATAATATGTCCTAAATATTCTAGCTTACGCTGAAAGAAATAACTCTTTTCAGGATTAGCATAAAGTGTGTTCTCGCGTAACAAATGAAAAACTGTTTCAAGATGCTTTTCATGTTCACTATCATTCTTACTGTAAACAAGTATATCATCAAAGAATACAAGAACAAAAGCTTGGTAATCAAGAAAAATATTGTTCATCATTCGTGCAAATGTCCCAGGGGCATTAGTAAGTCCAAAGGGCATTACCATAAATTCATAATGGCCGGTTTGAGTTCTAAATGCAGTCTTAAAAATATCACTTTGTGTCATACGAATCTGATGTTAACCCGATTTCAAATCAATTTTACTAAAGACACGAGCTCCTCGTAACTTATCTAAGAGATCATCTATTCGAGGAATAAGATATCTATTCTTGATGGTAATCTTGTTAAGGGCTCTATAATTAATGCACATTCGATAAGTTTTATTCTTCTTCTCTACTAAGAGAACTGGTGCTCCAAATGGGGAGGAACTAGGCCTTATAAGTCCTTTCTGTAGTAGGTCTTTTACTTGGTTTTCTATTTCCTTTTGGTGTAGTGGGCCATGTCTATAAGGTGCTTTATGAGGAGGAGAACTACCAGGGACTAAGTCTATGCTATGGTCAAAGGATCCTCGAGATGGTGGTAGTTCATAGGGATACTCAGACATAAAACAATCCTTATAAGTACTAATGAAAGGTGTATATGCATTAGGAAGTGTATGAGTATAATCATTGATGACATTGACAAAAACAATGCATGAATTGAATCCTTTCCTAAATGCACGTTTTACTTGAGTGTGACTAATCAATGGAAATGGCTGGAAATCATGCCGTGCAGACAAAGTAATGATTTGACCTTTGAATTCAAAGTTAAAGGTATGCGTATGGTAGTCAATACGTGGGTTATAATGGTGACGAAAAGGCATACCTAGTATAACATCGTAAGATTGCAAAAGTGAAATTAAAAATGTTCGTGAATCAACATATGGGCCTATGCTAATCATAATATCTTGCACTTCTCGTGTTACATTATAACGACTACCTTGAAATGAAGCTTTCACTTTATAGAAGAAAGGAAACGTTTGTAATTGAAGTTCTTGTACTAATAAATGTGTACTAATAAATGTGTACTAATAAATGTGTACTAATAAATGTGTACTAATAAATGTGAAATGAAGTCATGTTGACTACCATCGTCATGTAGAATTTTAACTAGTTTGTTATTTATTGTACCCTGCATGCAAAGTAGAGAGTGAAGAGAGATATCTTTACCCAAGGTACTTAAGTCCTTCTTCAATGTTTCCTCTGTCCAAACAGGAGGAATTTCTTCATTATGGACCTCCATGTTATGCAAGTGAGCTGTAGCTGGTTTCATGTGAAGAGGTCCCAATCTGCACCTTATTTTTGTATGTCCAGGTTCACCACAATTCCAGCAGGTGATTCGTGGTCGCTTCTGTTGGGCATCCACCACTGAAGTTTGAAGGGTAGGTGGTTTGGTTGGTTGGAGAGATGAAGCAACAGGTGGAGTTGAGGAATTGGATTGTGGAGGACGAGGAAAACTAGGGTAAGATGGGGCATTAAAAGTATGCTTCATAGGAAATGCAGGTTTAACATAAAGTGTTCGTAGGGTGTGAAGCTTAGCTTGGATTCCCACCTCCAAGCCAACTACCGTCGTAAGGTTGTCTGCCTCAGTTTGTATCTGTTGGAGGACTTCATCACGTTGTCGGATCTCATTTTGAGCTCCTCGAAGCTCATGCCGCAAAAGCTCTAGTTGTTGTTCAAGTGTTGCCTCAGGTAGAGGTGAATTACTATAATCCTCCATGGTGCTCTTGGACCCTTAAGCTAGTGCTTTCCTCTCGGGATGTACCCTCAAGAAATGTACCCTAGCAGAAAAGTGCCCTGTCTAGATGTACCCTGATGTACCCTGACAGGATGTACCCTGTCTGGGTATACCCTGGTGTACCCTGGAAAGTGTACCCTCAGAAGTGTACCCTGAGGAGATGTACCCTGAGACGCGCCGCGTTGCGTCGCACCGTGCCGCCTTCAAAAGTAAAAACTGAAAGTTATGTTAAATTTAAGGAGAGAGAACTTGAGTAACAACTCCAAGAAAGAGTGTAGTGGTAAAAGTACTTCCCTTGAAAGTAGGAGGTTGTGGGTTCAAATCCTCCTACCTTAGGGAATCTAAACCACTCTATTGCCACTCAAAATTAAAATTGCCTCGCGCATAGCCAACGGTCGCCAAGGGAGCCTTGGGTGCCAATGTTGCCAATGTATTGCCTAAGTTATTGCCTAAGTTCTTCTGGAATAGGAACAAGAACCGGAACCGGAACTGAAAACGGAGACGGAGACGCGAATCGCGAACAGAGAACAGAACCCTCCGTATTGACGCGTGCAGAGCTCTGATAGTACCATTGTTGTCAGGACCTTGATCACGCGCATACAGAGATTACGAATACTGAAGACGCACAGAAAAATAGACGCAACAAGAGATGAGACCGAACGCAAGATTGGGTGCAATCTCCCCCCATGCACTCTGATGGACGAGTCTATCAGAGTACACGTATTTATAGGTTTATTTCCATTACGTTCTGAAAATAGAAGTTACATGAGGGCTGTCACTTTTAAAAGCATCTTTTTAGGTAAAACTACTTTCTTTACAAAAGGCGTCGCTTTCTAAAGCGAACCACTACTTTTACAACAAGATAAACCTATATATAACTATTCTAGAAGTCTTCGAATTTATTTATTTATTTATGCGCATCCACTTGTATCCACGCCCTCATGCTTATCCACCTGCTAGATCAAACACAACCACTTTAAAGCCGTCTAGATATTTAAAAAACATTAAAAATCCATTTATCCTTCCATGATTCCATAATATACAACAGTATGTGTGTGTTTATGTGTGTATATATATGTGTATGTGTATATATGTGTGTGTATGCATGTGTACGTGTGTGTGTAAATGTGTGTGTATGTGTGTGTGTATGTGAGTGTGTACCTGTGTATGTGTCTATGTGTGTATGTGTGTGTGTATGTGTGTATGTGTGTGTGTGTATGTGTGTGTCTATGTGTGTATGTGTGTGTGTCTATGTGTGTGTTTATGTGTGTGTTTATGTGTGTATATATGTGTGTGTGTGTGTGTATGCATGTGTATGTGTGTGCCACGGTGTAAATCTATGTGTATGTGTGTGTTTGTGTGTGTGTATGTGTGTGTGTGTGTGTGTCTATGTGTGTGTGTGTGTCTATGTGTGTATGTGTGTGTATGTGTGTATATCCATGTGTATGTGTATATATGTGTGTGTATGCATATGTATGTGTGTTTAAATGTGTGTGGATGTGTGTATGTGTGTGTGTAAGTGTGTGTGTGTCTATGTGTGTATATGTGTGTGTATGCATGTGTATGTGTGTGTGTAAATCTATGTGTATGTGTGTGTGTATGTGTGTGTATGTGTGTGTTTATGTCATACACATGCATACACACATAGTCACACATATACACACACACATATGAATACACACACACATAGAGAGACATACACACACATACACATACATGCATACACATACACACATAAACACATACACACACATAGACACATACACACATAAACACATACACACTCATAGGTACACACACATACACATAGACACACACACATATAGTATATACACACACATGCACACATAGACACATACACACATACACATGCATACACACACATACACATGCATACACATGCATACACACATACAGACACATATACACACACATACACACACATATATGCATACACACACATAGAGAGACATACACACATAAACACATACATGCATACATTTGCATACATAATGCATATGCATATGCATATAATGTACATACATACTTACATGCATACATAATGCACATGCATAGATACATACACAAACATAGATACATACACACATAGACACATACACACACATGAACACATACATACTCATAGATACACACACATACACATAGACACACACACATACACACACAGACACACATACACATAGATGTGCACACACATACACACACATAGACGCTCACACACATACACACACATATACACACACAGACACATACACACATAATGATGCATCCACACACATACACATGCATACACACATAGACACACATATACACACACACATATGCATACACACACACATAGAGAGACATACACACACATACACATACATGCATACACATACATGCATACACATACACACATAAACACATACACACACATAGACACATACACACATAAACACATACACACTCATAGGTACACACACATACACATAGACACACACACATATAGTATATACACACACATGCACACATAGACACATACACACATACACATGCATACACACACATACACATGCATACACACATACAGACACATATACACACATACACACACCTATATGCATATACACACATAGAGAGACATACACACATAAACACATACATGCATACATTTGCATACATAATGCATATGCATATGCATATAATGTACATACATACTTACATGCATACATAATGCACATGCATAGATACATACACACACACATATACATACACACATAGACACATACACACACATGAACACATACATACTCATAGATACACACACATACACATAGACACACACACATACACACACATACACACATAATGATGCATACACACATACACATGCATACACACATACAGACACATGTACACACACATACACACATAATGATGCATATACACACATACACATGCATACACACATACAGACACATGTACACACGCATTCACACACACATTCACACACATTCACACACATATACATACATGCATACATATTGCATATGCATATGCATACATACATACTTACATGCATATGCATACACACACACATATGCATACATACATACTTACATGCATATGCATACACATGCATATGCATATGCATACATAATGCATATGCATATGCATACATAATGCATATGCATATGCATACATAATGCATATGCATATGCATACATAATGCATATGCATATGCATACATACATACTTATATGCATACATAATGCACATGCTTACATACACTGTCATAATGTATACACACACACATACACACATAGAAACATACACACATAATTATGCATACACACACATACATATGCATACACACACATATGCATACATACATGCATACACATACACACACATAGATACATACATACACATAAATACATACACACTCATAGACACACACACATACACATAGACACACACACATACACATAGACACACACACATATACACATACATACACACATAGACACATGCACACGTAATGATGCATACACACATACACATGCATACATAGACACACATAATAATGCATACACACACATACATATGCATACACACATGCATACAAACATATACACACATATACACACACACATGCATACACACATATACACACACATATACACATATACACATACACATGCATACACACACAGATGCATACACACATACAAACACATATACACACACACATAGATACATACACACGTAATGATGCATACACACATACACATGCATATAGACACACATAATAATGCATACACACACATACATATGCATACACATACATATGCATACATACATGCATACACATACACACTTAGACACATAGACACACATAGATACATACATACACATAAACACATACACACTCATAAACACACACACATACACATAGACACACACACATATACACACACATACACACATAGACACATGCACATGCAATGATGCATACACACGTACAAATGCATACATAGACACACATAATGATGCATACACACACATACATATGCATACACACACATATGCATACATACATGCATACACATACACACATAGATACATACACACACATAGATACATACATATACATAAACACATACACACTCATAGACACACACACATACACATAGACAACACACACATATACCTACACACATACACACATAATGATGCATACACACACATACACATGCATGCACACACATACACATGCATACACACACATACACATATATATATATTGATTCTAACCATTTTGTTTTATATGTTAGGTATTATGGATCCCAGTAAAGAGAGAAAGGCGAAACTCACTCTCATAAAAAGTCTTATGAGAGCAAGAGTTCCGTCAGATACTCTAGGGGCCATAATGCGGGACTACGCAGAGATTGAGGAGCTGGATTATACGATCCAGATGCTTACGCGATCAGACGAGGGCTCTTCTGCGGATCCACATGCAGGAAGAGAGCTATCTGCTCATAGGTATGTTTTTTTTCATAAATTTTTTTAATGATATTATAGCACATATTTTTATTTATTTCTATCTATCTATTTTCAGGACACCTAAACCACCTCCAGCACGTGATAGCAAAGCAGAGACGTTGCCTATGAGGACATGCATAGGCACGTTAGGACTAGAGTGCGACATAGAGCCAGAGGGGAATATTGTATACATAGGAAATGGATTGGAGTTCAAGAGGAGAATGCGTGCACTATGCGACTCTTACCTGCGCTTTATCCACTTACCGTGGAAGTAAGTAAAAGTTTTACATATAAATTGAAATATATATCTTATGCTTTATTTATTTTATGTTTTTTATTTTTGTAGTGAGCATGATGAGAGGGATAAAAAGTACGTGCTCAGTTCACTTGAGACGGAGTTTGGGACAGGGTGGTCTCTTAAATGGTGTATAAAAGAGATGCGGACACTTATGGCGCATCGTCGTGACAATGCACGGTATGTATGTATATGAGAGAGAGAGAGAGACAGAGAGCACTAATCTCGATATTAGGGTTTTGAAATCCCTAATTTAAAAACTCTAATTCAACCTTTTAGCCATATGTTTGAAGTATATGTACACCTCCGACGTCCTACTAGAGAGATGTCTCTCCTCCCAACCTTATGCCTCTATATATAGCTACTCAAATCAACGAGGATCATGATTCATAATATATGTAAAGATATATACACATCATGTAGATAGGATACATAAATATAAAATGGAGTAGATATATTATGCTTCACACATACATGCCTAAATGCACACATAAATATATATATACATACTAACATATTTACATGTACATATTTACACATACATGTACATGCCTACATGCACACATAAACATATATATACATGCATACATATTTACATGTACATATTTACACATAGACACATATACATATATACATGTACACAATTATAAACACTTGCATATATTACGTACATGAATACATGTATACATATATCACACACATGCAAACACATACATATACATGAAATACATATATATGCATACTAATATATGTATACATATAATACACATGAATACACACACATATGCATACATACATGATAAAAATTTACTCCTCGAAGATAAAGCTATATATAAAATAATTAGGCATACCCCCGAGCTTCATGTTCTAACTTAGAAGAACATGATTTCATCTCTCTAGTAGGATTCATCGTTATTCAAGTTAATAAAAAAAACCTATTATCTGATATCCATTCAGAAGCTTCAAGTTACTATCTAATCTGCTCATATGTTTTCATTATTGCCATCATTTTGGTAAGACATCAATATAGTCTCATCTTCATTATCCTTATTGATTTCATTTATTTCTTCTATTGTTAAATCTATGTTCTCATGAATCACATCATCTATTGGTGGATTAATATCTATTTCTGGTAATTCCTCTTCCTCATCAGTAGAATCAGCATGTAGAGAATTATCCTCTTCATCAAAAAGATTAGTATCATTATCACGTATAATGAGTCTAATTTCTATTTCAGATGTTGATGTATCAGTATCTGATGCTGAATCATCAAGAGGACTTTCTTCAATCTCTCTAACAATAAACTGTTCAAACAATGACCTACCTCTAGGTTGCACATGAATGACTTGCCACCAAGGATGAGCATCTGGGTTTTTATAAAAAAATGCTTGTTCAATATGCCTAGGAAGAATATATGGTTCTTTAGTAGATCGCATTACCTTGGAAGAATCAATTGCCCAAAACCCAGATAATTCCTTTCTTATTGTAGAATTACTACCTTTATACTCCGCTCGATACCAGTCAACCTTCAAAATGACCTATCAAAATATATAACAACAAACGTCCCATTATTAGGTGCTTAAAAAAATAACTAACTCTAAAAAAAATATATAAACTTTTTTCTACCTATTTGAATGTACGAAATGAAATTTCGTAGACACCAACAATAGTTCCTACGTAACCAAGTTCGCTATCTATAAGGTTCGTGTCTTTTGAGCTAGCACGTGATAGTTGCTTGAAACAAGCAACAATACTAGAATCCTCTGTTTTACGTAAAGAATCAATGGCTTTGATTCTAATATGCTGTCCAAAAGCCCACATATTAGTGAACATTCGAGCCTGCAAAATAAATTCAATTAGTAAATAGAAACTAACATACATATATGAAAAAAATAAAATATATATTTTAATAAAATTACCTTTTGTTCACAACCTATCATTAACTCTCTTTGCTCATCTGAGATTTCTTCTTTATTTGCGTTGGCGCGTTGCAAACGACTATATAGCCAATCCGTGAAAGAAGGTATATCTGTAATCTCATTATTATCGAGATTACGTCTAGATCTTTTGTTTTTTCGCCTTTTACTTTGGAGACTTTGAAGTTCCTCGTACTCGCTAACGAATGCTTGCATGCATTCGCTATTATATGCTACAAAAGTAGAAACATCATTTTTTTCTTGAAATGTAAATAAGAATGGAACCCCCTTACCTGATAATACCTCATCTGTTATTTTTGAAGAAGACTCGTTGGTCCATGCACGTGGAGCTTCTTCATGAACTCTTTCAAGGTACTCACTAACGTAATACATGCACTCTTCAAGCATCCAACCCTTTGCCATGGATCCTTCTGGTTTTGCTCTTTGTCGCACATAACCTTTTAGTATTCCCATAAATCGCTCGACCCAAAACATCCATCGAGTGTTGACAACACCGGAAATCTCTATCTCATCTACAAGATGGACTAGTAAATGAACTTGAATATCAAAAAATGAAGTAGGAAGTTCTTTTTCCATCAAACATAGTAGCTCTTTGCATTCACATTTTTTTTGTGGGATCGAATTTTTATCGATCTCTTTGGATGTAATCCACCTATACAAATCATAAAAACAATTGTAAAGAAGTTAATTAAAAAATAAAAGATATCCAATATTCATACATATTAAATATAAAAGTATCATAATTACCTTATAAGTGATCCAAGACGATAGATCACATCTCGTACTCCTTTCGTTGTACATCCATCGATAACCAAAGGTAAAATATGTTTCAAAACGTTATGCCAGTCATGGGTCTTTAATCCAGATAAGCTCTTATCATCCATAGTAAACATGTTTTGAAACGATGCTCCATATCCTGTAGGAGTCTTGATCAATTGAATTCTATTGTTGATAGTCTGTATCTCTTTTGTTGTAAGTACCCAAGGAGCAGATGCATAAGTCGTTTCTTGTCGATGTCTATCAAAAACTGGCCATAACTTTGGTTTGGATTTTTTATCTTTCAAATCATTCCTTGATGTTGTGGTATCTTTTAGTCCAAGAAGATGCTGCCATAGTGAATAACCAATATTTTTGAATATATGCATAGGATCAAGAAGATGACATACTTTTAACTCTTTCCAATACTCCAAAGAATACCATATTGATATGTTCTCTGCGAGTGCCAATTTCCCTTTACCTCTGTTCACATACTCATTATCTGAATCATCACTGAAGATTTCTGCTTCTGGATCTATCAGAGGTCTATCTGTCCATTTTTTATACCAATCCATAGGCGTCATAGGTTTTGGATACTGGCCTGTTTCAAGCTTTCCATTAAAATGTATCGCTTCTCTTTTAGATCTTAATGGATGATCATCAAGCAAGAATCGTCGATGTCGAAGATAAATATTTTTGTTGAGATTCTTACTATAGATTGATCTCAACCAATCACCACAATATGGACAAGCTTTATAACCCTTAGTAGATATTCCTGCATCATGGAAAAGGATAAAAATATAATTAGATTAAATCATATTTATTTACATGCATATTGAATAAAAAAATTACATCAATACCTGAACAAATGCCATATTCAGGAAAATCATGAATAGTCCAAGCCACAATACCACGAATCGTAATATGTCTTTCATTGATGCTTTTTGATATATCAATGACATTAATACCTCTCCATAACTCTTGAAGATCGTCAATGAGAGGAGCAAGATATACATTCATATCTTTAACTTGTCTTTTGCCTGGGATTAAAAGTGAAAGCATTAAATGTTCCTTTTTAATGCTAAGATATGGCGGAAGATTGTAGTTTATGACTACCACTGGCCATGTTGACCATTTACTGGATTTCATGGAGAATGGATTAACCCCATCTAATGCAACTCCTAACTTTAGATTCTGTGGATTTTGTGCAAATTCAGGCCATGTAGAATCAATATGCTGAAAAGCAACACTATCATGAGGAATTTTGATTATTCCATCAGTACTTTTGTGATCATGTCCCCAAGTCAAAAGCTTTGATAATTCGGGGCTTTGAAACATATGTCTAATCCGTGGAGCCAATGGAAAATGTCTCAATACCTTATTCGGGATTTTACCTTCTTCACCCTTATATCGAGGAGATTGACATTTGGGACATGTCAAAGAGTCTGCATATTCACCTCTATATAAAATACAATCGTTAGGACATGCATGTATACATTGATAATCTATACCAAGATTGTTGATTATCTTCTTCATTTCATCATGTGAGGTAGGAAGAATATTTTGACTTGGTAAAAGCTTTTCAGATAATAACCTGTAAGTTTATCAAAAAAAGATATATTAAAAAAGGTAAATAAATATACATACATATATACATGCAGGTTTTTATTCTTACTTTAGATAAGGTAAGAACAAGAACTTGAATTGAATAGATACTTTTTGTCCGCGCATCTTTTAAAACTATTAATGCATCTTTCAAAATATTTACGCAAAACAATCGTATCCTGTCAATTCACACATATGTTCATATAATGGTGACCTGGATGAATCACATGCACAGAGGTTAGTCAAGATAGAGCAGGATTTCTCGGGTATGCAGTAAACCTCTTGCATGTCAATGATGAGCATCTGAACTTTAGGATACAAAGTGGACTACTCCATTATAATCAGATTGCTGTCTCTTGAGTAACCTCTGTGCATGCGACTCATCCAGGTCACCATTGCGAATATTTGGAAAGATGCATTAATAGTTTTAAAAGATGCGCGGACAAAAAGTTTCCATTCAATTCAAGTTCTTGTTCTTATAACCTTCTCTAAAGTAAGAATAAAAACCTACATGTATTTATATATGTATATATATTTATGCATATATATATATATATATAAATAGATAGAAAATTGAAATTTATACCTTAATAGTGTCGAAACAGATACATTACTCCATCCAAAACGATTTTGAAGGTTGAGAATAAGTAAGCTCGCATTTAGTCGTGTCAAATGACTTCCTTCATATACATGCTTTAGACATTCCTCTCGAAGATATTTCTCATTTTTAGAAATATCCATGCTCTCACTATCATTTTGATACCAATCCTCAATAAAATCTGCCATGCCATCATCTTCATCATTGTCACACAAATCTTGTACTTTATCATCTTTTGAATATAGATCTTTCAACTTTGCATATTGCACAGGCTTAGTTTTGCGTAGCCTCCTCATGGAAGCTTCTGATAAATGAGGTCTTATTGGTAATTGTGAATGTTGTGGACGAATATCATCAACATCATACGTTGGAATCTACACATATAAATAAAACTCATTAGTATTCCATAAATGAATAAGAATTAAACTTCAAATATAAAATTAAGTATATAACTTATTAAATATGGATAGAAAATTTTTATTCTCTCTAGCTAAAAGGTGCTCTTGGAGGTCTACGCCATCCATAATTCACTAATAGTTCATCACCAGCATGTAATGTAGTAATAGCATTGACAACTATGTATCTTGATACATCTCTACTCATGTATGGTGATTCATGACTATTTTCACGCTCCTCAAATGTGCAATTAGTCCTTGAACTATTATGTAACCCTCGACTACTATTTATTAAACCTGCTATATTTCCATGTGTGTAAGGTCTTCCATCAATATATAATCTTTCATTTTCTGCATGTAAAATCCTTCTACTAGTAAGAGATGCTGCGTTCAAGCATATTCCATAAGTACTCATGCTTTGAACATAACGTGAAAGTCGATGCCAATCTCCCCATCCATATATAGGACCACAAAATGACATAAGAGTGACTTCAGAGTTAGGAGGCACATACAAATCCTCTACAATAAAGAGACCACGACCAGCATTAGTAATAGTGGATGGAGCAATCATATAGCGATTACCCCAAAAGTTGAAAACCTCTCCATCTAAAGGAAGTGGTCCTCTATTCCATCCTCCATATCTTCTTCTATCATATGTTTGTACTAAAGAACGATCACGAGCTGGCAATGGATAATCTCCAGCCGTTTCATTCTCTAAACCAGGAGGTAGAGGATTTCTAGAAACCTCTGATTGTAATTGATGAGCAGCAAGTCCATGACGTGTACGAGGTATATTAACATTATGAGAAAAATCATCATCATCATCATCATCGAGCAAGTATTCCTGTATATCAATAATAATTTGATTTTATACATGGTTTTTAAATAAAAAAATGACATTAATATATATAGAAAATACATACCCAAGCATTATCACGTTGACTAGGTGATGGTGCATGCTCAAAAGTACCATACTCTGCCT
Organism: Ceratopteris richardii; assembly: GCA_020310875.1. Classification (NCBI taxonomy): domain Eukaryota; kingdom Viridiplantae; phylum Streptophyta; class Polypodiopsida; order Polypodiales; family Pteridaceae; genus Ceratopteris; species Ceratopteris richardii. The sequence goes on from CM035416.1 coordinate 177,253,295, forward strand.
CATGTTGAATACATTCCAATTGTGGTCTTCGATACGTGCCATAACAAGAGTTACACCAACATATAATATGCTCTTGATAGTAAAATTCATCATAATTCCTATCGGAGGACACATGTGAAGTCGTTGCATGGGTAGGAGGTGGTGGAGTACCCTCTGATTGATCAGAATCTGCACATCATAAGAAACATAAAAAAAAAATATAAGTTATGTATCCATCAAATATAGTTAAAATTAAATATTTCATATACTTACAGTATAAAGTCGTTGCATGATGAGGAGACGGTGGTGGAGTTCCATCTGATTGATCAGAATCTACATCATAAGAAACATAAAAAAAAATATATAAGTTATGTATCCATCAAATATAGTTAAAATTAAAAAATTCACATATACATATTTACACATACACACATATTCACATATACACATTTATACATACACACATATTCACATATACACAACACATATTATTGTGGGATAAATGCATGTATTTTGTATGAATGAGTGTATATGCATGCATGTGTGTGTACGTATATATGTGGATATGTATATGTGTGTTTATGTTATATGTATGTATATGTGTATATATATACATATATGCATGCGTATATGTTTGCATGTATATGTGTATGTGGGTATGTGTATGTGTATGTGTATGTGTATGTGTATATGTGTGTATATATGTGTATGTATTCTGACTTTTTTTTCTGTTTGAGATTAAATTAACAGGAGATATTGTATGGTCGAAAAAAATAAGAGGCGAGCTAACATACCACCTGAGTCGTGGCAGTTTTTTCGTAGACAGCTATGTCTTCAGGAGTCATTTCCTCAGCAGAAGGTACACAAATTAATAGTTTATATTTATAATTTTAAGATATTTTAGTAATTTTTTAATTTAATTTATGTATTTTTTTCCTTGAATAAACAGGCTGCTGCAAAGAAGAGAGTGGAGTCGGGCCACACATCGCACTTAGGCCAAATGGGCCATAATGGTTTTGTAGCTACATTTGTAAGTATATGTGTTATTGTGAGTATATTTTTTATTTTAGTTAAAATGCAAGCAACTAATGTTTTTTATTTGTTTCATTGCAGCGAAAGGATTATGGCCGATATCCTACGAAACACGAGATCGAGTATGCTACACATTTTGGATATCAGCGTTTGAGCGAGTATATACAAGATCATCCTGATGCCTTTGTGAGTATTTTTAAATTTTATATAATTATTTTGTTGTTATGAATGTTTTAATTATTTTATTGATTTATGTTTGTTATATGTAATACAGGAGTATTATGGGGAGACAAATATGGATGAGGTGGAGAGACAGACACAGGAGGGACGATCTCGATCGTCACAGGGTGATCATGAGGATGAGGATGAGGAAGATCAGGATGATCATGATATTGCTGATGATGATGATGATCATGATGATGATGATTAGGATTTTAGTTGATTATGACATTGGATTATATGTATTTACATTGATATATATATATATATATTTCATTTCAGTCATGTTTTGAATTGTGTGTATGGTATTAAGTAATGAAGAGTTTTGTTCTATTGATTGTTATTATTGTTTATATTAAGCATGTGTTTTAATACTTTAATTATATAATTCATTCATATGTGTGTACCTAAGTGTATATGTATGTGTGTGTATATGTATGTATGTGCATGTGTATGTGTGTGTATATGTATGTATGGGCATGTGCATGTATAAGTGTATATGTGTGTATGAGTATGTGCATGTGCATGTGTATGTGTGTATATGTATATGCATGTATATGTATAACTCTATGTGTATGTGTGTGTATGTGCATGTATATGTGTATATGTGCATGTGTATGTGTGCGTATATGTATGTATATGCATGTGCATGTATAAGTGTATATGTATGTATCAATATGTGCATGTTCTTGTGTATGTGTGTGTATATGTATAACTCTATGTGTATGTGTGTGTATGTGCATGTATATGTGTATATGTAGGTATATGCATGTGTGTGTGCTTCTTCATCATGTATAAGTGTATGAGTGCATATCAATAAGTGTGAGTATGGTATGTAATGAAAATAACACAATTCAAATGATCTACAAATAATAGACATTGTACCTGCAATAAAGCGAGAGAAGAGAGAGAGAGAGAGAGAGAGAGAGAGAGAGAGAGAGAGAGAGAGAGAGTGAGATCTAGAGAGAGAGAGAGATCTAGAGAGAGAGAGAAAATTCAAAGAGAGAAAGATGTAGAAAGAGAGAAACAAAGACAGAGGGAGACAATAACAGAGAGCTTAAGCAAAACAACAATTCTGCATATACTTGCTTCAGCTCGTAAGCACAGCGCAATTGCGAACGTTGGAGAGCTCTTCGATCGGATGCGTGAAAATGCCGATTGCAGAGCCTCCAACGTTTTAATTTTTGTCCGTCAACAGATCGTCGTATAAGCGATGCAATGCGTCGTCGTATAAGCGACATTTGCTTAGCGTCGCGTATACGACGGTCCGCACCGTCGCTTATACGACGGTGTCGACCGTCGCTTATGCGACGCAAAAAAGCGTCGCTTAAGCGACGCCTTTGACAAGCGTCGTTTAAGCGACGTTAGGCGGAAGCGTCGCAAATACCGTCGTTTTTTGCGTCGTATAATCGACAGTCCGCGCTCGACGGTAATTCCGACGCAAGTTGCAATTTTATAGCGACGAAATTCTATCGCGTTAACCGTCGCTACACGCCCGTATTCCTTGTAGTGTATGCATGTGTAAGTCTGTGTGTGTATGTGTGCGTGTATGTGTGTATGTGTGTATGTGTGTAAGTGTGTATGTGTGTGTATGTGTGTGTGTGTATGTGTGTGTGTGTGTCTATGTGTGTATGTGTGTATGTGTGTGTGTGTG